>CATQJL010000316.1:76799854-77181727 GCA_958299035.1 Cylicocyclus nassatus
GGCTGGATTCGTGGAAATTGTGGAAGAATATCTAGGTTCCAGATGGAAATTGATATGTTTGACATCGCAAGCAAGAGTCGTCAAAATAAGCTGCGTAGAGCATGTGTTCGCGAACAAACCACTCCTGGTTCTTTGACATGAATTACAACTTTTTACTTTTTCTCTTCTCCGATTTGTTTAATTTACATCACGATTTTGCCTATGAGAGCACTTCTATAATAGTTCGATAGATTTATTAAAGTAAAGTAAAGTTTTGCAAGGTAGACAAGATTTCCTGACCGATCTAGTTGGGTTTGCGTCTAAGTTTTTTTCTTATTTTTCAATTATTCACATTATTATTCACCACTTCACAACTCTTTGACATCCTTACCTATTTTTTTACACATTCTTAAAGGAACTATGGAACTCCACTCTTTTATGACGTTCTCAAGAATGCTGCGTATTTTTTGCAATTTGACTCGTATACTTTTTTGTGGAGAATAAAAATAAAATGGTTTTTTGACATCAAGTTTGGTAGATTGGATTCTGCGTATAATTAAGAGTAATTCACCAGATTTTGACTCACCTTGCTTGTCTTGCCTAAGCGAAATCACCAGTGTTTACAGAGCTATTCTTTTCTGCAAGTTTTAGTCAGGTTAGTTTGCCCGCACATCCGACTGTGCAAGATATTAAAAGGAAAAGTGGCCATCAACTTTACACACCTTGTTGATGATACCCATTAATAGCGCACTTTCGACAAGCAAGCTAACCTTAAATCTTCCTATCTGCAATGATTTAGCAAGGAATCCTAAAGCGATCGTTAGACTGTGTTTGACTTAGTTTTCTGGCCCGTCATTTTACGCCCGTCTAGTTGTGCTCATCCTATGCGCGCGTAAGTACAGCCAATCGCGACAAGAACATCAGAAATTTGGTCCCTGTGGATGTTCCGTACTAGTTTGTACTATTGTTTTCAGTGTGAATTTCCAAAGCTCTTTGCCCTAAAGTTCTACTTTCGTTGCATTAGTCATCATTGGAAGCCCTTTCGAATATAAATATCTGGAGGTGTGGAACTGTCCGCTGGAAAATTTTATGAAGATTTAACACCTTTTTATGAGTCTATCATTAATCCTTCTAGTAAAACGATGCTTGTAGTGTTATCATTACAAACTTACTAGAAAAACGCTTTAGCATACATCCCGCATGAGACTCCTTACAAAGGTGTGGGCTGGTCAGCTCTCAGCTACTACAAGAAAAAATTTCAAATCCCTATATTCCAGATATCAAAGCAAATAATTTTCATATCATTTGTAAGGTCTTCAAAAAAAATTCGCAACTGTGTCACATTCTAAGGAAAATTGTTGGCTTTATAAATTTTAGACTAAACTCCACTTTGCAAATTAATCCAATTTACTAGCCGTTCCTATTCAAATTCACTTGAATAGAAGAAGGATAGTTGCGCAGCTGTAACTTACGCGAGCCGCTTTCGAAAAAACGACGCTTATTTTATATTATTTATATTATTTTACATATATTTTTTTGATTTTACTCTGGCATGTATGCAGCCGCGTCAGTTCAGAACTAAAAATTGTTTTCATTTTCAGTATTTTTTGCTATCAATCTTGAGTATTATACATGAAAGTAGCGTACTTCTTGGAAAAATTTATTTTCTCCAGCTTACTGTCCTTTTTTGAAGAGTTGGATGGACTTAGCGTTTGTAAAATTTTTCTCAACTGTTGCGACTTTTAGCTTTGACTCTGACAGCCGTATACTCACGAATTCCTGAGACAGAAAGAACTCTCAACAAATCACTGAAAGCGATAGAGCTTTACTAAAAACAGAAATGTTTTTATTACTAATAAGCTTTATCATCAACTCAGGGCAATACTTGTATTTGTATAATAGCTTACCCATTGTAAAATCCAGATAAAAAGATCACACGGGTTGACGCGCAGTTTTAAGCACAAACCTCTTCCAGCAGGGAAAAATAATTTGTGACATTGCTGTCCTCGAACAGAATACCCTTTGATTCAAATTGGCGGCTGGTAGGAGGGGCTTCGTGACCTAGTTAAGGCTAAAGAATGATCAGAGAGCACGCGCGCGAGGGAGACGCAGACTGCGTCGCGGGCGCGAGCGGCCTTAACTAAATCACGAAGTCCCGCCTTTCAGCCGCCAATCCAGTTGAATCAAAGTTTACTACTAAAGCTATTTATCCACGACGCTTAGCAGCTGTACTTAACAAGTTTAATTGATCAACTTTTCCTTACACGTACATATAATAAATTCACATCAATTCTTACTTGTTTGTCTATACGTAGACGCATAGTCCTTTTGTCTACTAACACGAATTGCGTGGCAAACTTCGGGTCAGCTCGTTTCTTTTGACTCATTTGTGCCACTATCAAACGCTTGAGAGCGCACGCTACTTCGTAGTCCTGACGTTCGTTGGGTGTAAGAACGCGTCCTACGGTGACCCATTTATCTAAATGAAAAATCTATATCTTGTTAACATCATCGTAACAAAAGGTTGACTGTGCAAAATAGGACAAAAGTCGGTCAGTTTCCCGTGTTTAACCCGCTGTCTAGTATCTATAGAGCCTTTGGCGACTTTTGTGTAGACATCAAAGGTATTAAGCCAAGCCATTGACATGCGATATCACTTGATGAGGTATAGTGTAAGCCTTGCCTAGGTGGATATCATGGTCAGTCGCATTGCATTCAATCAAGCATGGATATGCCAAGCATACAGCGCTCGATGCTCGTACCATTTTGAAATCACTCCATTGAAGGGGTATTGCGTATATTTTGGCTTTCTGAGGGTTTTGTGCCCAGGGACAGTTTGAGTGCATCGGACACTGACGTCTACAATAGGGTCTGTCATATAGGGAAGCGTTTGGTTACTCATATCAAATAATGATAGGTCCTAGTTCTGTCTCAGTAAGTTAAGGCTATTCGTGTAATCCTTATCATGAGTCTATTAAGACTCTTGGCGTAATTGACAAGCAAGTGCCATTGCGTACATATAGACACAACACATTTTACGGCATGAAGAAATTTCTAGCATAACGTGTCTATAGCATCAGTTTCTTGTTTATGGCATATTTTCTTTCAAATTACCGCTTACGTATGACATAGCTAGGTGGTGATGCTAATAATGCTCCTGTTCTGTCACAGATGTAAATCAGTTTGTTACTCATACCAAAAAAGTGGAAAATCCTAGCTCTGTGTGACTATTTGAGGCTATCGGCGTGAATAGAATAGCAAAGTGCCATTGCGTACATATAGACACAACACATTTCACGGCATGAAGAAATTTCTAACATGACGTGTCTATAGCATCATCTTGACTATTTAAGGCTATCGGCGTGAATAGAATAGCAAAGTGCCATTGCGTACATATAGACACAACACATTTCACGTCATGAAGAAATTTCTAACATGAAATGTCTATAGCATCATTTTCTTGTTTATGACATACTCTCTTTCAAATTTCCACTTATGTATGACCTAGCTAGGTGGTGAGATTAGTAACGTTCCTGTTCTGTCACAGATGGAATGGGTTTGTTGCTCATACCAATACAGTGGAAAAATCCTAGCTCTATATGACTATTTAGGGCTATTGGCGTGCATAGAAAGTGAAAAATCCTAGCAAGGTACCATTGCGTACTATAGACACAACACATTTTACGGCATGAAGAAATTTCTAGCATGGCGTGTCTATAGCATCATTTTCTTGACTATTTAAGGCTATCGGCGTGAATAGAATAGCAAAGTGCCATTGCGTACATATAGACACAACACATTTCACGTCATGAAGAAATTTCTAACATGAAATGTCTATAGCATCATTTTCTTGTTTATGACATACTCTCTTTCAAATTTCCACTTATGTATGACCTAGCTAGGTGGTGAGATTAGTAACGTTCCTGTTCTGTCACAGATTGAATGGGTTTGTTGCTCATACCAATATAGTGGAAAAATCCTAGCTCTATATGACTATTTAGGGCTATTGGCGTGCATAGAAAGTGAAAAATCCTAGCAAGGTACCATTGCGTACTATAGACACAACACATTTTACGGCATGAAGAAATTTCTAGCATGGCGTGTCTATAGCACCAATTTCTTGTTTATTACATACTTTCTTTCAAGTTTCCACTTACGTATACCTAGCTGGGTGGTGAGATTGGTAGCATTCCTGTTCTGTCACAGATTGAGTAGGTTCGTTACTCATACCAAAACAATGATAAACATTAGCTCTGTATGACTATTTTTGTCGTGATTGGAAAAGCAAGGTGCTATTGCGTACATATAGACACAACACATTCTACGACATAAGAAACTTCTAGCATAGTGTACCTAAACATCAATTTCTTTGCTTCCATTGTTTTGACTTTCAAATTTCCTATCGCGTACAACCTAGCTACCTAATCTCAAAAAGGTGATTTTCGGTCTACTACTAGAATTGGAAATTCGCTTGTATAAATCACAGAGTTCAAGTGTAAATAGCTCATTAGGTAGTTATCGGTCACTCCATTGCGCAATTTTAGTTTACTCATGTCCATTGTATCCTTTCTACTTATGGTTTCTACATTTTTGTAAATGGTAACATAGAATTCTGAACATGTCTAACTGCTAAGCCAACATATAGGCGCTAGTCTATATTTCGCAATAGCAGACCACTGACTGACACAACTGGAAGTTCCAAGTTTTTAAGCAAATAATAATGTAACTAGGCGTTTATTAGCTACTTGTTCTTCGGATTTACGTTCCTCAATCTTCACGGACATATAAGTCAATTCACCTACTCCTATGTTCCATTCCTGACGAGTTAAGTTTATATGCGTGCCTTATGATACTAATTTCAGATTAATGAATAAACTTTACAAAAGGAAGAATCAGGAAGTAGAAAGTGTTCCACAATAACAATAGGACTATATTCTGCATTGCAAGGATCACACTGCAAATCTAGTAAGTCCATCAGTTGTATGTCATCAGTTGACTTACAATCTTGTCTTCACTTTATATTACCGTCAATTGCCTGCTGTGGATAGATGGTTGAGGTGGTCCCAAGTGATCATTCATAAAGGATTATGGCTCAACTCATCACTCATTCACACGGAAATGTTTCCGTCTCTTTTAGTACATGTTCAGCCACTGTTACTATCAATTTACTTGTTTATTTACTTGTTCATTTAATTCTTGGGAACCAAGCATTCAAAAGTTTCGTATTCACAACAAACAATTTTGCAACTAGTTATCTATTGAACAGTCATATCTCATGTTCAGTTTTGATTACCATTCAAAAGTATTCCCGAATCCCTATCGTCAGCAAACTTTTGCCAGCCCATTCAAAATACGAACAAGTTATTGGTTTGCTACAAATCTTCAGGCCATAAAGGTCATACCTCAATGGGTCCACAAGTCCGTGGGGGATGAGCCACAGTCACAGGTCATCTATCACAATACACTGCTTTTTATCTTTTACTCTAAGCCACTGCAAACTGTGACTCAACCATCATAGACTCTAGATGCACATATGCAAGTCTTCATTTAGTAATATTGTAAACACTTGCATTAGTTCTGTTTACTAATCATTTACTATCACGTTTTATGATAGCCAAAGACGCTAGTCTATATCAAGTTAGTAAGACCACAAGTTATTAGTCAACTAAAACATAAGTGTATACACTTCACAGACATGTTACACATATCCTTGCTCGGATTGATAGGTACTTATGTTACATTAACCCATTTTGATCCTATTGATTACTTAACCCATAACAACCTCACTATATCAATA
Organism: Cylicocyclus nassatus; assembly: GCA_958299035.1. Lineage (NCBI taxonomy): Eukaryota > Metazoa > Nematoda > Chromadorea > Rhabditida > Strongylidae > Cylicocyclus > Cylicocyclus nassatus. The sequence continues at coordinate 76,805,631 of CATQJL010000316.1, forward strand.
ATTTTGTGCAAACAAGTGGGTGTCTTTGCAGTAGTAACACATTTTTGAACAACTCCAAAACATTTAAGGTTACTCACAAACTATATTTTTCATTTAGTGATGAGTTGAAGTGCAGCCAATTTTGTAACACTTATTGATTGACCGACCTCCTACATCAGCTCCAGAGCAGGTGACCTATACGGTTTACAACTGAGTTATTGATTTATCGACTGGACTACCTACTTACTACACCGTAATCGATACATTTTGATTTACAAATACTCAAATATTCGTAGTTCTTACTAAGCCAGTGGGTTTGCTAGGTAAAGGAATAATATTCCTTGAGTAGGAACATGATCGTATATGCTAACTATTGCGTATTCTATTATTTACTAATGGTCAGTCGGATCAACATACCTCTAGGAACCTTCTGGTTGCTGGCTACCAATCTTTTCTGGAATTCAGCACCCATAATATGATCGTAGTGGCGCTGAGCGACGAAGAACTAAATGTTATTATTACTATTCATTTTTGGTGCATCCATTAGTCTTACAGCCATGTTGCAGGAGGCGCCATTTCTGTTCACGTACAAAATCTCAGCGGCCAATAAATCCCTCTCGGCGTCAAATAGGGGTTTGGCATAACTTAAGTTATCGAAAAGTAACTGCAGTGCCTGACCTTTTGAAACTCCAAAAGGTAGTGGGAGATTGATAACCTTTAATTAAATTAAATCAATTGATAATATCATAAACAAGAGCTGCAGTTTGAAGTTTGTATGCGTTAATTTGCTTGAAACATTCTCATCGATGCTCCCTCATTTCTTATCAAGCGGCTTTTCCTTTTTTGTTTGCAAACAATGCTGATTGAAAAGTGAAATCAACAAAGCCAGACATGCAGAACAAGACGTTAATAGTTGTTCCGTGTTTTTGCATAACTATTTTTATTCTTATCTGGTTACATCTCCAGTTTTTCTCCGTTCTTATCATTATAGCAACTGACTTGCATTCTCACTGCTGTGCTACATGATGTGAATCTCTAAGCATGTTGAAGCTTACAAAGTGGGGTTTTCTAAGACCTTATTCCCTGTTTTTCCACGTAGTTTTGGCGGTCTAGAACTTTTTTATTTTAAATATAAAAAATTTATTTTAGGCCGCGAAATTCAAACTTTGAAGGTTCGTAAATTCATAATTTTTATTCTTAGACGAACTGTTCTACGCTAGCAGGTAGAACAGAAAATTCTCTATAGAAATGGTATAAAAATATCTACTTGTATGGGTTTTCGCGCGAGATATCTGAGCCCGAACCAAGGTGCTCATGCTGCCAGGTGCTCTGATTGCCTGTGGGACCATTTTCAAAATACCATATCTCAAGGATGGTCATGATCAAATTTTCTGGCTTTTCTGGCTTGTTTGGCTTTCTTTCTGAGGCAAAATACAGCTTTCAATGGCTTAAAATCCTCTTCGAAATTCCTACCATAATCCTACAGTAATGAAGAGCTGCTGATAAGTCGCCCCATACTGCAAATCTAAGTTAAGCCTCGCTCTAAAGAATGTTATCTTAAGCTCGGCAAAAGACATGAAAGCAAGAGAGTTATTAACAATCGAACAGTGTGCACATCTTTTTGGGACAACCTGTATATTGCAGGAAAAATTCACACTCAGCAGCTATCAAACGGCTGCATTAGCCTTTCACCCTTAGTTCTGTCTTCCATCAAATTTGAACAGTAGTTGTAACGGCGTTTGTAGAGAACAGCTGGAATGGCGAAGACCAGAAAATGTAAATGTCCAGGTTCTAAGAGTTAATTAGGTGGACAAAGCTAATAAATCGAATTTTCATCCTTATAAGTTATCCAAATACCAAACAAAAATTTTAGCAAATTGTGATGATGACCCTAGTACCCTAGTACCCTAGTAGTGCAATATACAGGTTGTCCCAAAAAGATGTGCACACTGTTCGATTGTTAATAACTCTCTTGCTTTCATGTCTTTTGCCGAGCTTAAGATAACATTCTTTAGAGCGAGGCTTAACTTAGATTTGCAGTATGGGGCGACTTATCAGCAGCTCTTCATTACTGTAGGATTATGGTAGGAATTTCGAAGAGGATTTTAAGCCATTGAAAGCTGTATTTTGCCTCAGAAAGAAAGCCAAACAAGCCAGAAACCCTTGAACTGGGTTAATCGAAGTTGCTGATTCCAAATATGAAAATTGCACATAAGTACACTGTTTTTCTTTCATGAGATATCTCAGTAGGGTATCAACTGATTTTCCAATGTTTGTCAGAAATGTGAATAGGCCATCAAAAAAAAAACTCGAAAAACTGGTGGAAAGTTATGTAGTGAAATCAGCACGCCTGAAAACCTGCCACACAAAATTTTTCGATTTTTTCGAAATTTCATCAAAAGGCTTATTCCACAGTGACGCTGTATGCTAAGCTTATTTCACAGTGACGCTGTATGCTGAAAGTTCATACCGTGATCCTACAGTAACCAAGAGTGATTGGTGATTTGCTCTACACTTTAAATCTAAGTTTATCCTCGCTTCACAGAATGGTACCTCAAGCTCGGCGGAAGAAGTGAAAGCAACGGAGTTATTAACGATCAAACGTGTTCACATTTTTTCGGGACACCCTGTACAAGGCTAATTAGGATTGATTGCAAAATCTTGGAGGAGAAAATTTTCTCGTTCGTGAAAGTGGACATCTTCTTTGAAACCGAATAAATGCAACCAATCACTAGGCAGTAAGGGGGGCAAACTCAAAAGAGCGTGACAGCAGGGAATTGGGAAGGGATGGGGGGGGGGTAAGAAGATGGAATTCCGATCCATGATGTCACAAAATATGCAGAGACACATTTTGGAAGTCATATATCAAAACCTTTGGGCGGTTGTAACGGTCATTACTCTCCCAAGGAACTTATTCTACTTTACCAAAGAAAAATAGTCCAGATTTGTACTTATGGCGCTTGATTTTGACGTGTTGGTAAAGTCGGGTGTCAGCCATAAAGTTATAAACTATTTTCTTTCTTGATTGGCCATTTTTGATAATTCTTACAATGTCTGTAAAAATTTATAGCGGTACAAAATAGGTATTTTCAAGCTCAACACTTCACTGAAAAAAATGACCAAGCCACGCCCACAGCGGGTTTTGCGTAATTTTTAGCACCCTCCCACACTTCTCGTCTTTACATCTTCGCCATATTTCGTCACGTCGGCCATTTGACCATAATGGATGGGCACTGCCGTCGGGGCTCTACAGCGTTGAAACGACGAAAAAAAAAAGAAGCGACGCAAAGGCGTCTTGCCATTTGTTTTACGCCGTCACTCAATCGTGTCACTTTGCAGCGGATTTGAGTGAGGGAAAAAAATTATCGCCGAATCCGGCCATTATCCAGCTGCGGTTCATTTTTAGGATTGGTTTTTTACTATATTTTTGAGCTCGGAGCTTTAGAGAACTTTGACTGGGCACTATCGTCAATAAAATTTCATTGACTAAGTTTAGAGTGTGGTTATTTCTATCTACGTTCGAAAATTCCATTCTTCCATTGGCCCATGAATTTACAAAAAGAGTTGAGCTGGGATAAGGGGGAAGGGGTAGCTGGATTGTAAAATAAAGCACTGGCCGCTGACCACGAACTCAGAGTGAACCAAAGCTCTTCAATGCCCATTACGGCTCTTTCCTCTTCTCTTCCCACCACCATGAAATGCAATGATTTTTTCATTAGGGTATATGCCTTATTATGGTCATTAGCCTAGTGAGTGCTATGCTATACATTGCCCTCGGGAAAATGCTCGTAATTCTGCTTTGATGAAGGTTTTCCTCGTAAATGAGTAAATGAGTCATCAGTCGTCCTATGGATTATGCCCCATAATGCTTCTAGCTATGCAACCATAGCACAGCAAAGTCAATCTCACAATCAGAATCATAGTTCGTGATTTGGATTCTTTAGGTCTGTTCTCAGTTCTCTGCCATTACATTTGCTAGAGAAGAATGTCTTGATTAGTATGATACCCACTGTTGAATTTATTAAGACTTATTGTATTTATTGTAATCCTCGAAAATACACGCAAATGAATTCATTTTTGATACATGAAGACCATTGATGAGTGTACCAGAGTAGTGAATAGCCTATGCTTTCTTTCACTCAAAATTCGGGACGCATTTTAATCGGCGAAAAATATACATCGGAAGCTTGATCACGAATAATTTCTTCTCACATGGAAACAAAACACTTGGCAAAACTTCAAAATGTCCGTCCTCCCATAGTAGGCAGAAATAAGAATTTTGAGAAAGCAAACTTCAAGAATCTCTAAATCACCTTACGGCTGACATCTAGCACGAATTTATTGTAAAGTGATTATTGAAATTATCCAGATATGGTCGAGAAATACACATAACGAGTAGGTTCTGATGTGCCATTGGGAATTAATAAACTAATTCCTACCTCAAATGTAAATGCTTTCAAGATGTTCATAATCTATGGTAAATAAAGATTTGTGTTGTTCTGAGTTCGTATTAAAATTTAGGATTAGATGGACTTCATAAATGCAGTTGTTCAGTTATTCGTTCGCTTATATTGCATTCTCACGGCTAATACTTTGCTTAAATGATTGAAAGTTTTATCTGACTCATTAGCCGAATTTATCAATAACAGGACACTCTCGCATCATGACCTCAGTGGTGTCACATCAATTAGCTGCGAGAAGCAACCGTGAAAGAGAACTCCCCGTTTGAAAGGAGGTATTCACGACTAAAAAAGTGCCGGCTTTGACTGAAAAGTCGTTTGTGGGAAGAAGTCAAATTCTGATTCTGAAAATTTTAAATTTGAAGAAAGTGAAAACTTTAAAAATTTTCACTTTCTTCAAAATTACAACGGTTCCCTGCAGAACATGCTTTGAAATTCAGATATCGCCATTACAAAACAAGTCCTGCCTCCTGGTTTATACTAATTCCTTGAAACGGGAAAAAAATAACAGAATTTGTAGAAAAGCAGAAATTTCACTTCGTGGATTCTTCTTCGGTTTTTCCACTTTGTGAATTCATTTTTACACGGGCAAACAATTAGATGACTTTTCTGTAATGATTATTGAAACGGGAAAAATTGGAAAAAACGATTATCATAGAATTTTTACAAATTTGAAAATTTCTCCTTTTGTTGAATTATGTCCACTAGCTTCGAAATTCTGGTTTACCGCTGTTAACTCAATTACCAATGATGGTATTTTCTATGAAGTCGATCGATGGTCTGGTTATCCATGAGACAGGGTTCGCACCTTTGCTACTGCGAGGTGCGAACATGCCTGTGCCACAGCTGGGTGCAGGTGCACCCAAGCTCCCTTAGTGGATCAAATTGACGCATATAAAAAATTAGCTCCTTTTCCTGTGCTGATAGAGGCAGCAAATTATATATTTTTTGAAAGCTTATCGCATGCAGAATCCGAATATCTAAAATTTGTGATGGTTGGTGAGATCCCAAAAAGTGGTAAAAATCAAGTTGTAATTCTGTAACTCTGCATGTTTCGTTCGTCCCAGTGCGGTTCAGATCTTGATTACCAAAGCCTATTTTATCACTATGCAAAAACTTTGGCACGTGATCATGACCATCCTTGAGATATGGTATTTTGAAAATGGTCCCACAGGCAATCAGAGCACCTGGCAGCATGAGCACCTTGGTTCGGGCTCAGATATCTCGCGCGAAAACCCATACAAGTAGATATTTTTATACCATTTCTATAGAGAACTTTCTGTTCTACCTGCTAGCTTAGAACAGTTCGTCTAAGAATAAAAATTATGAATTTACGAACCTTCAAAGTTTGAATTTCGCGGCCTAAAATAAATTTTTTATATTTGAAATAAAAAAGTTCTAGACCGCCAAAACTACGTGGAAAAACAGGGAATAAGGTCTTAGAAAACCCCACTTTGTAAACTTCAACATGCTTAGAGATTCACATCATGTAGCACAGCAGTGAGAATGCAAGTCAGTTGCTATAATGATAAGAACGGAGAAAAACTGGAGATGTAACCAGATAAGAATAAAAATAGTTATGCAAAAACACGGAACAACTATTAACGTCTTGTTCTGCATGTCTGGCTTTGTTGATTTCACTTTTCAATCAGCATTGTTTGCAAACAAAAAAGGAAAAGCCGCTTGATAAGAAATGAGGGAGCATCAATGAGAATGTTTCAAGCAAATTAACGCATACAAACTTCAAACTGCAGCTCGTAATTTCTTCAAAAATAGATTTGCCTGGTGCTATAATGTGTTGTCGCAAGAGGAAACCTTTTTTCAAAAACCAGAAGTTTATGATTGTAAGTGAGGGTAAAAAAAAGTAGATAATTCAGAATGTCTAAAGTATTTCGAAAAACAAGGCTTAGTAGAAAATAGGAAGCATAATGCGATTTTATGTTTGTTTATCATGATCGTTAAAACATTGCAATCTCATATCATAATCTCAAGAGTAACCATAGGTAGCACGCTAAAACTCGAAAACTCGATGGTGATATTTTTTCAGGTTAGTCGATAAGGTACTAATTACGATTAGGCTAAGGTGAATAAAAACTTTTTGCGAATCACGACTGTTGGAGTTAGATGCCTCCTAGGTCTACAGTAAGCCCAGGTATATGGCCGGAGAGATGTAAACACTTTGGTTTCATCTGAATTACTGCTTAGTAACTGAAGTTCTCACCAGGGTCGGCACGGGGTGGCTTTCCAAAAATGCAAAAAGTCCCCCTTGACTCTCTTAAAATTTTAAGAGTTCCCCTTTGACCCTAAATTACAAACGTAAAAAAACCCTCAAAATCGAAACGTCGGCTAAAAAATTATTTTTCGGCCCCAAAAACGATAACCCATTTATTTGTGTCCCAACGATATCCAGCCTGCTTATAAACCATCTGTGCCGATGGTCTCGGTGATGCTAAACTCAAGAGATGTTGAGAACAAGCTATTCATGTGAATTGTGATAACGCTAATCACAGTATGACGTATTATGGCTAGGCCTTCTGACTAAGATTCTTTATCGGCCCTTGAGTCCCAGCAGTCTTCAAGCCTGTATTTTCGCTGAATAAATGAAAGCTGAAAATTGAAATTCGAACGAAAAACAGCAAAAATTTGAGTCGAAAACGACAGATACTAATAAAGTTACGTTACGAAATTAGGCCTAAAGACTTTTGGGATAAAGATAAAAATTCATGACTTGGGAAATTCCGACTACTAAAACAAGTGGAAGAAACTGCAAAGTATGGCTACTGGCTGCAGAGAGCAATGACGAATTTGGATCGAAACAAAACGAACGAGCGCAATTGAGTTAACCGCAGGCCCTCTGCGGCGACACCCGGAGAGTCGCCATTTCAGCATCCATGTCCAGAGCCAGAATCGTCATTCCAATCCACCCGCATCCACCCGACTTTAGTCAGTTTCTGCAAATTAGTACTCATCGGCTACGTAAATCTCTCAATCAGCTGATTGTTTTGCAATCGGGAAGAGGAGCAATGGCGCCGTTAAGATTTCGAACCGTAAAAGAACTCCGGAAAACCTAATAGGTGGAGATGGATTTCCTCCAAGTTTTACGAATCTCCTGGAGGATTCTGAACTTATCTAGCATATTGTAAACGCCATAGAGGCTAAATAGGCAAAAACTCAAAGATGCCCTATTCGGCGGCAAGATCAAAGGCGGAAATGTTAGCCGCCCAGTCAAACGAGCCAGTGCCGATTGCTAAAGCTTGAGCTAATAGAGCCGATAATGCGACGAACATGGCGATTTCGAAAATTCGATCAGCATAAACTATACAGCAACTTGTGCCTCTTCCTATGTAGAACTCGATATCGAAACTCAAAAAAGGATCATAAATTGCTATTACGAAAGAAGAAACCAGGGCAAAGGAAAGTCGTTGACGATAGACAATAGGCCTGGCGCGGAATCAACTCAGTCATTCTACCCTTTATACACATTGTAATAGGATTATCTTGATGTTGGTGATTAACTGTTGTTCTACTCCAGTAAAGAACATGTTTCTGAGAGTTTCATTTGTTGGCATTGGAGTTTGCGACGAAAAAGACGAAGATTTAACTGTCGAACAGTGTATGATGTAAAGCTGAACGCATTTGCTTACTTCAAAACGTTTATATTATCTACAAATCTAAGAAGTCCAATCCAAATCATACATGAGAGGGGAAAGGTGCGACACTTTGCCTTTTTTGCGCAGAAAAAAAGTGAGAGTATGTGCATGAGTAAGTTATCAAGCAAAAATTGTGGTCTGATTGAATATAAAAATTTCCTTGGAATTTTCTCACAGCATTCGATTTCTTTCAGTTAGGTTTTGAAAACGTTAAAGACTGTGCTCAATGTAGAAAAGTGGGAGAGAGGATGAGAGAAAGCTGGATGAAGGGAAAAAATCTTTTTCAAGTACGTTTTGCATATATATTCTTTCTCTAGGCAATGGGGGGGGGGGGGGGACGGAGCAAGAGCTTTTTCGAAACTTTTGAATGAGCTTACGCGGGTCATAAGACTGACTTATTTTCATTTGTAAGTGACGGAGATATCTTTTATATAATATTTTTTGAGGTTTTGTTGCATTGTTTCTTACGAAATTTTGAGGTCATAGGCCCGAAAAATGGAGAATCTAAAAATTCTCTTGTAAGTGGTGCATAGCCACGCCTTCCAATCAGAAAAAATTTTTTTGTCGCACCTGCAAAAAAAAGCTCTTTAACTGACACTGTTCATGATACGGTCCTTAAATATTGATTCAATATAATGTTATCAAAATTTCCTGGGTCAAAATCATGTTTACGAAGTTTTTTAAGGCCTTCGAGCATAATTTAGTTTCTGGTGCAATTACTGCCACCTCTCCCCGCTTCAGAACCTCTGTGCCCTAACTTACTCTTCCTTCCTTTACACCAGAAAAATTCACTACTCCCTCCTCAGTCTGGAAGCAGGTGCGCAAATCTAAAACTCTTTCAAACTAAACAATAAATATACTAACTCAGCTGCTAAGCGTCGTGGATAAATAGCTTTAGTAGTAAACTTTGATTCAACTGGATTGGCGGCTGAAAGGCGGGACTTCGTGATTTAGTTAAGGCCGCTCGCGCCCGCGACGCAGTCTGCGTCTCCCTCGCGCGCGTGCTCTCTGATCATTCTTTAGCCTTAACTAGGTCACGAAGCCCCTCCTACCAGCCGCCAATTTGAATCAAAGGGTATTCTGTTCGAGGACAGCAATGTCACAAATTATTTTTCCCTGCTGGAAGAGGTTTGTGCTTAAAACTGCGCGTCAACCCGTGTGATCTTTTTATCTGGATTTTACAATGGGTAAGCTATTATACAAATACAAGTATTGCCCTGAGTTGATGATAAAGCTTATTAGTAATAAAAACATTTCTGTTTTTAGTAAAGCTCTATCGCTTTCAGTGATTTGTTGAGAGTTCTTTCTGTCTCAGGAATTCGTGAGTATACGGCTGTCAGAGTCAAAGCTAAAAGTCGCAACAGTTGAGAAAAATTTTACAAACGCTAAGTCCATCCAACTCTTCAAAAAAGGACAGTAAGCTGGAGAAAATAAATTTTTCCAAGAAGTACGCTACTTTCATGTATAATACTCAAGATTGATAGCAAAAAATACTGAAAATGAAAACAATTTTTAGTTCTGAACTGACGCGGCTGCATACATGCCAGAGTAAAATCAAAAAAATATATGTAAAATAATATAAATAATATAAAATAAGCGTCGATTTTTCGAAAGCGGCTCGCGTAAGTTACAGCTGCGCAACTATCCTTCTTCTATTCAAGTGAATTTGAATAGGAACGGCTAGAAAATTGGATTAATTTGCAAAGTGGAGTTTAGTCTAAAATTTATAAAGCCAACAATTTTCCTTAGAATGTGACACAGTTGCGAATTTTTTTTGAAGACCTTACAAATGATATGAAAATTATTTGCTTTGATATCTGGAATATAGGGATTTGAAATTTTTTCTTGTAGTAGCTGAGAGCTGACCAGCCCACACCTTTGTAAGGAGTCTCATGCGGGATGTATGCTAAAGCGTTTTTCTAGTAAGTTTGTAATGATAACACTACAAGCATCGTTTTACTAGAAGGATTAATGATAGACTCATAAAAAGGTGTTAAATCTTCATAAAATTTTCCAGCGGACAGTTCCACACCTCCAGATATTTATATTCGAAAGGGCTTCCAATGATGACTAATGCAACGAAAGTAGAACTTTAGGGCAAAGAGCTTTGGAAATTCACACTGAAAACAATAGTACAAACTAGTACGGAACATCCACAGGGACCAAATTTCTGATGTTCTTGTCGCGATTGGCTGTACTTACGCGCGCATAGGATGAGCACAACTAGACGGGCGTAAAATGACGGGCCAGAAAACTAAGTCAAACACAGTCTAACGATCGCTTTAGGATTCCTTGCTAAATCATTGCAGATAGGAAGATTTAAGGTTAGCTTGCTTGTCGAAAGTGCGCTATTAATGGGTATCATCAACAAGGTGTGTAAAGTTGATGGCCACTTTTCCCTTTAATATCTTGCACAGTCGGATGTGCGGGCAAACTAACCTGACTAAAACTTGCAGAAAAGAATAGCTCTGTAAACACCGGTGATTTCGCTTAGGCAAGACAAGCAAGGTGAGTCAAAATCTGGTGAATTACTCTTAATTATACGCAGAATCCAATCTACCAAACTTGATGTCAAAAAACCATTTTATTTTTATTCTCCACAAAAAAGTATACGAGCGCTTAGGTAGATCACCTAGATCGTACATATTCCGATAACCTGTTGAAGGAAGGGGAGGGGGAAGATGGTTATGGATAGTCGGCGAACTTCTTCAGGTTACGAGAGTCTTGTACGTAGTATTTATGTTATTAAAAACTTTTATGACGATAAATTCTATAAAAATAAGTCTATTAGTTTTCTAGGCTATATATGGACATTTCGCAACTCACAAATAAAAACGAAATGAATGAGTGAGAGAGTAAGAGAGTTTGGAAGTTCAACAACTCTAGAATACAAACATACAATATATCTTCAGTTACGGATTACGGTTCAAAAGCACGCACGACTGTGACGGACATCACTGAAGGTTGCTCAGTATGCCAAAGAAGTGAATAGTCTGCGGTAATTATCGATATAATGATATGAAGAGCAAGAGGTTATTTGTCATTGTCATGCATTCATTCTTATTGTTCATATCCAGATTTCCGGCGGATATCCACCTTGTCCCTGAGGCTGCGTTCTACATACATTCGTTCATACTGATCCCGAAGTCTCGGAACAGTGTCAGCACAGTGCTCGAATGGAAGCGCACTCCGGGATCAGTATGAATGCAGCCTGGGATCTTACTTGCCGAGACTGCGATTTATAGCATCGTGCATTTTACATTGAAATCGTTACGATTACCACCATTTTTTCTTCTCCCTACCAAACATTATTGAATGTTGAGAAGTTGTGTCCCCTCCCCCCAGTGGCGTACCGAGGGCCCCCCCTCCCCGAGAATGGGTCGCGAAATTTTTGAAAGTTACTTAAATGTGTTATAAAAACGTGCAGAGGACTTGATTTTACTTGTAAACCGAAATTTTGGGGTCAAGGGCTCAGAAAAATTTTGGGAACCACTCCAAAAAATTTATCGAAGTGCATGGCTGACGCCACGCACCTTCATCAGAAAAAAATTTTTGTCCCCCCCCCCCCCCCCCCTCCCCGAACCGAAATCCTGGGTGCGCCACTGCCTCCCCATGTTGGAAGGAAATAAATACAAATAATTCTGAATTTTTGGTCAACTGAGGCCAGAGATGGGTGATTTAACACATTGACGAAGACTTGACCCACATGGTGGGTCATGTCTCAAATTTGTTAAGATAGCTAATTCTGTAAGAGACATTCGTTGTAAAAGTTCTCCTACGCTCTGAGCCAAGCAAATGCTTCCGTGTTTCTAAGCTGCTTCTTAGAATCACTGTAGGTGTACTGTAGAAATGTGCGTGATTCAGCTAAAAATTCTCAATTCATTTGTGGAGGATATTGTCCCATAGGGCGGAGAACTAGAAATGCCATTGTTGTCAAAATTTTGAAAGCCGCATGGGGTGGCCGTCACTGCGGAGCACGCGAGCCGTGGAAAGTTCGTCTTAATACAAAAAGCCACGTGCAAGCTGTGCTCTCACAACTTTTGGCATTACCCGATTTTTCGTTCCAACTTCAGTCATCGCTTAGATAGGAGGTCTATTATAAAATCTCTAAAAAAAGCCCTTACCCGTCACTTTGCGTTAACGTGCCGCAGGTTGTGATGGATCTACACATGAATGACCCATGAAGGTAATTCATCGACCCTTTACACCTATTTTATTCTCAAAACATGTGAGTCGCCGGATTGCTCTTCATCAAGTGAGTTTAGAAGTGCTTTTCTATTTCTGTTCTGTTTGCCATTGTGCAAGTTGTACTCTCTCAACGTTTTGGCATGATATGCACACTTGGTACCCGATTCTTCGTTCCAACTCCACATCCTTAGATAGGAATTCTATTATAAAGTCTTTATAAAAGCCCATCATTCATCACTTTGCCGGAACGCTGCCTCCAAAGGTTGCAATGGAATACACATGAATGATCCCGGTGACCTTGATATAATTCATCGACCCTTTACACCTATTTTCTTCTCAGAACATGTGAGTCGCCGAATTGCTCATCATCACCTGCTTTGGGTTTGTGGCAAGAAATTATGGGAGTTCTTCAGAGCACAAGAAAGCGCAGCTAAGATAAGATCAGTCGTTACATTTTTCGTAGGGCTTGAACTCAGATAATCGCCGGGGGCTGGCGGGCGCCGGAAAATACGCATTGCTGAAATTTTGCATTCCGCTCGCAAATTCCAGGAAAATAGTCAGCGAGTTTTTGAGAGACCGCTTGTTGAATTTTTTTTCCGCTCTTATCTTTTGCAGATATATTGCTGAACCTTTGAGGAATCGAGAACTCAGCAAGCGCTCTTCCGAAAAGTCCTGATTGGTGCGAGAAATCAGCCATCTATTTTTCCGGTGCCCGCCTGCCCTCGGCGATTGTCTGAGAATGGAGCAGTGGTGATTGTTGGTCACTCAGTGCAAAAACTTTCTACAAATCACAAGTGCGATAGTGTGAGAATTTGCTCACCTCCCCCCTTTCACCCCTGAGCCGGGACTAAAGTGACTCCCTTCATCAAAAGTCGAGAAAAAATCAACATTCAGGTAAGGTTAAACAAAAGGAAATATTTGTACTGGAACTGTTTGTGCATCGGAGAGGAGGAAGAAGATTTATAGGCATTCATGTACTTCCAGGAGGAAAAAAATAGGCGAGGAAAGTTCCGTGGTACAACGTTTCCATTTAATTTCAGGGAATAAATTGTTTGCCTAGAGTCCATTCATAGAAGTACCCTAATGAAAGGTGTGCTTACTGATTTCTAGACACGGTTTTCAACATAAAAAATCATATATAATATGAATGGCTGGTACAAGGAAATAATGACCATCGAAACCCCTCATCCTCCGTTTGCAGATAGTATATAGCATGTCTGAGATCCGTTTAAGAAAGTGCGGTGAAGGGTGTGCCTAGCGATTTTTGGGATTTTCGAATTTTTTACTAAAAAATTCACAACTTTTGTAGATGAACAACTTGTACAATGAAGTAGTCATCTTCGGAACCGCCTCGTCCTTCGCTTTTGAAAAAATATAAAGCATGTCTAAAATCCGTCCAAAAAAGTGCCTGGGTGGAGGGTGTCCTAGTGATTTCTGGAGATTTTCGAGCTTTCAACATTAAAAAAATCGTAACTTTTGTAGACGAACATTTTTTACGCCATGATAGTCACCATTGAGACCGCCTCGTCCTCTTTCAAAAAATGTATACAGTGCCTGGGGTTCGTTACAAAAAGTGCCGGCTAAAGGGTGGGTGAGACTTTTATATGAGAGAGTGCTCAAGTACAGGCTTTTTCACCATTGTAGAAAAACGTCTACTTGAGCACCCCCATTATAAAAGTCTCACCCACCCTTCACCCGGCACTTTTTCTAATGGACCCCAGGCAAAGTATATATTTTTTGAAAGCGGAGGACGAGACGGTGGCTATTACGGCGTAAAAGATGTTTATCTACAAAAGTTATGGATTTTTTTATGTTAAAAACTCGAAAATCTCTAAAAATCACTAAGACACCCTTCACCCAGGCACTTTTTTCAACAAAATCCAGGCAATGTATACATTTCCTGAAAACGGAGGACGAGACGGTCCCGGTTCCAATGGTGGCCATCTCCATGTACTATCTGTTCATCTTCAAAAGTTACGGATTTTTTATCTTAAAAACTCGTGAATATCCAGAAATCACTACCCACACCGTTCACCAGGTACTTTTTCAAATGGACCTTAGGCGAAATATATATTTTCTGAAAGCGGAGGACACGATGGTTTTAAAAACATTTCCCTTGCTGGCGTTGCTGTTCATCTACAGATTACAAATTTTTTCTTTCAAAAAAAATTCATAAATGCTTAAAAATTGTCCAGCTTTTTCCGAAACAAATGTTCTCGCATGCACATCTTATATGGTAATTCCAAAAACAGGCAAGGTGATGTAAAAAAGGGAAAAGGAAATGCAAAAAAATACAAGGTGCTGATCAGAAATATAATGGTGTGCTAATCCAGCAGCACATCGGCTCACATTTCAGAAGACAACCACTGATGGCAAAGAATTGAGAATTATAAACTTTGACTAGGAAAAAACGATGAGTGAACACCATGGCTCCCCCCCCCCCGATCGACATTCTAAATTTCTCTATCAAGTGAAACACCTTTCACCCTGGAGGGGCTGCAACCACTGTGACCCCTTTACCCTGGAGGAGTCATTCTCATCTTATCGCACCTATGATAAAAATATATCCATTCGCCCCTGTCGAGTTTTTTCCCGAAAACTTCTAACAGAAACTTAACTCACCGTCCGAAACCCGTAACAGAAGGGAAGCAGATTTAGAACTAGTGTTTGAGGAGGTATACATCTCATCTTGAAAAGCCATTCCGACTCCTTGTAAGAAACACGAGGCGAATGGTGGTTAGCTAGCGACCGCTGCCCCAGCTGTGGCAAAACCGTTACAGGTGGTACAGTAATTCAGCTCGTCGCCTCAAATTCTTGTCGAGGCATTTTTCGCACCTCTCGCGCTAATATTCTATAACAGCCTCAGGGATAGCGTGATATCCTCGATACTTTCATCACTTTGAGAAACTTAAGTTAATCGGATAGCCGTAAGTTCAAGCCGAATGCGGGCTTGAAAAATCGCTGGTTCAGAGTCATTTAGACATGTTTTCTGCGTTAATTTGCATTCCTAACACGTTGGCGACAGTGCCGCACAAACTCAGATATCCGCCGGGGTTAGGCGGCCATGCGATTTATGGGCGGGCGGGCGCCGGAAAAATAGTTCGTTGATTTCTTGACGTCCGCTTGCAGATATTTGGAAGAATTTCGGCGAATTTTTGGATGAATGCTTGGAGAACAAGCGCGGTTTCCTTATAAATTAGCTGCGGCGCAGTGGCCGCATTCTCGCGGACTTTCCGCAAGAATATGCAAAATTTTCGGGGACCGCACGGTTCTTTGTGGAGGACCGCGCAGCCCCAGATACTTTCCGCTGAGAGAAAGTACCATTTGAGTAATTAAACCAAGGTGACACCTCTGCCATATACTCAGACAATCGCCGGGGGCAGGCGGGCACCGGAAAAATAGATGGCTGATTTCTCGCACCCCGCTCGCGGATTTTTTGGAAAGCAATCAGGACTTTTCGGAAGACCGCTTGCTGAGTTCTCGATTCCTCAGAGATTCAGCAATATATCTGCAAAAGATAAGAGCGAAAAAAATTCAACAACCGGTCTCTCAAAAATCCCCTGACTCAGCAAGCGGTCTTCCTAAAAGTCCTGATTGCTTTTCAAAAAATCCGCGAGCGGTGTGCGAGAAATCATCCATCTATTTTTCCGGTGCCCGCCTGCCCCCGGCGATTGTCTGAGATAGAGTCCCATCTTTTCTCGGCGTGCGCCCGAAACTGCGTAAAAGGAATCCGAGCGCCTGCTGAAAGTTCGGCCAGCGTTTGCTGAAGAGGTTATTTGACGAGCGCCTGCAGCAAATTCTGTGTTGCTGCCCGCTGGCAGAATATTAGACAGTAAAGGAAGTACCGCTCGCTGAAGGTTTGGCCACGCCTCAAAATTCTGCTGACCGCGTGCAGAATAGCGCGAGTTTGCGGACCGCCTGCCCTCGGCGATTATCTGAAAAGGTGTGCGACACCCAAATTTTTGCATCTAATGTGCTAAATCTGATTTGTGTACATGCAATCGATTTAAGATCAGGAGTTTTACATGTTGAGCCCGCCCCCTTTGGAAAAACTCCGCCCACTTCGTTGCCTTTTGCAGGAAACTATTTTCGTGCTCATAACGCTTGAAAGACGTCGCAAATGAACGCGGAACCTCTATCGACGCCATCGCAGCACCGCCCCCCGTTAGCCAGGCTCCAACCCCTCAGCGGCAGACCCAAGCCCACTTTTCAAAATTGCCGGGATTTGCACGAGATTTTGAAATTCGAGTAATTTTTGCCAGTGGGCGGAGCTTGCCATAAGGGGGAGCTGCTCCGCCTTACATATCTATACTTCATACATAGATGAATGCACATATGCATGCTATACTTGGGGAAATTCGAAATTTTTTTCGAATATTCGAATATCGAATATATTCGAAAACTGAAAATTTCGAATATTCGAATATCGAATAATATTCGAAAATCGAAATTCTCGAATATTCGACTATCGAATATCATTCGAAAATTGAAAATTTCGAATATTCGACTTTCGAATATTATTCGAAAATCGGAAATTTCGTATATTCGATTATCGAATATTATTCGAAAATGAAAATTTCGAATCGAATAATATTCGAATATCGAATACCATTCGTTATTCCAATTTCGAATATTATTCGGTTTTCGAACGTTATTGGATTTTCGAACATTCGATTTTCGAATACCGATCGAGTAATTTACGTCACTGAGAGTGCCTACGAAAGGCTAAAACATCCAAGAATAAATTGTTTCATGTAAGTGTTAAGAATGGACACTTTCTTATGTTGCAATTTACAATGGGAAAAGGTTTAGTCGTGACGAGAAGACACTTATTGTTAGGAACCTAAAAGCTACTCCTGTGACGGTTGTGAAGAGATTTTTCGTACTTCAAAGAAGATTATATACCCTCACTGAGAGCTGCGACTGGATATACGCTGTCCCAACAATATGTAGATCTGTAGGCTGCCATCAACTTAAGAGTATGGGGCAATTTATCAATCGCTTTTCACTGTTGTAAAATTAAAGTAAGACTGAAGCAGGTTTCGAAACATCAAGAGCCATTTCCCCTAGAAAAAGAATCAAAAGGGCCGAAAGTATTGCATTAGACTTCTAAAGGCACCTTTATGTAGAATTTGCACTCAACCGTAACGCTTTTTTCAAAACTTTAGGTACACCGTAACAAGTGTTTTTCAACGCCTTTCAAAAATGTGATTGCCGTTGAAAAGCTTGAAAATTCTTGCGTAGTAAAATTAGCATACGTAAAAACACTGCTGCACAGATTTTAGACCTTTTTTGGGGACAATTTTTTTGGATGTTTTATTTTGCAGTTGGTCTATATGCTGCAATTCCTACCGTGATAATACACAATAAGAAAATATGGGTGATTCGCTTTCTGCTGTATTTATAAGCTGAAACCATCCCTACTGGATGTTACTCAAAAATTGGCATAAGACTTTGAGACGAACGGTGTGTAGATACTTTTAAGACACCCCTTATACGCTATACATATCGAATTTTCGAATATTCGCTGCTTATCGAATTTTTGAATAGTCAATTCTTATCGAATTTCCGAATATTCGGTGCTCAACGAATATTCGAATATTTGATGGATATCGAATGATCGAATGAATGACCCTCGAATATTCGACTTTCGAATAATATTCGAAAATAAAGATTTTCGAATATTCGACTATCGAAAAACTGAAAATTTCGAATATTCGACTTTCGAATTTTATTCGAAATCTCAAATTTTCGAATATTCGACTTTTCGAATTATTCGCATTCGAATGATTTATTCGAAAGATCGAATAATTATTCGATTCGGTCCCAAGTATAATGCTCAGCTGTAAAAGTGCATAAAATTGTCTCCCCACCACAGGAACAGACGTGAAAAGTTTGGCTCGTCGTCATCATGGCTCATCGTGTTAATTAGCCAACATTTTTCAGATTCTTTAGCGATTGTAACAAAGAGGAGACTTACGTACACTTTTAGATTACAGATTACTTTCAAGATGATTGTCTCTGTCTTTGGTAAAAAAATGCATTGCCTTGAATATTTCTTACAATGCGCGCAATGGTTTTTGGCGGAATTTTGAACGAGGCTTCTATCATTTCTTCGTTTAGCAAATCAAGTGACATAGGTCAGGGCCCGGCACAGATCGCCTGAAAGCAGGCTGGACTTCGTTTTTGAAGCAAACAGCAGGGATATCGTTTTTGAAGAGCCGGAACCGAGCGTCAAGAATAAGCGCCATTTAGTCGAACACATGCTTTTCGGACAGGCTATCACACGATTGACATGCCCTATCGTGCATGGAGAAAAGTGCGCGCAATTTGAAAGCAAGGCGTGAATAAACAAGTTGCTTGTTTACAGCGCACACAGAAGCATATGACACCAAAATTGAACTGTATGTGCAGAAAATTATTTGCGAACGTACTATGTAAAAATATCTGAAAACTTATGTAAAATAACACCTTTTCTAAAATTAGGTCGTCTCCAGATGGCCACCAGGCGGTCTGAGGTCTCTGTAACATATATTTTCGTCACTTCACATAAGTTCCAGATCTTTTTAGCAAGGACAAATTCCCCGGTCCAAAATCTATCCCTGAGCATGAAGACATTTTCATATCATTACCTTTGCTTTGTTTTTTGCCTTCATTTCTTCTCGCTTTGTTATTTATCGCGCTGTAATGCCAAATTCTTGTGCATGCGTAGTATTCAGCTCCAATTTGGATTTTCACTCTTATCTTACGCCTTTTCTTTCAGACTAGTAAATCTTTCTTGTTTTCATCTTCTCCTAAGCAGGTAGGTTAAAGGGGACTTCGTAAAACTTCCGAAAGCCAGGGAGACTTCGTTTTTGGAAACCCTAGAAACCGACTCGTGCCGGGCCCTGACATAGGTTCGAAAGAGCAGTTTTGATTTTGCTTACAGGCAGACCAGCGAGAGAGTCCTTAGAATCAACCCCGGGCGAATTGGAAGGCCACACATTATTTGTTTGAATGTGGTTCACTTGAAGTTTGACAAGCTGCAAAAAATTCATTTTGTCTTTCATGCTATGTTTTAAAGATAGTCGTTTTCTCGAGAGCTTGTCCAATTGTGGTGATTTTTGACTTCTACTCTTAGTGCTGTTCAATCTCTAAAGCTTCAATCGCCGCAATCGTCCATTCAAAAGCCGCAATCTGTATAAAGCATTAGAAAAAGCCTTAGAAGCGCTGTGGTACTTTTTCAAGTCAAAGCAAACAGAATGGACGCTGTTCGGAGTTTTTAACATGACTAGCGAAATCCACAGCGAAAGAAGAACTGCAGTTTGTAGCCATCATTAAGACATTAAAAGAAATACTGTTTGGCCCTTCTGACTCGCTCAATCTCAACCCCATGGATACTCTTCGCTGTCTATTTGAAAGAAAATTTGCTCTTTGTAATCTACTTCACTTGATTTGCTAAAAAGAGACTTGTTGAGAGTTCGGGTCAAAAAATCATTGCGCACGATCACCCTTAGTTGAGATGGTAGTGGAGTAAAATTTGAAGGAAACAAAAGATTACATCAACAAAACGAGTATTGACTGTCCCCTCATCACACAATTTTCTTACATTTTTTGCTGTGTAGAGGTTCCTCTTGCATTCTAATGTATGATCACATCTTGATCATGAGCAATCTATTTTTCATTCAAAGGACAATTTTATTATTCATGCTCATGCTAAGTTGTTTTAGATCAAGATGATGGTTTCAGTATACTTTATTTGTTGAATTCTAAATTACGTCTGCAATTTTGTATGTATGCAACGATAATAGCTTTGCCTTCGTCAAGAACGATATCTCGCTAGCTATGGTCAGACCCTGATTGCAGCATTTGGGTTCTGCTGAGATTCGAGATTAGGGTGCCTTCATACCGCGCCGGCAGCCGCCGCTAGCAGCCCGTAGCAGCCGCCAGCAGCCGCCAGCAGCCCGTAGCAGCCGCCAGCAGCCCGCAGCAGCCGCCAGCAGCCCGTGGCAGCCCATAGCCGCCGCTGGCCGCCTTTGTTATAGGAGCAAAATCATCAAAATCTTACTACTTTAAGTGCTCCTGCCTACGCTTTCCATCTCCTACGCTTATTTCTTCTTCTTATTGCTAATATGCAGTTCAACTCCCCACAATACATTTGTGTTCATTGTTCTGTTCCGCACATTGTCTCCTATCGCGCTTACATTCTTTTGCAATCTGTCTTATTTAAAAAGATGTGAGCGATTATCAAATAAGAAGAACTCAACCCGCAAATGAATCCCGGCGAACTTGCGAGATAGTAGAATGCAAGTTACATATGCACCGATAGCCAAGAAAAAAATTAAAGCAAAAGCATACTCAAAAAACAAATTGCACACCTGCTGGAACCCGACGCATCCAAAGTCAGAGCGAATTACACCGAAAAGAACCTTCTACCAACTATGGTGCAACAGGATGAACGACGAGAAGGTAATGACAGCAGTGGGCACATATATGATATATGGTCAAACTGCGTACTAGCGGCAGCAAAAGAAAAGCGTAGAAGATAAAAAGCGTAGACAGGAGCACTCAAAGTAGTAAGATTTTGATGATTTTGCTCCTATAACAAAGGCGGCCAGCGGCGGCTATGGGCTGCCACGGGCTGCTGGCGGCTGCTACGGGCTGCTGGCGGCTGCTACGGGCTGCTAGCGGCTGCTGGCGGCTGCTACGGGCTGCCACGGGCTGCTACGGGCTGCCAGCGGCGGCTGCCGGCGCGGTATGAAGGCACCCTTACGCATAATTTAGGCAGTTGAACAATGAGGACTGTATTGTTGACGCCAGGTATTCTGCTATATAACCAATTTTCCCTTGGATAGAATGTAGTTGGAATAACACACATTATACACACACTTCTTGTACAAGCAGTGTTCAAAAATCGGTGTTTAACGATATGTATGCTCAGCCAGATTATGGTTGGGAACTACATACATCATGAGGCCCACTATTGTGTCTATCGCAAAAAATGTCGATTACTATGAGCTCTGTGGTGAACTTATTTTATAGAAACTTTCGAATTATTCTACAATTTAAGGTCTTCAAAGGAGAACTCTACATATTACATGTTGAAGACGAGAAAGATAGCTATAGCATTTCTTGAAAACTATCGCAAGCAAATCGAACTGAATTTTTAGAAAGCGCTGACACTCGTAGCGTTAACACTACAATAACAGGTGAACTTGACTGGAAGCAAAGATTGTTGTAACTGCTAATTTTCTTTTACAGGCACACCTATTTTTGATGATTCTGTTCCTACCACGTAAGTCAGCATAAGATCAAAGATTTATGTGTTGACTTGGCAAAATGTCTTCCTGTTTTCGATCTTATATTTTATCGCGCTCAAAGAAAATCCATGCTTGATGGACGAACTCAAGCTCCCAATTTTTAGATTGAAAACAAGGTTCAGGATTTTGTCCTATCATTAGATCACAAATGCTTTCATGCTAAAACAATCATTAAATACACCTCAAAATTATGGGGGATGAAATTGGCACGTGATGAATGACAAAGCAAATCGCTCATAATGTATAATCACCCCGAGGTTGCACCGAAAGTTCTTGCAGTTTTTTAGACCAACCAGCGAATATCTTATGACAAAAATAGACTAACATTTGATGTATCATTCGATGCAAAATTATTCATATTTCCTTATGTGTCTCAAAAGTGTTTCTCTAAACAAGCGCTCAGGTAGAATTGTTTCTAGTGTCCAATGCACCGGTTTTGCCTCGTGAAATTTTACCTTTTTTCCATTTTCGAAGTTTGTTTCATATTTTTAAAGATGCATCAACAACCAGTTGATAGAGCAAAGCTTCCGCAATGTAGTCCCTTTCATCGCATCTCTCTATTCAAGACTTGTCAGTTTTGAAAGGGTAGCGTAATTAATAATTGGATCAAACACTTGCTAGCCTTCCGAGTTAAAGTTTCTTGAAGGCAGCGCACACCCAAAAGTCAAGTTATCCGGTTCTATATACCGTGTATATACAGGGTTCAGAGGAAGACCAACTACGTTGGTCGGGTCTCCAAATGTTGCTTCTGAGCGAAAAAACCCGCTTAATTTTTCTTTCACTCCGCCCCTTTTCTTTCACTCCGCCTCCTTCGGACGAATCCACAACAGCGTAGGCTGCAGTTACAGTTGCAGATGCAGTTGCAACTGCTGTCGCAATTCAACTCAGTTGCAACAGTCAGGTGCTTTTTGCGGTCTGCCTCCTTCGAACGACGAAACCACGACAGCACACGCTGCAGTTGCAGTTGCAACTGCAGGCTGGCATGCAGTTGCAGCTGCTCCTCGCCGACGTAGTCGAGCAATTTGAAACTCGTCCGCCTTTTCGAAGAAAAGGTCCCCAGAACTCGGTTTCTTGGGGAAGGGGTAGGGGGTTTGGAGAGTTTCAATGTCATAACTGTAATCAACGGCACGGAAAGGCCCCATAATGACAAAAACATCGAAAATGAAATTTTGGGTGTACGCCTTCAACTTGTTTATGAGTAATTCAAAAGCAAAGTATGAACGATTGCTGCTCTAAAATGTCGAAATTCTGTTTTGCTACGCATTTTGTACAATCGAAAAACAACGCGCAATCTTCTTCGCAAAGAGAAGAACAGCTAATGAAAGAGATGGAATAGATAATCGTGCATGAATTGCTCACATGTTGACTATCTACAATGTTTGGACCGCGAGTACACTGAGAAAAAAACGCTAGCTGGAGAGGTGTAAAATATCCACTACTTTGCAAAACCTCTGCTTTATTTGCTAGTTCTCAGCGCTTCTTTTGAAATGTGAAATTTGAATGAAAATAATTAGGTAGTCTCATAAGTTCGCAGAGTTCCTCATATATTTTTAAAAAAGGAGCAAAAAAGACTTTCCAGTAATTTGGTCAATAATTCATGCTCCGTTGTTGCCCACAGCCTTCCTTGCCCTCATATTTTCGGCTACGTTTTTGAAACTCAGCTGGTCTGGTCCTAGAAAAGTCGTCTAAGAATGTCTCCAGAACTGGAGCAAGCACCATTTGTATGGTTTGCAAGAAAGCGAAACGAATGGTTACCTAGTGTAGGAGGCCAGATACTAATGTTCCTTCCAGTCAAGCCTTGCAGATGAGTTCTGAGAGTTTGCCAGGCACTTTTCTGCACTAGGCAAGGTGCAATTGGGTTGATCGACAGTTTTGTGTCCATCCAGTAATTTTCAGTGCAGAATGTACGGCCCATCGGAAAGTCTCCTCTAAGGAAACGCCAATCAAACTTGTTTTTTGGAGCAATCGAATCTATGCAAAAACGTCCTTTTCATGTGAAAAAGATGAGCAGGTGAATAAAAATGCTTTTTGCCCTCTAAGCATTCCATCTTTGGAGACGTGCAATCTGAGGAATCGCTTTCCATCAAAATTCAAAAGTTCAATTCAAAGAGCATAATTAGTTTTTTCAACGGCATACGTACCTTGCCGCAAAAAACCAACCTTCAAAAAAAAAGACGAGGGTGAAAAACTGTATGAACTTGGAACGACCTATGGCTAACGGGCGGTCTACAGTGGCTTGAAAATGCCATGGATCTGAGCGCCTGTTCATAGAATCGCTTCGAGGACTAGCCTTTATTAAGTTCAAAAATCTGCATCGAAAGCTACATAAAGCGTTGATCTGTTTACATGATTATATGCGGATTGGTGAAAGACCGTGCAGCTTTACGATAATCCTAATCTTATATATAAAGTTGAAGTGTGTATGTATGTCTGTACGTGTGTGCGGAATAGAAATTTTTATTTCTGAACCGATTTGGACCAAACTTGGCACACATATACTTCGGGGCGGGGAGCGTGTCATAGGCTACTTTTCGTTATCGATCCATATCGATTTTATCGACTTTTTGCAAAATTTGAGCTACAGGGCTGGGAGTTGGCACAGGGGGGTAATCGAGCATGCTGATTACGAATATAATAATGACAGGCCCGGACGGAGCCGGGTTTGCCAACTAGTTCATTCTAAATTCACATTTACGTTGTCGCCCAGAAAAACTTCTAAATACTTGCTATCTCACTTTTTCGAATGCATCTCCTCCAACTGGGTGATGAGATTTTTTTTATCTCCCACAGGTGCAAAACTCTTAACTAGCAATGGAGAGTGGACATCATGGACATGGTTAACTTTTCGAATTGAACCTAAGAACAAGAAAGTACGTGTTTTATTCTTCCGAGGGAATTACAGTGCACAAGAGAGAGAATACAAGGAAAACCAAAAAATAGGTAGCGCCAGCAAAAGAAGCTAAATTTCAGCATTTAGCAGCTATTCCTGATAGGCAATAAAGAGAAACCATGTTTTGAAGAACGTTTTCTTTGTCAGATTATTTAAAGAATATATCATTGCTTGTGTAGAAGAACAATCGCCATATAAAGCGATTTTCCTCTATAGGGCCGCTTTCCGAGAACATGCTAAGAAGTATATTTCTTACTACTCATAACAACTACAGGTCTTACCCAGCTTTATACCGAGTCCGAGAATCCAATGGTAATTTTGAGGCTAGAATTGCTACAGGACAAACTGGAAGAAATGGTCGGAGTGAAGAAAATGCTCTACCGGGATCCATTATGTACGCAATGTAAAATGAAGAAGGCTTTCGTTTTTCCAAACCATTCCAAAACCCTTGACAGAGGTACAGTTTGGCGCCGAATCGTATGCGAGAAGACATGTAGAGCGTTGCGACAGAAGACAATACTATGAGTGGGACTTACCCAAGCATAGAAAAAATGTGCACGTTTTTGAAAGAATAGATATCAATCCAGAAAGAGCAGCATTATTGGTAAGATCAATAAGTTATTTCCTTACTGTAAATTTTTTGATTTTTAGGCCATGAATGACTGGTGGAGCGAATTAAACTGATATACACTGCAGATATGCATACTCGTTTAATCGCAGCTGTTAGGTCCTTCACGAAGGTAACAGGACACCTTACCTTTTCAACATTTTCAATAATTTTGTATTAGATGGCTCGGTGAAACAACACGGAGCTCGGATGTGCTGCGAAGAACTGCACCACATTTTATTTCACTTCCTGCATATATGGACTGAGGTAAGTGTAGAACAACAGATAGATCATTAGCGCACTTCAACTATGATCTGCAGAGATAACGATGTCGCGAGGCCCATTTACAACGTGGGTGCCGTCTGCTCAGGCTGCTCGTCTGGAGGCCAGCATGGGCTTTGTTCACTGCCACATTCCTAGTTATGCATTCTTCGCTCATTTTTTGTTTTTAGTGGCTCCTTCACATGTACAGACTTTTCCATAGATTTTTCTTGAACTTTTTTCGTTCTTTGTGTGTACTTTTCGTACAGCTTATCATACAATGCTCAACAAATCAATCATCGCAAAATCATCAATCACAAGCATCATTAAATATTGATGGCATGTAAGCACAAAAGTCGAGATGGTGTAGAGATTGACTGCATAGAGTTCGAATATTTTTTTTGCTACATCTGAAAATTGTATCTTTCAAGTATCTCAGATTGATCTATTATCTGTTTACTTTTCTATACAGACAAAGAGTAAGATTTTGAAGTTGTAAGAGTTTTCAAGAAGTTTGTCGTTGGTTTGAAGCTGTAAAGATCCATGAGGATGAAAATGTAAAATAAGAGCGATGGGCAGATTGAGGTAAAGAAAAAGGCTTTGCTGCAATCTTACTAACAACGTTTTTTTGGATTCATTTGGCCAAGGAAAAAAAACCAATTTGTGTTGTTTTAAGAAGAGTATATTACTCAATTGAGTTTTCAACGTTAATCTCGAGATCATCCTCGATTTTTCCCTTCCTTCTGTTGAAAGATTGTCCTTATGTGAACACCTTGATATTGAAGAACGACAGTGACTTATGTACGTAAGCGTTTGAGCGGTTAAGTGGTGATGAGTAACATGATTATGGAGAGGTTTGCAATAACTTTGACTTTTGTGTCACAATTTGCAACATCGAGAATTCGCAGGCAATTTCTAGAGCAAGCATATAACACATGATAGTTTGTCTCTGCAAAGCACAACATATCGATCAATAGGACATATTGCTCATATGTTTCTTTCGCAGTTTGTTTTTTACGAGATGCAGTTCTTTGTTTAAACGATATTCCAAAATGTGTGTGCGATTTGGAGATCTCTGCGGATTTCACAAGTTGTTGCAAAAACTAACCTTTTAAACCGAACTCATCACTCGACCACTTGAGTCAATGCTCGAGTAGTCGCATCAGGGGTGGGATTATGATGAGTGTGGTAGAAAAGAAATCTTTTCAAAAAGATGAATGTGCTACGAGAGAGGATGATGTTGAAGAAAAGACTCAACAATGAATGTTATGTTGTGAACAAGAGCATAGATACCAAATCATAACATTAGCACAGTGATAACAGCAATTCACAAGGTCTAACACGTTCACTTTTGTGCACTTTCTAAATCATTACCTGCTACGATTTCGAATCCCTTGTAATCCCTGGAAAGCGTCATGCTCTGTCACCATTTACTTCCGAAGATGAAGCCAATCTTATTCATAACATTGTAATAACCCTTTCTTAGCGGATGAGGGAACTTATGTACCCAAAGCACTTGCCGCAGCGTAGTTATAGAGGTCATGAATTGTCAGCAACGTTAATTAGCACCTGATCAGCACCGTATGCGGAGCCAATGCGTGCAAACAGCACCCTCGTCCTTATCCGAGAACGCATAAAATTGAATTTCAATGAAACTTCGAATTCAAAGTTTAGTAGCGATGTAAGTCGATCAAATTAAAAGCTTGCATTTGGTAGTTTTCAAGCGCTATTTTCAAATATCCTAGTTTTGCTCAATAGTTTCAAAGCTGTTTCCTTTTTGAGAGATAGAGCCTTTTACAAGTTCACTATAGATTCAAAAAACCAGCGTAATGAAAACCCTTGAATATCAGCTTTTTAAATTTACATTGAAGACGTAAATAAATTCACTTCGAAAAGGAAATAACCTTGGAAGTATTGAGCAGAACCATTAGCTTACTTGAGAACAGCGTGCTTAAAAACCCCTAAATCCAAGTTTTTGCTACAATCGACATATATTGCCACTGAACTGATAAATTTCATTGAAATTTAGTTTCATTGTCCCTGCATGAAGATGAGGCTGAGGCTGTATGCACACATTGGCTCTGCATACAGTGCTGATCAGGTGCTAATCAACGTTGCTGGTAACTTATGATTTCTAATAACTACACTGCGGCAAATGCTGGATAATAGATAAGTTCCGTTTTCCTTCCTTAGCCCATGCTAAATATGATCGCATTATTATTGACCAACGGATTTGAAGCTGCCAAAACTCCAGTAACATTGATTACCTCGCGTACTAATTCGAAAACCGCTTCAAAGCAAACAGTGACGATGCGACCTCATCTAATAACTTCTCATTCTTTTGCCCCTGTTATCTGCTATCATTGTCAGCTTTGCAAAAAAAAGAACTCTATGCTGTCTTGAACAAAATCTCGCTCCTCTCTACCGCAATTTTTCTCATTTTCTAAGGGAAAGACACCCGCCTTGCCAGATGATCTTGCCAAAATAATCTATATGCATGATAAGCAACCTCCAGTTTGTTTATAACTCTACTCTCTGAAATGTTCCGACGTCTATCTATTTTTGTCTATGAAAAACAGATGAATAGTGGATTAGAGAAAAAAAAACGTTGTGCAACTTTTTGTTCTCGCAATCAGATTTTCGTCAATCACTCTTCTGTGCGGATCTCCATTTATTATAGTACTTGCGTATGTGCAAAATGTTAATTAGCGAATATGTGCATTTGACAAAGAATACAGACCCTCTGCGTGATTGCCACAACAGTCTGCGTCAATGTACTCCCTTTTCCATAGGGATGACGTATGCACAGAAGGTCTTGCATAAGGATCTTTCAAAGCGCCAGCTTAAAGGTTTGGGACATACTTCCTCACATGCAAAAAGGTGAGGTAATTAGGGTGACGCGATGGAAAAGGGACCTGGAACTGTATGTCTTGTGTGTACAGTTGCTTAAATCCTTACGAGTTCCTGAAGTAAGGTAAGAAATCGTTCCGGAGTTTATGGTTGCTTAGAGCGTATATGACTTCCACTGTATATCCAGCTAGTGCTTTGATACTCGAAATACAATTATTTAAGCAACAAATTGTGGTTCAAAAGATTGAGCGCATCTTGATAAGATCTCCTACAAACGCTCAGAATACTTGATGAACTCTTTTCAGGCTTTGGAGGAGAGAATATATGAATACAACGATAAGAAATTGCTTGTATTGGGTGATCATCACAATGCGTTTAAGCACTCTGTGGGTTTTCTATTGTTTTCGACGTAGATGTGCGACAAACCATATCTTAGCTGCGCAAGGGAGAGTTATGAGAAGAACATGCAGGCCATCTGTTCAGCTGACGAACTCAGCTTGCAGGCCATCTCTTTCACTCAGTTCAC
This sequence comes from Cylicocyclus nassatus, assembly GCA_958299035.1. Taxonomy (NCBI): domain Eukaryota; kingdom Metazoa; phylum Nematoda; class Chromadorea; order Rhabditida; family Strongylidae; genus Cylicocyclus; species Cylicocyclus nassatus. Next base: position 76,834,341 of record CATQJL010000316.1, read on the forward strand.
CTGAATGGAACAGATGGCCCGCAAGCTGAGTTCGTCATTTGCTCGGTTGTCTGCTTAAGATTCTCAAAATGGTTTCAACCATCTTTCCTTCCTCTGTTGAGTTCCCTTCAACTCGTTCTTTTTGCTCCATAGACGTCTAACTGAAGTCGTCGCTTCAGGGGTCTCCCTGTTGATTCTACTTCCCTGTCTTCAGAGAGAAATTTTTTCTTGAACGGAGACATTCCCCAAATCTTCATTTTCTCACTACTTCGTTCAGTTTAGCATCGTCTCCACTCCAGTGATACTGCTCCAGATTGGAAGGTGGTTCGCATAATCAAAATACGAAAGAAATATCATTAATTTGTATGCCTCTCTCCGGTCTAACGTGACTTCACCACAAAATGCATGACCGCGAGACCAACTTTGGCAAGACTGTACCTATCTCCTTGTCGGACTTCACGATCGGTATGGTAAAAGGAGGAGATGTCCTCGTGCATAGTGGCAGTGACCATTGTCCTTGCATAAGCTAACCGACTTCTCGTTTCACTCAAGCCGAAATGGATGGTAATAGTCTCAACGCAAGACTTTTTTGTGGCTGGCAAAGGATAGGAAGGAAAGTAAGCTGAGTTGCGATCCTTGCAGCTAATTTAAAAGGCAGAATGTTTCTTAAGGCTGCTCTTCATCTGGTACCAATGACATGTAAGCCAGGATAATCTCGAGGAATAACTACAGCGCAGGACAATGTGAAGGTTAGTTGTTTCAAGGTCATTCCGTCTGCCTTTCCTAAAAAAGGACAGTTTTTAAATGTTTCCTCAAAAATTCTTTTATTTGAAGAAAGCGTGCTAAGTGCGAGAATCGCTCATATTCCTCATGCCTAAGGCTGGGTTCATACTGATACTCATGGTCCGGAACTGTTCCCGCACAGTTCCCGCACAGTTTTCGCACTATGCTGGAACTGTTCCGAAACTGTGCTACATGCGCTGCAGCCGCTCCGCACGCGTATCGAACGGCGAGGGTCAAAAAATTTTGAGCGTTTTCAACGGTTTTTCCTCCAAATTTTTCTCATTTTGAACTTATTCCTCTACCCCGCTCTCCATTTGATCAGCGATACTTCGAACTCGAAGCCAGGTCAAAGACTTAGCTTTTCTATTCTGCGTATGCGACAAATGTGTTCTTGCGCTACATTTTCTCTCGCTTTATTTTATTCAGACCTATTCCATTTGTTTCAGGAAGCCGCTGCGTAGTTTCTATAGCCATCTGTTATAAATTAGGGAGTGCGAGCAATTCTAAAACTCATAAATTGGGGCTTTTCTCTTGCTTTCTGATGAGTTTGGTTTTTGGGTATTCTCAGCCCCTTTCCTTTTTCCATATAGTTGCTTCTCCGTTCTTTTTTCAGAACGAGAAAAGCTTATTACGAGAAAAGCTGTGAAATGGAAACGGGTTTGAATAAATAGCCTTGTTCTGTTTCATGTAATCGGGCAGGTTGGGTTCTCGTGCGCTCGTCCATTCTCTCTTCGCTGTTTTTGTTCAAACCTACTTATGTGTTCTAGAAAAGCGCTGCGTAATCTCGCACCTGTATTGAAGGGAACATAGACAGGTCTCTAGAACACATGAAGTGTCCGAGCAAAAATAACGAAGAGAGAATGGGCAGCGCTAGAAGGCCTATCTTTTCGGATACGCGGAGCAGAATAGCGCTCATTCTTCAACCCGCCTCGAGTTTGTACCCCTGCTGATCAAAAAGGCAAGCGGGGGAAGAATAAGGCTAAAGTGAGAGAAATTTGGAAGAAAACCGTTGAAAACGGTCAAAATTCTTTAACTTCCGCTGTTCAAAACGCTTGAGGGGCGGCTGCAGCGCATGCAGAACAGTTCCGAAACAGTTTCAGGACAGTGCGGGAATTGTGCGCGAACACCGAAACATGGTAATCAGTGTGAACCCAGCCTAAGGAAAGCGACGGATAAAAAAATCTGGTCTTGGCGCCGTAAATGTCTTTACGGCCTAAATCGCGGTGAGCGCTTCAGCATATAAAATCATTGGTGGTAAAGTCGACTGCATGAAATAGCCTATACCGCTGCAGTCTGATCACGCGAGCGTGGCGGGAGACTAGAGACTGCATGAGTCATCAAGAGCAAATGCTAAACACAGTTCATAGCGGCAGCCGCGCGCCAGTACGCTCCCGGTAAGCTCACGCACACTTGCGATTTCATGAGGTCGATCATAATTTTTCAGTAAGAACAATGTGTGTCGGCATGAGGTTGATGAATGGAGAAGACTAGTAGACAAGCTCTTCTAACAATTTTTATCTTGGGCGGAAAAAAATTCGAAGTTTGAGAGTGCCGCAGCGGCAGTGAGATTGCCTAGTTTATTGACATTTTCCAACGTCGTCTTCCATCGGTTGCTTCCAGCATCTTCGTTTGCCTGTACTTTTGAAAATCGTTTTGTATGACTGTTCTGCGGCGCTTTTACTGGTAGCTCAAAATGGGTTGCAATAGGGTTTTGCCTGAAGGGCTTCTTTTATGCCAATACTTTAGTGCTCATCAAGGCATATTCGCTCCTCTCCCAAGATGTTTAAAAACACCCTCCACAAGCTCGCAAAACTTTCACGCAGGTGGTAGTCGTACGTTGGTCCTCCTCGATGTATCAGTCACGTTGAATTATTAGGTCGCACTGTAACTTCTAGCAGACTGATTCTTTTTTGAAGCCACAAACTTCATTGCAAAGACAATCTTGTCCACAACACACATTTTTCTTGCTGGCTTCGCAGCAACTCTCTGCGGTCCACCAGCATGCGCAGAAGGGAAAAAGGTCGTCGCGAAAAGTAATTGTGCAGGGTTATCTCAGGCAAGATGAAAGCTGGAGAGCTCAAATGGGTTGTTTCAGACTGCCGCACTGACGGCAGCAGACTGCAACTGACCGCACTGACAGCGGGGCCGCACAGATCGCTGCATCCTTTCTTGAAGGTGGAAAAGATGAATATTTGTAGCTCAAACAGTCTCTTAACAATAGCCCCAATAGACAACACGAGCGGGAGTAAAATAGGTATATGCAATGACAATAAAATGAGAACAATTATGAGCATATTAAAGAAAAACAATCGCTAAAAGTTGGTTGAGAAAAGTAAGTTAGAACTAGAAATAGGCGTAAGTCATGGTGTTTTGATGTATTCGCAACTGTTTTCTCTTTTACGAAAGGATGCAGCGATTGTGCGGTCGTTGCGGTCAGTGCGGTCAGCGCAGTCAGCTGCAGCCTGCTGCAGTCATTGCAGCAGTATGAAACAACCCAATGCTGTAGTTATATAGAAGTCTGCTGGGGCTGTTATGGAAATTATTCGAGCCTTTGAGCGACTACATGCAAGAAAAGTTTTTCTAAAAAGTTTGAAATATCGATCATTTTTTGCCCCTAAAAATGCAGCATTTTTCGATTAAGTCAAAGTCTTGTCGTTCTGCGTAGGGTGGACCAAATCTTTGATTACTGAAAACACTGTTGGGGTAGTGCCCCACACATCCTATGGACCCATCATCCAAGCGTGGCGATCCCCGCAGAAGCGACGCCAGCTGCGAAAATACAATAGTTGCAGTCAGAGGTAAGGTCGGCGGCTTGTAATTTGTTTGAATTAATTTGAGCACAAATCGCAGAACTTGAGTGCAGCTGGGAGTCAGAAGTTAACAAGCTTTTCTCAGATCACCCACGATTTGGACAAAATTCTTTGAGCTGCACAAAGAAATGGCCGTAGGAAGAAAAATTGTAGAATTTTTATGGCTGGAAAATTTTTTCTTCTTGATGTGCAGATCAAACACGTCTTGGCATCGATAAAAATTAGAAGCCGTATTGAAAGCTTTAGGCTCTTTCTACTGTACAGTACAAAAAACTTGGTGTCAAAGTCCGACCGAGCGCCGAAAAAATGCGTTTGAAAATGAAATTTTCAAGAGTGCGCGGAACCTTTCTTTACACCTAATAAATAGCACTTTTGCAGGCTGTGATTGCAGCCACTGCAGAGGGTAGAAGCCAGTCATGAACCAGGCAAGTTTCCTTTGCCTATTCACAGCTTTTGGTGTTGCTCTTTCCCCATGGTATATTCCCATGAATTTTTATGGGAATGAGAGAAATTCCATCAAGACGACTCCATCCAGTATACCTAGATTCTCTTCTAATCGCGCTCTGAGGAGAATAGAACAATTTGCACAAGCAAACTTCTTCATAAGTACATGCTCTTAATATTGCTCGCAATAATGGATGAAGCTGCGAATTTCTCGCACCTCAAGTCGCTCGCAGGAAAGAATACTAACTTATTGTTGGCTTCTTACAAGGAAAGGGGTTTAGCGAAAGGACCTTTTGGTGAGATGGATACGCCTTGAAGGGTATAAAGCGTTGATTCCAATTTTCTCACTAACATTTCTTCTCTTGTCAGACATAAACAAATTTCCAATCAGTTTGAAACGCTGCTACCAAACATGCTGCCTAAAGCTGCTGCTCATTATTCTGAAGAGATATCGTTTTTTTCTTTGCAAAGCTGCATCGCATCTTATATTAACGGCATCATCGTCTAGGTGGTGATGCACTTTATTTACTTGTTTTAATCACTTCGATAACCCAGCAGGTTTGGATGGTTTCTATGCACGGGGTCGCCGAAAGTAGGACAACGCCGGACGTTTGCAACAAATACAAATTTCAGTGCATGCAGAGACTGAGTATCTGCTGCATTGTCTGCCGGGACCTCCTATTTTCGGCAACATGTAGTCTACCTTTACCCGCTGTTCTCCCATATCAAACAGTATATTAATCACAAATCAAACAGCCACGGCTAGCTTCACAGTAATGTACAGCAGTTTAATAAAAGAGATTAAAGGCGCCTCGGCATTTCGCGCCCTCAATAATCTCTGTGGGTATGCGCCGAACGCACACTACTTCAAAGCGCAGAAGTAATTGTATGCGTCGAGCTTACACAGTTCACTTGCTTGAGAGCCAGCTGGTTATCAAACTAGTGCTTTTATCCTCCCAAACTACTCTGGTACCAATTTACCGGCCCTAGAGAGTTAGAGGACTTGGTTGCCTCGAAGCTGGATCGAACCTGCGTCTGACCTGGTCATAGCGGCGCCTCATGTCACTAAGCATTTCGTCCCTCATGTACAGCAGTTTGTTACAGCATATTCGAAGTGTTTCAAGCTGATTCCAAATATTTATGCATGCCTCTTTCAAATGGTGGCACCGACTTTCAACGTTTTTTGATTGCTGCACACCAATTTATCCAAGTATTGAAAATTGTCGGCCGCTCTCCGCTTTACCGAAGCGGGCACAGCTGGCCGGTTATGCACTCCTGCGTACCTTAAAATCGGATTTCAGATCAGCGCTGGTGAATTAGACAGTAGAGTTCGTTGTCAATCAACTCTCCTGTGAATCTTTTTTGATCAGAGAACAACTCCAACACATAACAGCGTAAAAATGACGGTAAAATGATACCTATTTTTTGACTGTTACATCTTCACATTGAACGGCCGTGATTATTGGAGCAGTTGAGGAGAGTGCAAAAGCGTGGAATTGGACTGATTGTGCTGTGTTTGTCACTACATATAAGATAGCCTGTATAAATATGAAACGTAATGTTTGAGCTCAATAATACCATTGGCAAAATACGCTGTGTATTTACGGGAAAGCTTAAGTGCGTAGGAAGGATAGTCAGATTTGGATGCTGATGAAACTATATAATTTACTCTGTCTATATGAGCAAAGCATATGATGTAGACTAGAACTTCCACACATGAGCCACGTACTATCATACATGTTTCAATTGTGTCATTCTTCTAATAGCCATACATCGTACACTATACTCAGGCCTTATTTAGTCTTCTCTTATCAGAACGGCGTGCTCTAGCAAACTACTTTCACTATAATTTTTTTAAAATCACAGCGATCCACTAACACCTAGCACATGAGTTAGTGGAGGCCATAGCTATAAAGCCACCCTAAAAATCACTCTAATTTGCTCTCTCTTGTTCAAAATTGTCTGAAAAACCGCTGTTTTGTGGGCAAACTAACATCATATCATTGACAGGACAGCTCCCAATTTTACTGGTTTTGCCCGTAGAAAAATTGAAAATTTTGAAAAAAGGGGTTCCCAAGACCGTTCACAGCTATAAAGCCGCCTTTCATTTTCAACCAGCACTACATTTTGTGAATCTGAAATCTTTTGTACGTACACTACATCAATATGTGAAACATTTGTTACATTTGGAAGCAGTCACCCCTTCAAAAAGAAGACTCATCTGCATTTTCTGCTTCAAAATCTATAAAAAGTTATAATGTTTGAGAAAAACTGCCTTTTCATCAAATTTTCAAGCATTTGTTTGACCCGGATGAAGGTTCTAGGACTAGCTTAGCCTTTGCAATGAACACGGTGAAAAGCGCTGGACTCAACATTGCGTAGTCGCTGATCTTGATAAAGGAGCTCCATCTTGCTGAGGGGTAAGCACGCTTCTCAGACGCAAAACTCGATTTCTGACGCGCGAAAACTTTTGGTTGGAAGTTGACATCTTGTTTGCATAGCAACGTACTCATGCACAAGCCGTCAGGCTTTTTGCAAAGAGTATTTGCAGCATTGAAGTTAGAAGCTTTGCCTGCAGTTTGGTTGTGCGCACTGTATCTCACATGCTTCAAACTTTACTGCTTTGAACTCCTCATTAAGTCAAATCTTACAAAACTGTCAGGAATACCAGAGTTCTGAAGTTTTGAGCGGTTTTCTGCTCGATCGATTGATTAGAGTGGCTCATGATCAGGCAGACTGCACCACTCATTTTTGGAGAAAAGGCGTCCAAAGAGGAACCAAAATCCTTAGGGTTGCGATGACGTTCAAGCTATGCGCACGAGTCTATCGTTGTACAGGCGACGTGCTGAGCACATGACAGAGCTTTTCGAGCCTTAGAACTAATTTCTGCGGTTCGAAAACTCGCCTACCTGAAGGTGAGGTTGGAGATAACAGCGACTACGCAATGCTGACTTAAGCACTTTTTGCTGTATAATTGCGAAGGCTTGGCAAAGCCTAGAGCCTCCATCCAATTCAATGAAAAAAATCATTTTTTATTCAAATAATGTGATTTTTATGCATTTGAGAGCAAAAAACGCAATACAAATCTTTTTTTTTTGAAAAGCGACAGATTCCAACTGTAACACAAATGTTTCATATTTTGATGCTGTTTACGTACAAAAAATTTCAGGTTCAAAAGATGTTTAATAGTACTGACTGAAAATGAGAAGTGGCTTTATAGTTGTGACCAGCCTTGGGAACCCGTTTTTTCAATTTTTTCAATTTTTCTCCGGAAAATCAATGAAATTGGGAGCCGTTCTAGTCGATGATATGACGTTGGCTTACACAGAGAATAGTGGTTTTTAAACGAATTCGAACAAGGGAGAGCAAATTAAAGTGATTTTTAGGGTGGCTTTATAGCTATGGCCAGCACTGTACGGCTAAAGAATATATATATTTTTCGCAGAAGCGCTTGTAAGAGCGTGCGAACATCGATAATTTTCCCTCTTAGCTCTACAACTTTTTTCTCCAACTTCTTCAACCCAATCTCTGACACAAAGTTTATTTAAAAAGTAGGTCTAGGCTTCGGAAAGAAAACTGTTAAGGTGCAAAATGCGATATTTGCTTGTATGTTGCACGCAACAAAATTCATTGAAGCTCCAGTAGTTTGTACTTGCGTAGTTTGTGTTGTGGCTGTGAATGACACTTCAGCTTGCCGCCTGGCCTCCAAATCTGAACTTGCTAACTGTTATGCGCGGTGGTTAGGCCACTGGTATTATGAACATCCATGCAAATTTTACATTCAAAGCTCGCAAGAATTTCTACCAAAGTGACGCTTGTGACCTGCTTACAATGCCATCACAGTTTCTAAACAAAGCTAGCGTATTAGGTCGTTCCGAAAGTAATGTCGCTTTTTTCAAACGTACGCCACATTTCGTGGAACAAAGATGTTTAAGAGATTCTGGTAGCATTTGATGCAGCATTTCATTCTCTTTCTAATGGTTATATAATTACCGCACAAAATTGAATAATCTCTGGGAAAATTATCGGAGTCTGCGATCCATGCTTTTTGAGAAGGTCAAGTTTCACAATTTTTCCAAATTTTTACAACAACCCCGGAAGGAGTTCAAGTTATGTTTGGATAGAGCAAACCCTACGGGACATAGCACAACTTTTTTTCTACTTTTCAGAGCTCGTCATAATTCCTGTATAAATTTTTTGATGGAACCACCGGATTTTAGCAAGCTCGTCTCAGACACAAATTCATCAAACACCAAGAAATCGTCGGATTTTGAAACTTACAAAAATGGATTATGGTTTTACACTAATTTTACAAAGCAAATGAGCGTTCACCGCTTCAGATTAGCAACTTTTGAAAATTCCGGGTACAGCCGGAGGCGCCCTGGAAAACCTGAATTATGATGATTTTATCCCGGAAAACTTGATGAATCGGGAACAAAAAACCATCGTTAGAAAGGGGAGAAAAAGCTGCATCGAATGACACCCGAGTTGCTTGCCGGTTGTTGTTCTGTGAGGTTTTAGTTGGCCAAATATGGAATTTGGTGGCATTTTAAAACTGATTCCAGAAACTCTAAGAAGCAAGCTAAGGAAAAGAAAAAAATGACTCTGTGTCATATGGTTTGCTCTATGTACCTGCCACTTGTACTTCTTCGGAGAATAGGTACAAAAATTTTAAAAAATTGCCGAACTTGACCATGGCAAAAAGCATGAGTTGTAGATTTTGTTAATTTTTCGCAAGCTCAATGAAGATTATGCAATGAAATTACAACCATTAAAAAGAGAATGAAATGCTGCATCGAACGCTCCTAAGATCTTTTGAAAATCTTGATTCCATGAAATGTGGCGTTCATTTGAATAAAGCGACATTACTTTCGGAACGACCTAATATAAAACCTATAAGCTTTTGTAAACGAATCGTTTCAAAAGATTTCTCTCGTTGCGCCTTAAGCGAGTTATAAGTAGAAAGTGTTTCGCTGATGAACTTCAACTTGACTGCGTATGATTACTACACTCATTGTCAAAGTCATCCATCCCTGTTACCCTTCAGTGGTGGCTCCGTTGGCACAGTGCTTCTACCGCGAAAGCCCCATCAAGCATTGACTTGTAGGATTCTTGAGTACTAGCTTGCTTTTGCCACTTGAAAAAGAAGAGCAAGATGTGAATGCTGCTAACCTGCATGTGGTTTATTTTAAACTACCCTATTTTCCGGAGTATAAGCCGCATTTCTTTTCAACGCGCGCAGGCTGAAATGCGATGTCGTTCGCGATGCGCGCCGCACAAGCAGCAACTACTATCTGTTTCGCCTGGTAATCCAATACGGGCTTTCTGCTTTCGTTCGTTATTTAGTTTCTTCCCAAGTGTCTTTCTTTGTAGCAAAATTCTTTACCTTCTCATTTATTCTTCAAGAATACGCTGAACAATAAAGAACGATCAAATACCAGTAGTAACATGGAATCGAAAGGTGATAAGCTTGAAACCGGTAAATCAAAACAAAAGAAAGCACAACTTCAGCACCAGTAACATCATCGAAAAAAAGGAAAGCACAGTCAACCAGTAGTATCATTTAGGAAAAAAAACACAACGCATTAACACACAGACTTGTAAAAGAGTTGAAAAAAAGTACCTGAAGACATGACTATCCGTACTAGAACGCACCAAGTTTCCAATTTGTTATATAGCTCTTTCAAAGGCGCTTTCGCGCCATTGTTCGCTGCGGTGGGTGCGGCTTATATAAGGTGCGGCTTATACTCCGGAAAATAGGGTAAATGGGAGCAGGAGGTATACAAGTTGAAGTCTTGATCAATAACGAAGCATTTTGGTTTTGGTTTTCGCAACTGTGGCAGAGATGCTCTTTTCATAGTTTTAATTTTTATCCTCCTTTGCAGGTGCAGCTATAGGCCGTTTTGGCTGCACTTCATTTAGTGGAAAAGAAGATGTTAGCTGTGAGAAAAGTTTGTATAACCATCGAGAATGTTAGAACATTTTTTGGCAGAAAATCATACGCTCGCTTGTATCTTCTAGACTATTCCATCTCCTGACTTTGTAGGATTAAACAAGATTCAAGTCACCATTTTTCTTAAATGAAACTCATTTAAGGTTATGTGCCCTTGATATGCTTCAAAGAAGAACGAGAGTTTGCTGCATTTTTGTAGCCATTTGGATTTTGGTGCTCTATGGTGTAATCTTATTTCGTTTGGTGCATTATGTATTGAGACATGACGATCTCGAACAACTATCAAGAGCGGTAAGCCGTCACAGAGCCTTCTAAATGGTGAGAATAAGGCTCCTCATGCGCTCATCTAGACGTCACAATATTTCAAGTTAACAGAAAGTATTAATCTAGCTATCAACCATCACGAGTGTGTGGAGCTATCAACGGCGCAAAAGCGCTACGAATAAAAGTCGAAAACAAGACAATGCTACTGCGCAAGCAACGCTGTGATTGTCGGAGAAAATTGTACAGCTGATTTCGATTGCGCAGAGCTGCCATGAGCTTGGTTATTGTTCGTGGTGGCAACCGCACGAGAGGAGGTTATTTGTCGCAATCTCCCTTTCATTGATTTTTATTTCCCGCACCATTTTTTTCACTTATCCATCTAGTGTTGAAGAGTCATAGACCATCTCAGAAATTACACAAGCATTGGTAAGTTTAGATTGTTTCTGTAGTCTACGCACTATTTTTCCTGTGTATCAGTACCCAAATCCAAGTTAGCATGAAACCGATCAATTTGACTCAAAAAGATGGTAATTCATAACAGCAAAAAATTATCTGTAGCCGTAATCTCTTATTGCAACCTCCCCTCTATAGCTTGCAGTTTGACGTTTGTTATGAAAATCACTAAGATTATGGAAATCGATGAGGAACATCGTCTGTAGCACTCGCTTTCTTTGTTATATGGTACGCATGTGCAAATTTCGGTTTTGCTAGAAACATACGTCAGAACATGCAAATTAATATAGCAGGCACTAGCTTCTATGTACAGGATATCATCTGACAACATAGACGGTGCTGCGCATCAAATCAGTGCTCAAATCAAAATTTGCTTGTAAAGCGAGAAACTCGTCTAGGTTGAGATAAAGAAGGTGGCGCAGAAGTGGCAACGCCCTGGCCAATAATTCAGGACTTCAAAATAGTTTAAATATGTGGTTTTGTGAACGTCAAATAGGTTAGGCTTGCTTAATAAAAAAGACGTTTGTTTTCATTATTTAAGAGAAGAGCTTTGCTGCCTTGGTTGCCGGATAACGATGGCGTCAGGAACTGGACCGTAGAGGAAGGTTACACAAAACTCTTCACCATAACATCGTGTAACAACTTAGAGTAATTCAGAACATGATTTCAAGTTTTTGCATTTCAATCAGACATTCTTTGCAACTGAGGTGCTTACAACATATCCTATCAAGCTCGAGGAACGGATGAAATGCAATGCTGATGCGAAAGGTAAGCTAGAAGCAGCCCCAAATACATCAAGTTGAAAGAAGCAGCAGACGCGTTTGCATTCAGCACCACCAAAGCTAATTCTTTCTTGGAACGCTGGATTTTCGCAGGAAAATCTGGGCGGATGTCCTGATTGGAACTGCAAATTAATAGATGACGAAGACAGGATCGGGGAAGCCGATGCGGTGTGGTTTTAGGTTTCGCAAGCGGTAACTTCATTTCTCCCCCTTCCTCTATCCCCTTCCTGAAAAAATTTTGCCACTGTCCTACATTTCATCTATATTTGATGGTGGGCCGGAAAAATAGTGATGAGAAGGGGCCTTACTTCCCAGCAAATTGATTTACCGTCTTCGCTTTTTCGTCTGCGCAGGGCACGTATTTCTTATGGGTAAGGAAACCCAAAAAAATGTTTGCCGCTTCGTATCCTTTTCGAGAAGAACGACCTGCTTTAAATATGCTAGGATACGAAGACTTTTGCGACACTGCGTCCATTATGGTATCAAAACATGACTTCACTTCCAGGTCCTATTTTCGAACGAAATATCCGACAACGTACAACGCAAGCCCGACCAATATTTCATATACTACAGCCAGGTAGGTTCCACTTGCTCGACTACCATTCTCTGCCACTGCTACATAAACCAGGAATCTCCAGTACATAGCAGGGCCGCTATGCCTTATGATGACTTTTACAATATGACACTGGGATTTCGACATGATTCACCAACATCATCACCTTACGGTTACACAGTCAAATTATCCAAAAGGCATCGACTCAGCAAAGCAAGTGTTTGAACAAACTTTCTGACTTTTGACTTCGAATACCATCAGTGGTTGACTACGTGCTAAGGCAGCTTGTTGAGGTAGTCAACCTGACGCGGGTCGATAGGAAAAGCAAAGGAGCAGCTTGGTTTGTTTCAAACTGTATGGCAAAAAGTAAAAGGGAGCTGTACGTCGATCAACTAAAGGTAGGACTTGTTAAGATATCGTTTCTCAAAGAATTTTGCACAAAGCTTTGAGCTGCCACGTTTATAGGGTTAAAGCATTGTTGTTTATTGTCTGCGATAATCGCCCACCTTTATCATCTTTCACAAATCAACATATGGCTTCTCCTTTATTTGATCAAATTAGAATATCAGTCTGTTTTTCTCATTTTCTGTAGCATATCAGTATATCTTTTTTCCAAAAACCATCGTTTGAGTTCAAACAAGCAACGAAACTCTGCCATATAAAACTAACAACGGACTGCCATTTTCAGCACACTAACTTCATATCATATAATTGAGATCACAAGCCGATTATCTTGAAAATTTGAAATTTGGTCACTTTGAAAAAATAGATGGAGAATGTTGTGAAAAAGGGGTAAAAATCTTGGTGTTGAAGCCGTGGGAGAGCGAACAATAGTTTAGTCGTCAAGGGTTTTGAGTTTTTTCATCAATCGTTTATTATTTCAAACAAAGATTTGTTTGAGATGTTGGTGACATGATGGCGAAATGTTAGGCTGGTTATACTTGAACCTTTAGAACCACTCTCTTAATGGTATCACAAAATTGGTCGTGCACACGTAATTAGATGTTAGCTCCGAACACTATCTTAGGTAGGAAAACGCCTTCCAAGCACTTTCTATTATAGTGCTTAGAAGGCATTCTCATACAAACGTATACTTACAAAACAAAAGAAAAGCGAAACTTGGGAATTTGAATAGTCCAAACAGCTCCAGTTAACCAATTAGATTATCCTCAGCCAAAACAGAAATGTTTTGCATGAACTTCAGTTCTTACTCAGCACAATTCGCTTTCGTTAGCTTACAGAGAGCGGTTTATTTATTCCAGCAAGGAACTACTGCCACAATTTAACCCAAAAACTTACTTTTCAATCAAACTTGTTTCATTTTGCAGAAATATTTTCCTATCGATATCTATGGTGCTTGCGGTGAGTTGAAATGCCCACGAAGAGGAAACTGCATAAATGACTTGAATGAAGAGTGAGTTTAGGATAATCAGCAAAATCTTTCAATTCATGAGATTTCTTAGGTATCACTTCTACATCGCTTTTAAGAATTTAATTTGCAAGGACTATGTCACAGAGAAATTATGGAATCAGGGTTATCAATATGATATTGTGCCTATCGTGCTTAAGGTGAAAACTCAGACTGTTGCAGTAAACATTTTCTACATCATTGCTATTCAGAGAACCCTTGTAGAGAAACTCGCACCTCCAAACTCATTTATCGCTGCTGACGATTTCAATACTACAAAAGATCTTGCTGATTACCTGCATTATCTCATGAGGAACAAATCTGCCTATGCGTGAGCTTTACGTAGTTTTCATAAAACCTTGAGCGAAGCTCGAAATGTATTTATAACATAGATAGTCGTGATATAGTTTCACATAAAAATATTTGATAACTAGCTGGCTTAGACGGCTCCGCCGTATGTTCCGAATAGAAAATTCCATTTCTTAACCGATCCGGACCAAACTTGGCACACATACACTTCGGGCCCCGGCGGGTGTCACAGTCCACTTTTCGCTATCGATCGATGTCGATTTCATCGATTTTTTGCAAAATTTGGGCTAGGGGGCCGAAATTTCGCAGAAGGGTGTAATCGAGCATGCTGATCACCCACGTGGGGGTGATAAGCATGCTCTCCCAGCCCCATAGCTCAAATTCTACAAAAAATCGATAAAATCGATATCGATCGATGGCGAAAAGTAGCCTATGACACCCGCCGGGGCCCGAAGTGTATGTGTGCCAAGTTTGGTCCCGATCGGTTCAGAAATGGAATTTTCTATTCGGAACATACGTACACACAGACATACAGACATACATACAGACATACAGACATACAGACATACAGACGAACAGACATTTGGCTTTATATATAAGATGTGGAACCACGAAGGCATTTCTCTCATAAAAAATTTAGGGAATATTTCAACTGGCGACGAGATTACAAAGTAGTATTTCTTGATGGTGGTACCCATGACTCGCTAGAAAGGCCATGGGGATTCTGCCAAGTGCGTCGATAGAATGCTAACATCAACTTCCTAACAATAAAAATTTAGATCTGTCGACTGTTATGGGAGAAAACTCAGCCACAATTTTCAATACCACGTAAGGATCAAACTTATGTCTTTTGATAGGCACAAGAATGATGTTATTTTTCGGATTACCAGAGCTAAAACTGATATTCTTCGGAACTAGCAGTGTTACAGAGTGTGACAAAGTGCCGTTTTTCGTCAATTTTTACGGTAAATTTCCAGTTATGGAAAGACGCAGCTAGCATACAATGTGAATGCTTGTGTGTATCTGTAAAAACGATTGATAGCTACTTAAGATATTTTGCGGCTGTGATCCATTATTAGCTGTACTGAAATGTTTTTCTATATCTGTTCATACACTTCATACTCATGAAACTCGAATCAGCAGACTTTCGATTGTCATCTTGCATTGCTTGCTTTGCTTTATCAATTAGTGCCCAACTCATTTTTTGGTGTTCAGTTTCATGGGTAACGCCATCATTTCCGTAGCAGCTTAGAATTTGCAAGCAAGAAAACCTCTTTCACTACGTGCATAATTGTCTGCGGTTCAAAATCCTAGACTTCTCAGAGAAACTTATGTTAATTACAGCATTTATAACGGTCGTGATAAAAAGGTGATAAGTTACGTTACAGATTTCAAAGAGTACTGGGATTGGACTTGCGAAAAAGACGGGGAACTGGTTGAAAAACTTTTAAAGAACGAGGGGAAGACTTGAGAGGTGAGAATGAGAAGCGAACATTCTTTATGCTTCAATTTACTGTCTATTACATCAGAAGTATCCTAGCTTTGGAAAAACCGTTGGACATCTATCTTAGTTGTTCCATGCGTGGATAAGATATCCATTTACTAGCATATGCTTTATCCAAACCTATCAAAGCTTTAAAATACAATGCTTTGAAGGAAAAAAAGTTGAATGTGCATTTTATAGCGAGACTAGCTGGCTTAGCGGCTCCGCCATATGTTCCGAATAGAAAATTCCATTTCTTAACCGATCCGGACCAAACTTGGCACACATACCCTTCGGGCCCCGGCGGGTGTCACAGTCCACTTTTCGTTATCGATCGATGTCGACTTTTTCGATTTTTTGCAAAATTTGAGCTACGGGGCTGGAATTTGGCAGGGGGTGTAATCGAGCATGCTGATCCCCCCCACGGGAGCATGCTCGATTACCCCCCTGTGCCAAATCCCAGCCCCGTAGCTCAAACTTTGCAAAAAAATCGATAAAATCGATAAAAGTAATGCACGATTCTAAAAACTAATATTGTATTCGTAATCAGCATGCTCGATTACCCCCCTGTGCAAACTCCCAGCCCCGTAGCTCAAACTTTGCAAAAAAATCGATAAAATCGATAAAAGTAATGCACGATTCTAAAAACTAATATTGTATTCGGAATCCCCATGCTCACTTACCCCCCTGTGCCAACTCCCAGCCTCGTAGCTCAAATTTTGCAAAAAATCGATAAAATCGATATCGATCGATACGAAAAGTAGCCTATGACACCCGCCGGGGCCCGAAGTGTATGTGTGACAAGTTTGGTCCGGATCGGTTCAGAAATGGAATTTTCTATTCGATACATACGTACAGACAGACAGACAGACATACAGACAGACAGACATACATACAAACAGACATTCAGCTTTATATATAAGATTCAAAATTCAAACAGTCATAACCGTCATTATATCAACTTTTTTCACTCCAAAAAGAAGATTTCTGTGAAAATTTCCCGGCTTGAGTTTCAGAAGTTCACAATAGCTGTTGGACTTCAAATAAAATGAGAAACTGTGTCTAATTCTTGCGTAGAAAGTCGCGCACGAGAACGCTGTTATCTCGTTGACAAGTGATTTCTAATGCTTGCGACGTTGTCAATACTCCTAGTCGTGTCGTGACGATCGAATAATATATAATGATGCAGGGTTTCGTTGAGATCTCGCGGAGACCTACGACCAGAGCCAAATGCGCTCGTCGGCTCTGGTCTTTTCAAAAACTGGGCTTTTGTTCATAGCTTTTTATGGGAGTTACTCAGCAACCATTTCTCTCAAACTTGGGGGCGGGGGCATGTTGCTTTGTAATCAGAACAAAGTTAACAATCTCCCAAGAAAAACAAACTAGAGAAAGGCGTAAATGTTCAACGGACGCATAAAAAACTAGATTGGCTTTGACGGGCATTTAGTAACTTACAAGGAAAGGAAGGTTGATCGAAGTGGCCTTTTGAAATGAGTTGTATGATTCCTTGTAGGGCTTGGAACTGAGTAAAAATCTGAATGCAAGAGTAGGCTAAAATTAGTCGTAACGTTTTTTATAGAGCTATGCTAGTCGGATCACTCGGTGCAACAAATATTCTTGATTCAAATGTACCAATTCACTGCTGCCTCATTTAAACATTGGAAAGTTACAATTGATTTCACCCTATTTTTGCATCCAGGTTTTTATTCACAAAAACCTTCATAACTTCTCGCCCAGAAGTCCGCAGCAGATAGCAAAGGTAGATTTGGGATTAGCGTTCCAAGTTCTAAGGCAGTATACACCTCATTTCAAAAGGTCACTTCGACCAACCTTTCTTCCCTTGTTAGTAGAAACGCAAGCGTTGCGTTTTCATAGCTAATTATCTTCTTGTTTATCGTCTTCTTGATAATCATCACCTCCAAAACTTGGTTTTTTTGGACAATCACTAAAAACAATTTAGCTTTTCCTCTTCCCTCCCCCCCCCCCCCCATTACCCGTATTATGGATCGCCTGGTTCTGGAGCGAAAACCTGCCAAATAAAAAAATTCAAACTCACTGCTTTGTTTTCATGCGGTTTTCGAGAGTTTCTTTTGCTTTTGCTATTTGTTTTGCATCTTTTTTCATCCCTAATTTTCTATAAACAACCTTCATTTTTTATAAATGACAAATATTCAACAACCTTCACTTTTGAGGTCCTACCCCTAAACTGTCGAAAATATGACCGACGGTTACCGACGCAAATCGAAGAACGTGGAAGTTATCGTATTAATTCTTCTCAGGTGTTAATTTTCGCTGTGATTTGTTTTGCTGGTTTGGTTTGGCACCATAAAGTTTTGGAGTTTTGAGGAAGAAATATCAATAATCACAACCTAGAGACATGAAAAATCCCAATCTCATAAAATGAATCATGTAAGAGCTTGCTTTAATGAATAAAACGTGTGGATTTCAAATCCGACTTAGATTCTGCATTACTCACACCTTAGCAAACGGATTTAGACTGAATCTTCGTAAAACTTCGTCTGTGAAAGAACTGTATTATACATATTACGAAGGATTATACACGGAAGTGATGTGGAGGGGAATTGCCAGTACCATAAGCTAAGATATAAAAATATGCCGTCTTCTAAGTAGAACTGTGCAAGTTCCAATTAGCTTTCGGTGCGATAGCGAAAAAGGAAGCAGCTATGACTTGATAATGTGCTTTAGTCATAGAAAGCATTACTCGGGCCCGAGTACATAACTCAAGCAGTACCAGCTGTCTGTTTGCGATCAAGGGTGCCCAAGATTACTATAAAGTAACCAAGTTGAGTCGAAATGGCAGGATTACTATAAAGTAACCATGTTGAGTCGAAATGGCCTTTTCAAATGGGATGTACATCATATTGAAGAGTAAAATGCTAATTCTAAATTCGCCTTTTCATCTGCGGAACGACTGTGAACGGAGGAATTCTGAGCGTCTTTTGAAACAAAAAAGAAAATTGCATCTAGAATAAAACGAGTTGCTAAAGCTCCCTAGCCCTTGATTGAAGCAACCTAATGTGATAACTTATTTGCGAGTATTTATTGAATAAAGTGCTCTGATGATCATCATTGCTCCATTGAAGCACCAGAAAAGGTGGAGGATTTTTTTTTATTTGCACGTGTAATTTTTTGCTTTTATAAAAGTTCATGACTTCCGGTTCATAAACATTCTGCAGATAAGGAAGTCAGATTTGGAATCAGTGTTTCATGCTCTCCAATACTTCATACATTTCATCTCAAAAGGTCACTTCGGCTGAACATCGTATTCTTGTAAGGCTTTGGAAATTTTTATAGGGAAGAATTAATGAAATTACAAAAGGTTTCATCTCAAGTTGGGAGGAGGTACAGTCAGGCAAAAATAGGAGTATCATTTAAGATTTTTTTTCACAAAAAATAATGTTTTGATGCATGGAGCGATTGAAAAAAAACTGGAGTAGTAGCGGGTAGTTCCGACAAAAAAAGTACGCACTTTTTCTTATTATTCAGGAAGACATTAGACCCTAGATGGCTGGTCCTTGCCGCCTTTTACAGCAAAATCGACACCATGTGGGATTTCCGTGTGCTTGTGCGCATGTGATCGTCTTATTTCTAGGCCGTAATCGAAGTTTATTTGAACGGTTCTTTATCTACCGCCACCGAGGCAGAAAACGGCAGTTGCCGCGACTGTGATGACAACGAAAGTAGCATCTCCCCCCCCCCCCTCCGCCCCCTCCCCCCGCTTCAAACACAACTTCTTGACTGCTTCGGCTAGTTCGCAAAAATACGCACTGGTATGCATAATAGGATGATTCCGTGACAAATGCATGCGCAATGTTTTGGGAGCCATAGAGGGGGCTTAAATGTTGTGCCACGGATTTGTTGCGTGTACGCAGAGTGCAATCAGCATACAACTCAAAGTCCGGAAGTCGTGGTCGTTACATGGTCGTGACGGCTTCGGAATTAGGATGAACAATGCGGTGTATAAATGCCGTAAAAGAAAAGCTCCACTCTTCATCTTAACTCAACAAAAGTACCCATCCATCACATCACTTCCATTCTACTCCTAAAACCCAGAATCACTTCAAAAGCAAAGCGCTAATGGATTCAAGCGATTAATCTAGGTCAATGAGGTTCCATTCTCACTGATGAGTCAGAAAACGCATTCCCACTTTTGTCGGTGTCATTTGATACGGGAGCACGAAAACAGAAAGTATGACGAAGCGTCGAAGTGCGGGTGGAAGTCTTATTGAATCAGTGGAAACCGAAGAATTTGAGCGATCATGGGAAAAGAGCTGGGGAGAGAATGTGAAGTGCTAATTCAATGAGCCATCTCAAACTTGACCGACCGGGAAACGAAATTATCTGTGGAAGCTAGTACCTCAAGTAACTATTTTGCTTTACTATTCACCCATTTTCTTGTCCTATGAATAAAATTCATTGGTTTGCATGCATCAAGCAATTTAGTAATTTTTATTTATGAAAATCCAGTGCAAAACTCGATTCCGTTTTAAAGCCAGACACCAGTCATAGTCTTCCGTTTTCAAAGCCCAGGGCAGTATTTCTCAAATTTGGACGAGAATACGAATTCTTTAATTGGTACCGCTTAATCTCAGATTTTTTTCAAGCAAAGGCTTGCGTGTCGAAAGGATCTGCAAAAGCCGAAATAGAGTTAGTTGCAGAAAAATTTCACATTTTGTCAAAGCGTTGACTAAGCAAGCCGTACTCTGCACGAAATAGGAGGGTCCTTTGTTTCATTTCAATTTAAGTTTCCCCAGCGGCGTTTCAAGAACCAGAATTCAGCGGGGGTTTCGCAAGATGCAATTTTTGAGAATGGCACTTTTTCCATTCCCACTAGCATCACGTTATCTGCGAGGACTTAACGGACGACTCAAAATTATTTTTATCTGGGTTACTGTAAAAGCGGCAACTAAGCTTTTGATATCATATGGGCCCTTACTTAGTATTATTCCCTTTTTTACGCCAAAAAAAAATCACTACTGTAACAGGGGTTGTCTAGTGGTATTGACGGTTTGAACCGGATCGATTAATAAGGACACTGTTAGAGATATTTATCTTTATGGCAACAACGAACAACAATAACTTGAACAACTTGAACTACTTAAACCCTAAACAACGACTATGGGTCCTTCTGACCCGCTTTGGCCCTATCAGCAGGGTATTTTAGCTTGTTTCTATCTAAGGGGGAGGCTCGCCTCTCTTCGAAGGCTCGTTTAAACTCCCTGGAGCGCTCTCTTCCGCTCTGCCTGCTCCCTCCAATTCACCGGTATTTATAGCCTGCTGAAGGGGTCAGCGCGGGCTTTTCTTCCCGCCACTGGAGAGCGGTAGGTCGGTGATCCGCGCCATTCAACATCCCTCCCCTCCGGGGAGCCGACGTCCTCGACGGCTGCTGCAACTTGCTGAGCTTTGCGACGGGAACTCTCCTGCGGATGACGTTAGAGGTGTCGCGCATATCCGCCCCCTGAAATGCGTGTCGTATACCTGAAAAGAATTTTGGGGTCCATCTACTCCCATGGTCAATTTCCTATTTTCTGTCCTTGAGGGAGCCAACGTGAACCAACTTTGGGTTTGCCCATTTTTCCAGTACTGATTCAATCACCGAACACTTTTGACTTCGTTTTCCACAAACCAATCTTTTTAGACGGTACTGGCGGCCATACGGATACAATCTTTTCTCCTTCTTCGAGGTACTTCTTGCATGTTTGCAATGCCTCTACGATAGCCTCATCCTCCCTTCTTGGGTTCATGGGCCATACTATGATCCACATACGACATGTCTTCAAGTACTTCAGTGCTTCCTTGAGTTGACTGAATGATACTGCCACCCTGGTCAGTACTCCACACTGCTTCAGCTCAACTTCCTCAAGTGATCCTGCACATCTCGGCGCAATAAACGCAACAGGACGTTCCTTCTTAAAACTTTGTCCTTCCTCACTGCGTGTCTTTTCAACTCTGACTCCTTTCTATGCCTCTCCGCACATTTTCCGATCACTTTTGGAAGGGTTGTGTTTCTTGCTGCCCTTCCTACATGTCGGCTTTTTCCACTTGCGCTCACAAGCTTCCTCTGACCAAATTCCTTTGTCTGCTTTGACATCATTTTTTCTCTCAATAAAAGTTTTCTTGTTGGCAGTAACAGATCTGTCCTTTCTGTCCTTCTCTGAAATAGCTCTCTTCGCAGTTATGGTGTCTTTTTGGAACTTCGCTCTTACTGAGGCGGCGTTTCTCTTGTGTGGAGGCAATATCCTATTCTCTGCTATTACTTTGTCTTCAGGCTTCTTGTGTATCACTACTTCCACTCCTAAATCCTTCAATGCATTTGTGCCGATGAGTACTTCCTTGTCTTCATCTTCCGAAACATGAAAGGCCACTTTCTTCTTGCATCCTCCTTCTAGTTCTACTTCTACTTTAACACCTCCGAGAAAGCTCATCACATGGTTTGATGCATCGTGTATGCTTCCTTCCGGGATATCGAAAGTCTGAAGTGACTGACTCGACATCGTAGCCACTGTTCCTTGCTTCTACAAGCACTTTCGCGGGTAGTATACTTATCACAGAACCCGTGTCGATGAGTGCTGACACCTGTCTTCCCAACATTTTCGCTCGACTTAACGTTCTTCTACCAACAATTCCGTTTGCCTCAACTTGAGAGGTTTTTGCTATCATATTACGGTTCCTACTTAGCATGGATGTTACTCCATTGGAAGCCTTGGTAGCGCTTTCGTTCTCCGTCTTCCTATATTTGCAGTCTCTAATAACATGTCCGAAGTGGCCACAAATGAAGCATCTTTTCCCTTCATTTGATCGATCCTCACTGTTGACATCTGGGCTGTTCGTTGGGTCCTGTCTCCTCACAGCATCTTGCCTTTCGCCCCTTTCAGCTAAGCTGTTTCGATGCTGCGCTCTTACCGGGACATACTTCTCATTTTTGCTTTGTTTCCTCCTCAGTGAAGGTTGCGGTTCACTTCTCCTTTCGAATTTGCAGAGCCTTCGCGATTGCTCGATCTCAATCGCGACTTCCTTTATTCTGTTGTATGCCTCAGCTGGGTCCACCTTGTAGGGTCCCCACCAGCTGTATGTATTCCGGCCATGATGTCAGATTCTCTAACAGAATCTGCTGCATATTCCATCGATCTCTTCTCAATGGTACACTGAGGATTGGCTTTCCTTGCTAGGTTTTCGAGGGCGACACAAAAGTCCGCGACCTCTTGGCCTGGCCTTAGGCGCATATTCCTTAAGGCTGTCAGCGCCTTTAACCTAGCTGCTGTGGAGTCACAGGCCAGTAGTGAGGACATCTCCCTCACTACTCTAGCAAACCCTTGGCGTTTTACCGCCGCGGGTATACTCAGGAACAGGGACCTTGCCTGCCCTTCAAGGTGTTCGTCCCCTAGGAGATCCACTAGCATCTTTTCATCCCCCACTATGGACCCGTACTTCCTAGTGAACCTTCTAATAAATCTGTCGAAGTTTTCATTTTCCTGCCCTCTATAAACCCCCGGATCGGCGAAAGCCATACTTTGAAAGTAGCTGACTAGTTGATTTGTACCTTGACTGGGCTGGGAGGCACTGCTGCTGCGTGGCCCCAATTGCTTCCAGTGCTGCCAGGACATCTGTCCAATCTCGCACTTTGGTCCCTCCACGGCCTCCTCATATTCCACATCTGAGCAGGGTATTCGTTATTGTCGCTTCTTAGATTAGAGGATATCATCGGCTCACCTTGCAGCATTTCCAAATCCTCTTGAATGCCGTCTCGTTCTTCCGACGACCTCTCTTGAGCCGAAACTACTTTGGCCTGAAATGGCTCTGACTTCAATCGTTCATTTGTTGTATCTAAAAACGCTTCTACCCCTTTGTCAAAGCCCTCTTCGATTTGTGCTGCTAAACTCCCCAGACAATTTAGCATTGCATTCACCCTTATGTTTACTTCCTCCTCTAGGGGTGCCCTGTACTTTAGTGCGGCCCTACTCTCATCTAGGTGCCTGCTTACTACCCCTGGTAGCACTCCTAATGAACCCTAACTTCTCCTCTATGTCTATCTTGACTGCGTTTCTTACCTGATTTTCCTTAGCTTGGCCCTCCATCGGCTCCATTTCCTACCGCTACTGTTGTACACTATTGTATACTATCTGAAAATACACTAGTTATTTCTTTGCAATCACTCAATACACGCGACGAATACGCGAAATCGGTCGATAACGAGACGACGCGACGATAATCAATCAATACGAGCTGTATGATAAGTGCTCTACGTGAAGAGATGAAGATATTCTATCTTATTCTTTTCTTTTCCTCGCCCTCTTAGGCCGTTGTGTGTGTTCTTTGCCGCCTCCCTTCTCAATATCAATAATCTAACCGTGTATGACTTTTCAATCGATCAGATCCGGCTGGCTCGGCCCCCATGTAACGGGAGTTGTCTAGTGGTATTGACGGTTTGAACCGGATCGATCAATAAGGACACTGTTAGAATAAAGATATTTATCTTTACGGCAACAACGAACAACAATAACTTGAACAACTTGAACAACTTGAAGAACACTAAACAACGACTATGGGTCTTTCTGACCCGCTTTGGCCCTATCAGCAGAGTATTCTAGCTTATTTCTATCTAAGGGGGGAGGTCCGCCTCTCTTCGACGGCTCGTTTAAACTCCCTGGAGCGCTCTCTTCACGCTCTGCCTGCTCCCCCCTATTCACCGGTATTTATAGCCTGCTGATGGGGTCAGCGCGGGCTTTTCTTCCCGCCACTGGAGATCGGTAGGTTGGTGATCCGCGCCATCCAACACTACTCCCTTCTCAATCTATACTCGTAAATAAAATGATTCAACCGTTAAATGAATAAAGATGGATAAAAAGCTTTAGTACGTATTCTGTTTGGGTACAGCAATGCCACAAATGATTTTTCCCTGCTGGAAGAGGTTTTTACTCGAAACTTTGCATGAGTGAAGTAACTGTCGCTTTCACTGATTGCTTCCAGATTTACTCCTTTGCTTAAGAAAATTCGTGTGTATACAAATGCCAGAGTCAAAGCTTGAAAGTCCAATGGAGGGAAATTATTTTTGCAAATAGAAAAGCTTCCAAGGTTCTACATATGTTGCGCGATAAGACAGTAGGCTTGCGCTGAAATATGTAAAGTTCAACAAAAAAACATACTTTCATGTATAGAAGTGCAGAAAACTTTGATAATACTGATTTTTGCTTCTTTTGAGAAGCATTATATAGTTTTGCACTGATGCAGCTACACCTACTATGGCGCTCTCAGAAAGTGCAAAATTTCCGTGAATGTCGCGGAAATCCCGGAATTCCGCGACATTCCGGGAATTTCGCGGAATTTTCGGAATATCGCCATAGCTTCTTTCAGAATGCATAAATTCTGGATCTGAAACAAGTGTTATACTCAGCTCATTGAGGCAAATCTTTTAGTACTTTGCCTTACCGTAATTCTCGGGGCACGATTGGTGCACGGTAGGAGATGAATTTTGCATTTTGGGAGAGGGAAGGTGGGTTTACGGCAGCAAGTGAATCCTTTTGCGATTTTTCCTTTGTTTCAGATCCAGAAATTACGCATTCCGAAGGAAGTTATGGCCATATTCCGAAAATTCCGCGAAATTCCCCGGAATGTCGAAATTCCGGAAATGTCGCGGAATTCCGAAAATTTCGCGGACCTTCGCGGGATTCCGGGATTTCTGCGACATTCACGGTTTTGCACGTTCTGAGAGCGGTATTGTGTATCTGATAGATTTAGAGCTACTTGAATTTTGATTGTACTTTTCTCTGATTTTGCAGAAGGGAGCCCTCGTAAGTTTTCGATATGTTTGCAGAGTTTATGAAGGTTAGGAAGTATTTTGACCGGAGAGTTTAAACAGTTGAGAAGATGATGGTGAAGTCCTCAGCACTTTTCTTACGATCACTTTGAGAAATTTTCACACGTTTGAATTCTCTAATGAAAACCTTTTTCTAAGGCATGCAGAAACCACTCTAATAAACTTTTCGGAGATCTTGGCTGAGAAATGTTTTATAGGACGGCTACTGTCGCCAAATTACCGCCGATTTACTTGCCGGATTTTTAAGTTGTGCATAATAATGGTTTGGTAAAAATCTGCAATTTCAATCAATCTATCTGCAGTCTTGTAGACTGTAAGGTGAAATTAAAGAAGTAATTTATTGACGAATTATTAGCAAAGTGAGGTGATAATAAAAGGGGGTCATCATGAGTTTGAAAGATGCAAGAAGTCTTTAGATTTTTTGTGCAAAGTGCTTTTCACTCCGCTAAATGGGTCTAGAGCTTCGTGTTTTGCTATCCATCCTTTATTTTCTGTTTGCCCTGTGACTGGGAGGCTAGTTTTATGTGTTATGCTTTGTTTGAGCTTTCTGTTTGATCTTTTTCCTTTTGATGCACCTTGAGTGTAGTTATATTAGGTTGTCCGGAAATTAATGCCCGTTTTAAGTTTGAACCGCAATTATTCATACACTTCTCACTTCTAAATAGGTTCCAAAGCGCCATTCGATACAGCATAGCAAGCTCTACAAGAAGGCCATCTTGCTTTTGCGATAGCTCTCATCCACCTCGAGTTTCGAGCCAAAAACTAAAAAGACTCAGCAGCCCGAAAAATCGAAAAAAATCGTAACTCTGTTCACAAAAATCCTACAAAAATTCTTACTTGCTCACGTAAACGCTACCCACATAAAACATCTATATACGCCTTTGCCTATTTTTTTTCTGTTAGAAACCAAGAAAACGGAAATTTTTGTGCATTTGCCAAAGTGATGCTGTGCCATCCCCACATAGGTAGTTGTATACCACAAGCCTGTAGAAGTACAGACTTAAATTTTCAGCTTCCTACAAACTTTAGTTCTCGAGAAATACCGAATATAGCTTTCCCTAGTTAGGTGGTCCGAGCTAAAATTCAAATTTCTCGAATATTAGTGCTTGTAGAGGGCTGAGAATTTACACTTGTACTTTTACAGGTTTGTAGTATACAACTTATGTGGGAACGGCACAGCAATACTTTGGCAAATGCACGAAAATTTCCGTTTTTTTCGGTTTTAAACAGAAGAAAAAATACGGCAAAGGCGTATATAGATGTTTTATGTGGGTAGCGTTTACGCGAGCAAGTTAGAATTTTTGTAGGATTTTTGTGAACAGAGTTACGATTTTTTTCGATTTTTCGGGCTGCTGAGTCTTTTTAGTTTTTGGCTCGAAACTCGAGGTGGATGAGAGCTATCGCAAAAGCAAGATGACCTTCTTGTAGAGCTTGCTATGCTCTATCGAATGGCACTTTGGAACCTATTTAGAAGTGAGAAGTGTATGAATTATTGCGGTTCAAACTTAAAACAGGCATTAATTTCCGGACAACCTAGTAAAATAAAATAAAAATAAAAAATAAACCCATTAACATCATCAGGCCCTTGGATGGCTAACGTCTTCGCTCTCCATTCGGACAGGGACCTTGATATTTATTTCTGCTATACGCGTAGAAGAACAGCACACACTGGTCTAGACCTTCAGTTAGGTTTCGGCCAACTTCCATGGATTGAGTTGGAGTGCTCGGAATTCTTTTTGCTTATTTAACCAACAAAAACCAAGAATTCGTCCAAGTTATGGCTGTAGGCAACTGCACCCGGCATCCCTCCATGCGCATTTCTTCGCTTGCCAATTTTTGAAAAAAGGCTCGAAAGAGTAGAAAATTGATGCTTTTTTTTTCAAAATTTCTTCTTGAAATCTTCGATTCAGCTGCCCAATATGTCAAAGATAGCAAGTGAAACGATCGTAATTTATAATTCAGCTTGCAGGTAAAAGGATACGCTGCCATGTATAGATTTCATGTTCCGAATATTACCTAATTTTCGTAATTCAAAAATTTTTTTCTCAAGCATCAATCAATATGGAAGTTCTGTTCTAGATTTTCACCGTGGTAAAGCGGAATTCTTACTCCTTCTGTTAGATGTATCGCAGTTTTGTAGTGTTTGAAGCGTTACCAAACTAAGCAATCACCTTGTTTTTACTCAACAGCTGAGACAATTTCACCAGAAACTGAGGTGTAGTAGACGTCATCCGTCTAGTCATCTCGGTGCGATGTGTGTTAGCGCACAAAAGTTTAGAGTCCCGGTTGAGGCGCTGGGATCTCGCCGTGCTGTACTTACACTATTTGCGCAGTACGGCTAAAATTTGACGCCAAACTGCTTGATTTCTACATTTAATGTTTTTTTTTCCAATTTAGCTTCACCTCACGGTCTCTTTCTATAATTTACCTTTTTCAAAAGCCGTGCATGCCGTTTTAGAACGAAAAAAAAATTGTACCGATTTTACTTTTAGGTAGGTACTTTTAGGTACGATGTATAAAGGTGGCAAGTCATCAAAACTTAGACCTTGCGTGAAAACAAGAAGGAAAAAAACAAAAAACAAGCACTTTGGCGTCAAATTTTAGCCGTGCTGCGCACTTGTTGTAAGCGCCTCATCCGGGATTCCAAATTTGTGTGTACTAACACACTTCGCACCGTGGTGACCAGATGGATGACGTTTACTATAGCTTTCCTATCTCCCGAAATTTTCGGAACTATGAGTCCCGAGCGCGAAATTTATCGACCTTCTTCTAAACGTATATCACAGAATGGTCTAGTCTGTCAATCGTCACCAAAATACCACCAAATCTTTGATAATTACCTAGTGGATGTAAGCTAAATTTTTTACCAATGGTCCTGTAACTGAAGCAGGATATTGCAATGACGGATAGCAGAATAATTAGCGTTATCTTGTGTCTTGTAATGTAGGTGAATTTCCAGTTTTGCAATATTAGTGAAAATTCTGGTCCCAGTATCTTGCACCTAACACGGATTCAAGCAATAGAAGCACGACGGAGCAGGGTACATTTTTGCAAAACGTATTCGCACCTCATTCAAACCTTAAATTATCATCCTCAATCTCAACAATTCGCCCAAGTTGCATTAGGCAACAATTTATACTTTTTGCGTATAATTATTACGAGCATAAATAACCACTGCCGAGCTCATAGATCAGCCACTCAATCGAATAATTTTTTGCTGGTTGATCTTTTGCCGGATCCTTTTTTCCACCGAATTTTTTAGTCATGAATTTTTTGTATGGCTCGCTGACTGTGCTGAATTTTGGCTTTGTAAAATGTCTGGTAGTTGAAACTGAACGACAATGACTTTGTTTACTCTATATTGAGAGTATAAGTATTGATGCGCTATGCACGGAGTCCCAAAAAATGTGAACACTGTTTGATCGTTAAGAACTCTCCTGCTTTCAAGTCTTTCGCCGATTTTGGGGAGCTTAGGTATTGAATCTATAGAGCGAGGTTCAACTCAGATATAGAGTGTGGATCAAATCATCAATCACTCTTTATTACTGTAGGATAACGGTATGAATTTTGAGAAGGGTTTTGGGAGAGTGAAAGCGATTTTTGCCTAAGAAAGAAAACCGAAAAGTCAGAAATTTTGCATTGGACGATACGAAGCCGCTAAACCTCCTAAATATGAGCTTTTATGAGTTATTTGACATTTAGGGAAACATCTGTTTTTTCAGTGTTCGTCAGAAATGTGATTATGCCACTAAAATAGCTCAGGAAACTGGTGGAAAGTTTTTAGTGAAATCCGCACGCCTGAAAACTTTACTACACAAACCAGATTTTTTTTCGGATTTTTTTTTCCATTAAATTTCCTATTTCATAGACCATTTGATGGAAAAATGCGCTTTATGCTGATTTCATACCGTAATCCTACATTAGTAGAGAGTAACTGATAATCCGGTCCATACTGCGTATCTATAAGTTGAACCTGGTCCTACAGAGCGATACCTGAAGTCCGCCGAAAGACATGAAAGCAGGAGGGTTATTAACGATCAAACAGGTTCATATTTTTCTTTTGGGACACCTTGTATAATTACGTGATTCTTAAATAATACGAGACTAAAGTCCAAGCTCGATTATCGATGAATCTTGGCATGAGTTAGTTATTCGTATACGTATTCTATAGCCGATAACCAAGATCGTTAACACGCTTTATTCAAACAGGCTAACGTTTCGGTGCCTTCACCTTCGTCGGAGCCTCGGCAATCAAGGCTCCGACGAAGGTGAAGGCACCGAAACGTTAGCCTGTTTGAATAAAGCGTGTTAACGATCTTGGTTATCGGCTATAGAATACGTATACGAATACGAGATTAGTTCAAAAGCGACAATTTGTTTCGGGAATAACATCAAAAATGAAATTGAGCAACCTCTCATCAAGTCAGCTTCGAATTTTCAATGCCATCTCTATTTCTCTACATATGACAGCAGAATCGACACGCCACAAGATTAGAAGTCCTAGTCAGCGCCAAATATGTGACATCGCCTGATATCTTAGTAAGCACAAAGCATCTAATAACAGCTATTTCAAGCGCTTAACATCATTATATTGATGAAAACGTGGTACGATAGCAGTGAGTTTCTATTCGCTCATGTACTGGCAAAGATAATGGCTTTAGTAGAGGGCGTACCAATTTGATAACGAAAACATCCGTACTAATAAATGATGCAAATTGCTATTGGCCGAGTCATTTTGAATCTTTGTGCACTTCTTCACGCTCTCGAGTTATTTCTCTTACCGTACATTCCTCAGCTGCATTTCTCAGACCAACCCAAAATGCAATAACGCTGCATTGGTATAAATTATCTGGCAACAGAAACGCAAGCAAAGTCTAACAACGAATTAAAAATGCAACATATTTTTTGGAAGAAATAATAATACGTTAACTAGCCAATCGCAGAAGATCTCTCTATGCCTCCGGATCTCCAAACTCTGGCTCGTGCCTGCATTTAGCCTTAAAAGGTAGGCAGAATTTTACAAAATTCGCGGAAGTATCCCAGAAGAGTTGAAGCTGTGCAATTACTTTATTTCGTAAGTATTGAAGTGATACTTGAACTCTTTGCAAATTTAAATTAATCTTGTAAATGAATTTTCTTGGGCTTTAATGTGATCAAAAGCTGCGCCAAACAGTCTTTCTGCCAGTGAGTCTCTCAAGAAAAGTCAGGTCAGGTTGGCTGTTGCAGAACCACGCATTCTGAACACTCTTAGTGCCTAAAAGCTGGTGTTTAGGAAGCTGGCCTAACGCACAAGCATCATACAATACCGTATTTTTTTGAAAAAAATAAAGCAGAGTCGCCCAATTCATATGACATTACCGTCGTATGTCTATATCTCACTCCAGTATGGACGAATTCTTGATCCAAGGACACCATTCGACTCAGCTCGGCGCGGCGATCTTCGAATGCCCGGAAGTGTCCGCTTGGACACAGTAGGAGCCAGGTAGGAATCGTTTTAGATTTTTGCTTACGGTAGGTTACTCGGTGCGCTTATTCATTGCACTCACTTGGCAACCTACGTGAAATCTGGCCTCCTACTATGTTCAAGCCGGTTATGTTAGAAGATGCGCCGCGCTGAGCTAAGTCGAATGGTGCTCTTGGATTAAGAATTTTCCCACTACGAGCGGTATTGTATGTTGAAATGAGCTATAATAGTACCTAGCCAAACAAAACAAGTAAATTTTTGAATCTTTCCTATTATATTGCACTATATCAATATCAAATGAAATTTGCAAACTAATCATTCTCCTTTTTTTTAGAAAATGATGCGTCATTTTGTTGCATTTTCACTGCTGTTATTCGTTTTGGAAATCTCAGTCGAGGCATATGTGTATGTACCGAACTATGACCTTTGCTTCACTTTTATCGGTGATTCTGCATGCAGATCACGTTGCTTGAGAAAATTTGTATGCCTATTTACTCATCTATTCGAATCATCAGTTTAAGAATTGACTCATTGAATTGAAATTCAGAATTGCCGAAACGGACACTGCAAAAATGTACCAACAATCAATAGAAAGACATGTTTCTGTGAGGATTGTCCCGGTGGTCAAAAGACGAAGGAACTCTCTGGATTCTGAGCTTTTTGCGCATGATACCAGTATAAAGTTATTATGATGCGAGTTAGTCAATGTTTTCAATACACAACGATATTATTCAAGTTATCAGAGATTTCCACATTTTAATAATGTACGAGGGAATAGCTGGTATGCTTATCTTACCATGCTAACACAATTCTGTTCTTTGTCCCACTGTCAAATGTTCAAAATTAGTAGATTCACGGAAGTGCACGGTGAATTACCTTTTATTGACAAGGGAAACATACTTGGTCGAAGTGGAGTCCATATGAAATATACAATGTCTTATAGCTCATGGAACGCTGTTTCAGAATCTGCTTTTGTTATCTGCAAAGCTTGCCTGGGAAGGGAATAATGGGAATGTTTTTAAACAAAATTCAAGAGTTTTGGCTGAGGTAAAAACAGGCGTTTGAGTCTTCCAATGCTTGAAGGAAGTAATGACGGCATAAATTATCGGTCTGAAGCTAATAATTACACTGAGCACCCTGGCAGTAATCATAGCCCCATTTGAGCTCACAGGCTACACGGATGATTTTATTGTAGCCTCGGATTCAAATTTCTGCTTAAAAAAGCCCCATAACTCTCCTTCCGAGCTTTGCAGATAACGAAAGCAGATTTGAAATCAGTGTTCCATGCTCTTTAACACGGAATGCCATTTCGGTCAAGAATCTTCCCCTTGTGAGAAGGTTGAAACTTGTACAACTGTTCTAAGAGGAATCAAAGATGAACTTAGGCAAAAAACACTCAATATTATAGCGCTTCCCTCGGAAAGAGATTCTCACACATAGCCATTGCATAGCTTATTGAAGGAGGAAATGATCCAGAAATCTTCGTGCATGTAATTCCTGATAGACTCTGTAAGATACAAGTGTTTTTAAAAATAATGGTTTGCATGTTTTATGAACAAGCGTCAAAAAGACTTCCACATGGTGATTTTGAAATCATTATATGGAAGTCTTTGAAATCATTATATGGAAGACACTTCAAAAAAACATGCAAGGTTTTTTCTCAAGATTACTTGAATCACAGATCACGTCAGTGGGAGGGATGTCATCAATCTATTAAGTAGATCGGGCCAAATAGCAGTTACGCACTTCTTCAAAAATCTGCTTGTAAGTAGAAAGAAACACTTGGAACGCAGATAACTCGCAATCAGATTATTTAGTGGAAAGTTTATAGTCAAACCCGAGATTGTCTTCGGAATTGCTTTATCTTCAATTGTCCACAAAAACTGCATGTCTGCATGGACAGAACTTGTCAAAGTAACGCATCCCGAGTAGTACCAACGTTGACTTTGTTAATATAACTGTTGGTCAAGCCTTTTTACCAAAAGTCCACGTTGGTGAGTTGATATGCAAAAGCTATCTACATAAAACTGCTCTGCTTATTTTAGTTCTCGTCAACGACCCGATCAAAAATGCAATGATTGATGCTATTTGAAAAACAAAATATTACTACTCGCTACTGAATATTGCTGGAATAAAGCCTAAGAGATGTTTCGCGATTATTATCTATGGAAGCTTTCTGAAACAACACTAGGGCAAGTATCACCGCCATAGCGCTCCATTTTAGATTATGACTAAGAGATGCTAGAAAACTCTTGCGTTATCCTAGGTAATGAAATTGGATTGCATGGAGCTAAACATTTTTAAGCTAGTGTGGCTGATCTGCGAATCGTCACGGTTTGCCAAAATGATACATTCTTCAATGTCGTTCCATTGCGGAGATCAAAGGTTTCTGTCCTCGCTCACCTCGAGAAACACATGATTTTGTGTCATTTGGAGTGAGCGCATAGCAAAAGCGTTACGTAAAAAAAGAAGTTTACTTCATGAGCTATTCAAGGCGGTGTTCCTGCATTTTTGGTACATCTAGGAAATTTACTTAGCTGGATTACGTTTCCGGTACCAGAAAGTAATATCAGGTCGTTCCGAAAGTAATGTCGCTTTTTTCAAACGTACGCCACATTTCGTGGAACAAAGGTGTGTAAGAGATTCCGCTAGCATTTGATGCAGCATTCCATTCTCTTTCTAATGGTTATGAAGTTGCAACACAATCAATGATCTTCCAGAAAAGAGTCAGAATCTGCGACCTATACTTTTTGAGATAACCAAATTTCAATTTTTCTAAAATTTCATAACAACAAACCTCAGGAGGAGTCCAAGTAATGGATGGACGGGAAACAGCACAACTTTTTTCTACTTTCCAGAGCTCGTCATAATTTTTGTACAGATTTTTTGATGGAGCCACCGATTAGCAGGCTCGTCTCAGACACAAGTGCATCAAACGCCGACAAGTCTCCGGATTTTGAAACTTACAAAGATGGATTATAATTTGGCAACAATTTTACAAGATGGATTATGGTTTGGCAACAATTTTATAAACCAAACGAGCATTCACCATTCGGTTTAGCGAAAATTTCGGGTACACCTTGGGGTGCCTTGGAAAAGTTGAATTATGATGATTTTATCCCGGAAAACTTGATGAATCGGGAACAAAAAATCATCTTTAGAAAGGGGAGAAAAAGCTGCATCGAATGACACCCAAGTCGCTTGCCGGCTGTTGTTCTTTGAGGTTTGATTTGACTAAATATGGAATTTGATGGCATTGAGAAATTGATTGTAGAAACTCTGAGAAGCAAGCTAAGAAAAAGAAAAAATTACTCTGTGTTCTATAGTGTTTGCTCTATCTATCTGCCGCTTGTACTTTTTCGGAGATTAGGTATAAAAATTTAGAAAAATAGCCGAACTTGACCATGGCAAAAAGCATAAGTCGCACTTTGGTAATTTTTCGAGAGCTCATTGAACATTATGCATGAAATTAGAACGCTTAGAAAGAGGATAAAATGCTGCATCGAATGCTCATAAGATCTCTTGAAAATGTTGATTCCACGAATAGTGGCGTTCATTCGAAAAAAGCGACATTACTTTCGGAAAGACTTGATACATTTTTATGACTTCTCTTTCTTTTACTGGGAAAATAGTGCTGGAAATTTCTCTATTTTCCTGAATATACTAGGTAATCTCACAAATGGTTTCCGCGGCTTCGACAGGAAACAAATATGGTGAAAGAACTCAGAGACTGTCCTCTCTTTAAAATTTGCATGATTGATAAATATTCGTTGTAGATTTTTGCGCCATAGAAAAAACAGACTAATCGTCAGGTGATAATAGCTCTCAGAATGTACTTGAAATTAGCTTCCTTAACCTTCATAACCTTAATTACCTAGCCAAACCAAAACGCAAATTTTTCACGTCTGCCGCTCTTCAAACGACAGAAGAACGCCAGTGTCTGTTTCGATGGTTTCGACTCGCTTCCGAAGAACGGGTGGAGTAGGGTCGAAATCTCTTGCTTTGCGTAAGTCACAAAAACAAAAAGTCTATTTCCGCATTGCTATAGGCAGCAGAATGGTTCAGGTCCCTCCCGCGTTGCCATTTTGGAAAAGATGTGAAGTCAAAAATTCAGGCTTTGGTCAAAGCAGGAGATGAAAAGATGAAAATTTTCTGGTTGTTTCTACTGATTTTTTTCTGTGTGCTACTCGTCTAACAACCTTGAAATAAAATGCCACTAATTTTTTTTACAGAAATCTCGGATCGTTTGTTACTCCCAACTTCTTTGACAAGCCGCATGTGAGTAGTTCATAAAATGACCTCACAAATCAATCCACTCGCAATAACAGAAAGGAGGGAACCTTTTGTTTAAGCACTTGGATGTTGACCACTTAGTTTTCCCTTTTCAACTAACCTAGGACTATCGAATCAGCAGAAAATTATTATTTTCGCTCCGCTTTACTTATGTAAAACGGACGAGAAGAATGAGAAGAGCTGCTCCGTGTTTCCGCACTTACATGCATAGGTTTGGTTATGAATGAAAGTGCTGGCTGAGACATTTATTCTCAGGAGATGCACGGGTGAGAAAAGTTTTCCATGCTAATCACCGTGATTTATATCACACAGCTTCAACAACTCCACAAGGAAAAGCATTTTCTTGGAATTCCAGGTGTGTCATAACAGAGCAGTAACACGGAAAGCTCCTTGCGATGTAGGGTAGAATTACGCAGACATCATACTGCATGTATCGTTCAATTGTGAATGGTGGTAGTTTATGTCTGATAGCTTGTCAAATTGATGTGGAGGTGGCGCTCAGATCAAAAAGAAAACTTGCAACCTTTCAAGCTTTGCGAAACGCTGCCATTGAACAGAAAGAACTATGGTTTTGGAAATTTTCACTTTGAAGGATTGAAAGTCATTGGAAATTTAAAAGCTTATATCAAAGACATCTAAAGCATGTAGCAGCGCTATATTCTTGCGGGATTTATCCTGCAGAAAAAGCCTTGTCAGCTCGCGCACTCTCAAAAACTATGTTAGAACCAAAAATAATGACAGTCCATTCAGACTGAAACATTTTGAACCGTTCTTTTTCCAGTTATGTGTTCTTCGAAACTCGCATTTCGAAAAGCAGAAATAGTGTATAAATTCTTTCATTGACAGTCAATGATGGTTAAAAACAGAACATGCTTCAGAACATTTTTTGTTGATTGAATGGACCCTCGTGAGATATCCTTGCACTAAGTATCATTCTTTTCTTTAAACGCTTGCATAATTATAAATTGAGACTAAAACCGTCGGCTCTTGTCGCGCAGGCCTTTGCTTAAACGCTTGCATAATTATAAATTGAGACTAAAACCGTCGGCCCTTATCGCGCAGCATTTGCTGCTATTTTTTTGCGAGCAAAGCGCCTTGTTTCAAAATAAAACAAAGAGGTCTAACGTTCCGCTTATTTTATTGAAAATCAAAATTGTCATTCTTTTCTTTTGCAATAAGCTTTTTTATGATAAAGCAGACAATGATTCATAATCCTTACTTTTCTTGCACGGATAGTGTTACGTAGAAGAACCGATAGCTGCGGATCAAGGAGGGCACAATTTTTGCCCTTGAGCGGTGTAATCAGCTTTGAATAAGAAATAGTCACTGATAATTGAATTTTAAGAGGCTTTTGAAATTTGCTGGTGTTCGGTGCATTTATTCGATAGCAATTTTTTTAAATTTAAAGACTTTCAGAAAGATTATCGAAGTCACCAAAGCCGGTTAGGAAATGAGAATCAATCACGGCATTGTTGAGCACGAGGCATGGTGCTGCTTTTTTTGAGAACTTGTGAATTATATAGCATATAATATGTAACTGTATACTTATCTTTGTGCCGGTATAGAAACTTTATGTTATGGGGAGGGGAGGGGGATGAGGGGCGTGCTGACAGCACTTTTTGAGGGTGCTTTAGCCATATTCCGCAAAGATTTTTGAAATGCATTCTGATCTTGCGAAACCCAGTCCGAGATCTCAGAAAAAGGAAGCGTAACGGCAACAAAAAGACCTTAAAAAATTTTGCGAGGCTGTCTTGGATTTCTAAGAATTCCTGGGGTTTACATAAAACTCAAGCACTTAATTTTATAACTTACCTGAACTTTCCAAAATCTACGATTCTGGAGAAGGCTCCCCTCTCTCCCGCTATGTTATCTTTTTTTCAGTAAAACTCAAAGAGGCCTCATCTTATGGGCGAAGTTGTTTGATGACATGTGCGTATACGAATATAACCCTATAAAATATTTGCGCGAAGTTGCCCCTCAAATGGGGGGGGGGGGGGACCAAATACTATGTCTCACTACGTATATGTCATGTTTCGCAGTGCCTCGCCGTGTGTCCCAAGATTTGTAATTCGTCGTAAGAAAGAACACTTCTGCGGGAAACCATAAATGGGCAATAAACTGAATATGACAGAGAGCAAAACCGATAGCCACACATGGTTTTCATGACTGTAAACGTAGGCAGATTTCTTGTCATCCTTAGCCAAGACAGATGGCATTTTTCCTTGGGTCTCCAACTATGGTAGATTACTGCGACTGTATTCTTCTACTCATACACTATTGAAAAAGCAAGACATAGATTGATACACTACCATGCTTCTTCAGCAAGAAAGATAGACCAAAAGTAAGAGATACTAAAGTGTTTGAATTTAACTAATCTTGATTTTTTTGATAGTTTACTTGGACAGCTAAGGCGTTTTTTTTTCTATGTGAGTCTAATGAACCAAATACGAGGCAATCAAGAGGCTAGTATTTTATCTTGTTATAAGTAATTCAATAATTTTCTAGATAAAACTATCAGTTTTGTACAGATTTTGCTTAGTGCCGTATTTTGGACAAAAGTGTAACAGAATTTAGCAACAAAATTTAGTGATCCTAATAACGCAGTATCGACGCTCTTTTATCAAGAATATCCTAATTTAGATTTCTGGAGCATGCAGGAGCGACACTACAGATGTCTTTTCGTAGAATTCTTAAGGCTCTATTCTTGATGCAGAATAATGATCAAGCACATATGGAAACAATGGAAGAATCCGATTCGGCGAAAAGTATAAAATGCCGGATTATAGATATGTGATTTATTACAGAACATGCCTTTTCAGCACAACCATCTTCATCTTCATGTGTTTACGAGACTCCTTTGCTTTGCATTGTTGAATGTGAGCGAAATCCTTTTGTCATCTATCTTGACTTTGCGCACTGCTAATCCCAAATGAAATTGTAGGATTTGCTCTGCGCCTAAACTTTTTCGGAGCAACATAAGGCAAAAGCAAAAACTAGATTAGAGCCTAGCATGGAAGTGTGTAGTTTTTCATATATAGGGCAATTTACGGTGGAGCGACCTCTCTTCATTGTTCTGATATTATGGTAGAAATTTTTATCGCGTCAGTGTCAAAAATGAATTAAAATTAAGTAAGCTATCAACTGAGAAACTATACAAAGAGGCTGAAACCTTGTTTGTTCGCGCACACCTGATTCAATCATAGGGATTTCGCAGGCTTTTCAAACCGTATAAAAATGATACAAGCCTTCGAAGCTTACTGAAGATTTACGTTTTCAATCTGCTCAAATGTTTTAAATGAACGCAATAGAATGACCAGAATAGGCAAACGTGATCAAGTAGGAATTTTTTGGTGTCTGCTTATCATTTTTCTCTCCCAATTGTATGATCTCAACTTCTACCGCAAGTTTCTGACACGCTCATGTTATAAAATTGGATTGAAACCAGCGCTTCAACGTCTTATGTTACGCTAGGAATCATTGAGAGAGGGAGCTAATAACGATCAAACAAAACAATGTTTGCATATTCAAGTTCGCCTGTTTTTGATCTTGGCGTGATAGTTATTATGTATTGTGCTTCAACGAAAACCAAAATTGTCACCATTTCTTTATCGGTTCTAACGTTTCGGCGATTTCGCGTTTATGAGAAACCTCGACTTTACAAGCTTTGACGAAAGCGAAATTGCAGAAACGTTAGCCAATAAAAAAATTTGACGAAAAAAACTTAGTTGTCGCTGAAACATATGGGATAAATTCGCACAATCATTTCTTGGTGCAAATTTGGCCCTCGAGGGAAGATGATATTGAGCTGATTTCAATCCTCAATGGATACTCGACGAATAAGTCGCCGCTAATCAGGAAACGTTAACCGGTTTTTCCCTTTAAAAAATTTTGCCCGCTAGGAAGGAGGGATTCGAATAAAATTTGATAGAAATTCTCAACATGAAAACAAATTAGGGGATAGAGGATAAAACTGATTTTGGCAAACCCGAATACAATTAGAATCTCCAGGATATTATATCTTTGTACGTGTTAGCACAATTTACATGGAAATTGTAGCGCATAAAAATTGCAAAAAATACGGCAGCATTCTTGAAAACGTCATAAAAGAGTGGACTTCCATAGTTCCTCTAAGAATGTGTAAAAAAATAGGTAAGGATGTCAAAGAGTTGTAAAGTGGTGAATAATAATGTGAAAAATTCAAAAATAAGAAAAAACTTAGACGCAAACCCAACTAGATCAGTCAGAAAATTTTGTCTACTTTGCAAAACTTTACTTTACTTCGATAAATCTATCGAACTATTATAGAAGTGCTCTCATAGGCAAAATCGTGATGTAAATTAAACAAATCGGAGAAGAGAAAAAGTAAAAAGTTGTAATTCATGTCAAAGAACCAGGAGTGGTTTGTTCGCGAACAAATGCTCTACGCAGCTTATTTTGACGACTCTTGCTTGCGATGTCAAACATATCAATTTCCATCTGGAACTTTTACGCTCGTGTCTCGTGTGCATTCACACACAAACGAACAAAAGGAGTTCTTAGTGGGCGCAAAATGAAAGAAGAATATGGTTTTCCGCAGGGCTGGATTCGTGGAAATTGTGGAAGAATATCTAGCTGGCAATGATACAAAGGATATGCCCTTGAAGAGTTCAAGTTTTACAAATAGGATTGGGATATCTCCATCTTGTACAGCATGAGAGCAATAAAGAGATAGAAATAGCTGTTTACTTACTTAGATACTTAGATGGCCCGGCTTCACGTGACGTGCGGGCCCCAGCTCAGAAGTTTCCATTTTTCCCTGTCCCTCGCTTCTGACATCCACGATCTTCTTGGCTGACGTCGGTGGCTGCGTCCACGAGTTCCAGGTGCAAAAATCGTATCCAGCTGATTTCTCAGCTGGTCCATCCGTTCCACGAACACGTCTGCCCATCTCGTTGGAGGTCTTCCTCGGGGACGTTTGGCTTCGCGAGGAATCCACTCCGATGTTCTTAGTGTCCATCTGTCATCTGTTCTTCTCATTATGTGACCGGCCCATCGGTGTTTGGCTTTCGCGACGTATTCCGCTGGGTCACGAAGACGGGACATTCTTCTCATATCCGTGCTGCGAAGTCCGACTAGATGTTGCTTGCGTCGGGTCATCTTCAGAAGACTGCGCTCGAGCGCTCTGTGGGTGGTCCGTAGAGCTTTCGACGTGGCTACAGTGTCGGCCCAAGTCTCAGCTGCGTAACAGAGCGCCGGGAGAACGGTTGAGTCGAACAGGTGGGCACGAAGCTCCGGGTCCGTCAGTTGGTCGGTGGCTTCCTTCAGGGGCCCGAAGGCGGCCCAGGCTGCTCTTCTTCTCCTGTTGAGTTCTTCCCTCAAGTCGTTCTCCATGTTCATCGAACGTCCGAGATACACGTAGGAAGACGTCTCCATAATCGGGGTGCCTTCCAATTCCATTTCTGCATCTTCGCAAAGGGCGTTCTTCATGAACTGAGTCTTCTTCCGATTTATTCGCAGTCCGATCTTCTTCCCTACTTCGTTTAGTTCCTTCAGCATCGTCTCTGCTTCGGTGATACTGCCCGAGAAGAGAACGATGTCGTCCGCAAAACGAAGGTTGGACAGGAATCTCCCATCAACTCGTATGCCTCTCTCGTCCCAGTCCAGTGACTTCATCACCCACTGCAAGGCCGCGGTGAACAGCTTCGGCGAGATTGTATCGCCTTGTCGGACCCCCTTCCCGATTGGTATGGTCAGGGGGCGATGGAATAGCTGCATCGTCGTTGTACAGTCCTTGTAGCAGTCGGCTAACGTCCTCACGTAAGCTGGGTCCACTCCTTGATCGACTAGCGCAGACAGGATGGCGTTGGTTTCGACGCTGTCGAAGGCTTTCTCGTAGTCGACAAAGGTTAGGACGAGAGGCAGTCGGTACTCCCGGCAGACTTCTATGACCCTCGAAACGGTCTGGATGTGGTCCATGCAGCTGAATCCTTTGCGAAATCCAGCTTGTTCTTGGGGTTGGGCTTCATCCAGTGTCCTTGATATGCGAGCGAGGATAATCTTCGTGTAAAGCTTGTACAGCACACTCAGCAAGCATATTGGACGATAGTTCCGAAGATCCTCCCGTTCACCCTTCTTGAAGAGAAGGACGGTTCTTGACGTTCTCCACTGGTCGGGAATCTTCTCCTTCTGAAGGTAAGATGTCAAATGCGACGCTAGAATCTCGTGTAGACGGTGTCCTCCGGCTCGCAGAAGTTCGACTGAAAGATGATCTGGTCCTGGAGCCGTGGACGTCTTCATGGTCTGTATCGCGATACGCACTTCAGCAGGTAGAATTCGTGGTGGTACTTCTCCAGTGGGAACAACGGGCATCTGCACGGGTGTTGATGAGTGGAAGAGGTTGGTGTAGAAGTTCTTCGCGATAGATTCCATCTTGTATCGGGAAGAAGTCGGAGTCCCGTCTTCGTCCAGTAGTGCAGCCAGCGGTACGTGATATTCGCAGAGGTCCCTTCGGCACTTCTTGAGACTTCGTCTTCTTTCTGCTGCTTCCAGTATCTTGGCTTGCCTGTACTTCCTGAGATCCTCTTGCAAAGCTGTTCTGCAACTGGTGTTGGCAATCAGTCGCTCGAGATGAGTTGCATTCGGATCCTGCCTCAATGATCTTCTTCTTTCGAGCAATTCCTTGGTGGTCTTCGAGATGCGGTCCAAGTTCTTCTCAGAAGTCACTGAGGCGCATTCTCCACAGGCTCGCAATCCTTTCAGAAGCCGTTCGTAGTCGTACGTTGGGTCCTCCTCGATGGGCCAGTCACAACTTGATATGAGCTCTTCCAGCCTGTTACCGTCATAAACGACTTCCTTCCTTCTCGCGGCACTATGACAGACTTTCTTTTCCAGCCTTCGGCTGAGTCGTATCTTCGCTCGAAGGAGGCGGTGATCGGAGCCACTACAGAAGGATGGAACTACAGAGACATCGAGTAAGCTCCACCTTCGGTTGGTGAGAATGTGGTCGATCTCCGCGTGGGTCGTTCCGTTGGGCGATTCCCATGTCCACCGGCGATGTTCCTTCTTCATAAAGATGGAATTTCCATGGAAAAGTCGTGCGGCGGAGAGAAGCCCAACAAGACGGTTGCCGTTTTCGTTCCGGAGCCCATATCCAAACTTCCCGATCCTATATTCCCTTTCCAGTGGCATCCCGATTTTCGCGTTGAAGTCGCCCACAACAAACTTGTAAAAGGACTTCTCGTTGCGGACGACCTCCTCCACATCTTCGTAGAAAGCATCTAGTTCTGATTCGTCAGCTGCTGATGTTGGAGAATAGCAGTTGATGATGCTGATGGTCTTCTGATGTGGAGGTCGTAGTCGTAGGATGCCTAGTCGAGGTGATAGGATCTCGTGCGAATCGACAAGATGGACGATAGATGGGTGGACGACAAAGCCGACGCCTCCCACGTTTCGTGATGGAACCTTTTCACCACGAATGATGAGGGTCCCATCACTCATCTGTCGCACGTCCTTCTTCCTGGACTTCGTTTCCTGCAGAGCAATGATGTGGTAGTTGATGTGCTCTGCAGCGTCGAGAAGAGCGTGGAGGTCGGCGTTTGTGGAGACTGTCCTGGCGTTGTAAGTGCAGAGCATGAGGCAGTCTCCATGGCGTGTCGTCCGGGCAGACGTGTCGTTTTTGTCCAATCCGAAAGGCGCCCTGAGTACCCTGACATCGTTCTTGCTACCACCCGGCGCCGTAGGCGGGATCCGATGTACAGGGTTTTTTCTAAATCTTCTTGCTGTCT
This sequence comes from Cylicocyclus nassatus, assembly GCA_958299035.1. Lineage (NCBI taxonomy): Eukaryota > Metazoa > Nematoda > Chromadorea > Rhabditida > Strongylidae > Cylicocyclus > Cylicocyclus nassatus. Next base: position 76,876,917 of record CATQJL010000316.1, read on the forward strand.
GAGTAATAAAATTTGTTCCCCTACAAGAGGTGGCTTACTAGGCCTACTCTTGATTTCCACGGGGTGATCGCTGACCCCGGGCTTGGAGCGGGGAGGGACCGCCTAGCGACCAGAAGAAGCCAGACGGCGGAGAATCTGGCGCGGCCAGTTCTTAGCTAGGCATCCGGCCGAAACCGGAAACGTCGAACTCCTTCACAGCTTGGGAGGCCCTACCAGAGTATACACTCGGCTGTGCATCGCAGTTCGACACCCAGTGTCACCCCCACGCCACGATGAGGCGACCGACCATTGTGGGGGAAATAGCTGTTTACGGACACAAATCAATGACAAAAAAGATCTGAAAGATATTGAGCGGAATTTTTGGAGAGAAGAAAATTGAGCATGTTTGAACAGAATTCAGAAAAAGTTTGATGTTTAAACTATAGACAGCTTACAAGGGAACGATACTTGGTGTCCGTGGCCTTTTGAGATGAGATGCGCACCATTAGACTCGTCTTGGAATGCTGGTTCCGAATCTGACTTTCGTTTTTGTCAATCATTTCTCAGGAAAAAGTTATGGAGGATTTTCGCGCTAAAGGAGATGCGCTCGAAATGCCAAAGTTTCAGCTAAGAAATGGTGTAGTGGCTAGTGCGATAGCCTCGCAAGTTAATGCAGATTTAGGTTCGAGTCCTTTTGTGTTTTTAAGTTTTGCATTGCCTCAATCAAGCTTCTTTTAAAAAATTAGGCATCCTCGACCGTATCTCTTTTAGGCGACCATCAACGCAAAAGTCCTTCATAACTTCTTCTAGAGAAACCAGCGTCCCAAGAGAATGTGATGGTATACGTTTCATCTCAAAAGGCCACGGACACCAAGTATCATTTCCTTGTTAGATAATCATCTAAACAAAAATCTTTAGTTCGAGCCAAAAAAAACCCACCGAAATAAGTTCTACGTTCGTCGGCATGGTGCATATTTTGCAAGACGCTACCAGTGTCTCATTAAGAATTCTTTTCTCTGAAAATTACAAACACTAAACGCTGAATTGCAGTGGAAAAACAAGAAAACGACTGAGCTACTAGAAAAAGCACTGGGGAACGAAGTGGGATGAAAATGGAGCAAACGAAAGCTGTCATTTGAAAAAAAAATGCGCAAGGAAAATATACTAATAAGGAATGCTACCTAACTTAGTTCTGCCTTTCGGTAAGAGACATATACGGTCTAAATCAGCTTCAAACGCTGATTCCAAATATGCTATTTCTAGCTGCCACGCGCCATTCCGAAGCGAGTTATGGGCTTTTTCCTGTGCAAAATTGGCATGCTTATCGACTCACGAGCATTACATCATCATCATTTAAGTGCTGATACACTTGCGTAAAGCTTTTTTTAGTGATAAAAGATTGGATTTGTCCTACTTCGATACCTCAAGACCTTCTTCTTGCAGATTTTTATCTACAGGCAGTCTTCTCATGTTCAGTAGTATGCCAATTTTGCGCAGGGAAAAGCCCATAACTCGCTTGGAATGGCGCGTGGCAGCTAGAAATAGCATATATGGAATCAGCGTTTGAAGCTGATTCAGACCGTATATGTCTCTTGCCAAAAGGCCGAGCTATTAGGTAGCTTCCCTTGTAAGTTGGTCCGAAAGTTCTTGCACATCATTTCCAAAAAATCATATCTTCCTTGCCGCTCGATGGATTTCTTTGTGATTGCTTTTGTTCAAAAGAGGAATCCATGTTCTTTACAGGTGTTCCTCCACTATGAATTGATTTGAAAAAACTCGAGAGCTAGAGGCATTGAAGAATCAGTCAAAATTGGCATTTTTCGGGCTGCCTCACAGGAAATTCTAGAAGTATTTTTGTTTGGAAGAGAAAATTTTGCTCATTACTGTGGTACCCTTTCAGCTGTTCTTGTCGTGATTGGCTGTACTTACGCCCGCATAGGAATGAGCACAACTAAACGGGCGTAAAATGACGGGCCAGAAAACTGAGCCAAACACAGTCTAAAGATCGCTTTAGGATTTTCTGCTAAATCACTGCAGACAGCAAGATCTAAGGTTAGCTTGCTTGTCGAAAGTGCGCTATTAATAAGTATCATCAACAACGTGTGTAAAGTTTGATGGCCACTTTCCCTTTAATATCTTGCACAGTCGGATGTGCGCGCAAACTAACCTGACTAAAACTTGCAGAAAAAAATAGCTCTGTAAACATCGGTGGTTTCGCTTAGGCAAGACAAGCAAGGTGAGTCAAAATCTGGTGAATTACTCTTGATTATACACAGAATCCAATCTACCAAACCTGATGTCAAAAAACCATTTTATTTCTATTTTTCACAAAGGATAAAAGTATACGAGCACTCAGGTAGATCACCTAGATCGTACATATTCCGATAACCTGTTAAAGGAAGCGGGAAGGAGGAAGGTGGTGATGGATAGTCGGCAAACTTCTTGAGGTTGCGAGAGTTTTGTACGCAATATTTATGTTATCAAAACTTCTATGACGATAAATTTTGTAAAAATAAGTCTATCAATTTTTCTAGGCTCTCTATGGACATTTGGCAAGTGACAAATAAAAACGAAGGGAATGAGTGAGAGAGTAAGAGAAGGGAGTGCAACACTTTAGAATACAAACACACAGTTTCAGTTACGGATTATGGTTCAAAAGCACGCACGACTGTGACTGACATCACTGAAGGTTGCTCAGTGTGCCAAAGAGATGAATAGTCTGCGGTAATTATCGATATAATGATATGAAGAGCAAGAGGTTACTTGTCATTGTCATGCATTCATTCATGTTCATCTCCGAATTTCCGGCGGATATCCACCCTGCCCCTGAGGCTGCGCTAATACTGATCCCGAAGTCTGGGAACAGTGCCAGCATAGTACTCGAATGCTCGAATGGAGCGCACTCCGGGATCAGTTTGAATGCAGCCTGGGATCAGTATGAATACAGCCTGGATCTTACTTGCCGAGCCTGCGATCTCATAGTATCGTGCATTTTACATTCAAATCGTTACCATTGTCACCATTTTTCTTCTCCCTACCAAACATTATTGAATATTGAGAAGTTGTGTCCCTCCCCCAGTGGCATACCGAGGGCTTCCCCCCCCCCCCCTTTGAGAATGGGCCACGAAACTTTTGAAAGTTACTTAAATGTGTTATAAAAATGTGCAGAGAACTTGTTTCTACTTGTAAATAATATGTTAATGTTATGTTGTGAACAAGAGCTTTTTCTTGCCAAAATAGTCTATATGCATGATAAGCAACCTCCAGTTTGCTTATAACTCTACTCTCTAAAATGTTTCGACGTCTATCTATTTTTGTCCACGAAAAACAGATGAATAGTGGATTAGATATAAAAGAACGTTGTGCAGCTTTTTGTTCTCACAATCAGATTTTCGTCAATTACTCCTCTGTGCGGATCTCCATTTATTATAGTACTTGCGTATGTGCAAAATGTTAATTAGCGAATATGTGCATTTGACAAAGAATACAAACCCTCTGCGTGATTGCCACAACAGTCTGCGTCAATGTACTCCCTTTTCCATAGGGATGACGTATGCACAGAAGGTCTTGCATAAGGATCATTCAAAGCGCCAGCTTAAAGGTTTGGGACATACTTCCTCACATGCAAAAAGGTGAGGTAATTAGGGTGACGCGATGGAAAAGGGACCTGGAACTGTATGTCTTGTGTGTACAGCTGCTTAAATCCTTACGAGTCTTGAAGTAAGGTAAGAATTCGTTCCGGAGTTTATGGTTGCTTAGAGCGTATATGACTTCTACTGTATATCCAGCTTGCTTTGATACTCGAAATACAATTATTTAGGCAACTAATTGTGATTCAAAAGATTGAGCACGTCTTGAAAACATCTCCTACAAACGCTCAGAATACTTAATGAACTCTTTTCAGGCTTTGGAGGAGAGAATATGTGATTACAACAATAAGAAATTGCTTGCATTGGGTGATCATCACAATGCGTTTGAACAGTCGGGTAATTTCCAAGTTTCCTCTTTCTTGAACCTCGGCATTGTTAGTATAATGTGTGCCAGTAGGTGAGTAAGCCGACCGAGGTTAGTAGGTCTTTATTAGTGGCGGCCTAACGTTTCGAACAAGTCCTCTTCTTCAGAGGCCTAAAGTGGTAGGAGATTTACGATTATGTGTCTAATCCACCAAAATCCTCCATCAGCCCTGGCCAGCCTCGATTATACCCCAGAATATCACAAGAAAAAGTCCCAAACGTGAAAGACGAACTGACCTCCTCCACCGTCGGCGCGCGGATGGTAGGGCGGCCGTCCTTCGATGCCACTAGTATCAATAATGCAATACATTGTATACCATATTTGGACTAATCGCTAGTGGCCTTCAACTCGCATAACGTCACAAAAGGCATAAAGTCATTCGTAATCGACATACACTCATTTCGGCTGTTCATACTTGGGTTTCTCGCATAAATCCAGAATGCCTCGAGAGCTTTTCTTACGGCAGTGTCGTACTCGTATGCCAGTATAGTACATCTGACTTTGAAGTCATTACCACCGTGACATTCAACCCTATGTTTACCAAGAGGAGTGGTAAGACTTCCCTTCTTCTTGCTGGCAAGATGTTCTTTTACCCTTATATCCAACGGTCTCCCAGTCTCTCCGATATAGGTGGCGCTGCATTCAATGCATTTGATCTCATAAATCACACCAGCTTTATGCAGTCGCCAACTTTACCGGATGGACAAACTACGCAGCCTTGGACCCTGCAGCAGTTGTCATATATCTATTACGAACTAGCCGCTTCCTGATGTTGTCACTTGGAATGTCAATTAAAATGACATCGTCCTTCAAATTCGCGCGGTAAATGCAACGTCGCACTGCGGCATTAGTCGGTCGGAAACGAAAGGAAGACAACGAGCAACTTTTTGTTGGTGCTGTTTGCTATTGATTGGAATGATTGGCTTGACACGTCCTTTCTGGAGCGTGTAGCCATTCACCCTAGCGATTTCCAGCACCCTTCTTTGTGATTCCTTCCGTTCTTCTCCACCTGTGCACACGTTCGCTGCTGTATGGAGCATGTTACGGTAACGGCTCTTTTAGCAGCGGTTGGATGTGCTGAACGAGCATCTATCAAGATGTTCTTTAAACTTTCTTTACGACACCATTTTACATTCGCGGCGCCGTAGAACAGTTTGATCTGTACGTTGAGATAAGGAAGCCAGCCATCTTTCGGTTGTTGTCGCGTAAACTTTATGTACTGTGACTGTTGATTGAGCAATCGAAAATACTCATCCATTTCGGATTGTGTTGATGCCATGATGCAACAGTCGTCGATGTAACGGTAGTACATGAGAGGTAGACGTAACAACACTGGTTCTTCTATTCTGCTCATAAAGCAGATCGCGAGCACTGGTGCAAGTCTCTGTCCCATTGCCAAGCCTCTTAACTGAGTATAGTATGTTCCTGACCACCTGAAGATGTTACAAGAGAGACATTCTCTGATCAGGAGCATTACCGATCGTTTACTCAGTCCGAAAGTTTGGATCTTTTCACCAAAGTTGTTCAACATTTCTGAAACTGTCTGTAGAGCATCGTCATTTTGAACACTGGTGTACAACGATACCACATCAAAAGACTCTGCTAGGCAATCAGCTGGCAAACTCGTATCGCGTAAGCATTCCGGGAATGATTCGTTTTGGTTAAATTTGACGAAACTTTGTCCAGTAGCTGATTAACGATTGTATTTAAAAACCAGGATATTCGGTCAGTTGGTCCTCCCACACAACTTATGATCGCTCTGATTTTTAACTGTTCGGCGGTTAAAAAGCGTGCGTCATCAGTAGCGGCTAGCTTATGGGTCTTCACTAGACTATAAAAGACTGGACATTGCGGTGTTTCCAATTTAAGTCTGCTGAGAAAGCTTTCGGGAAGACCTGCTGTTCTTCCTACATCCAACCAAACTTGATTTAGTCGCTATTGTGCTTGAAACTCTCTTTCAGTAACGCGGCGATAAGTTTTCGTATCGCTTAGGTGAAGCTTTGTGATTTCCCTGTCAAAGCTCCACCTAAGCGATACGAATACTTATCGTCGCGTTACTGAAAGAGAGTTTCAAATACAATACAAGCGACTAAATCATGTTTGGTTGGATGTAGGAAGAACAGCAGGTCTTCCCGAGAGCTCTCTCAGCAGACTTAAATTGGAAACACCGCAGTGTCCAGTCTTTTATAGTCTAGTGAAGGCCCATAAACTAGCCGCTACTGATGACGCGCACTTTTTAACCGCCGAACAGTTAAAAATCAGACCGATCATAAGTTGTGTGGGAAGACCAACTGACCGAATATCCTGGTTCTTAAATAAAATCGCTAATCAGCTACTGGACAAAGTTTCGTCCCATTTAACCAATACGAATCATTTCCTGGGACGCTTACGCGATACGAGTTTGCCAGCTGATTGCCTAGCAGAGTCTTTTGATGTGGTATCGTTGTACACCAATGTTCAAAATGACGATGCTCTACAGACAGTTTCAGAAATGTTGAACAGCTTTGGTGAAAAGATCCAAACTTTCGGACTGAGAAAACAATCGGTAATGTTTCTGATCAGAGAATGTCTCTCTTGTAACATCTTCAGGTGGTCAGGAACATACTATACTCAGTTGAGAGGTTTGGCAATGGGACAGAGACTTGCACCAGTGCTCGCGATCTGCTTTATTAGCAGAATAGAAGAACCAGTGTTGTTACGTCTACCTCTCATGTACTGCCGTTACATCGACGGCTGTTGCATCATAACATCAACACAATCCGAAATGGATGAGTGTTTTCGATTGCTCAATCAACAGTCACAGTACATAAAGTTTACGCGACAACAACCGAAAGATGGCTGGCTTCCTTATCTCAACGTACAGATCAAACTGTTCAACGGCGCCGCGAATGTAAAATGGTATCGTAAAGAAAGTTCAAAGAACATCTTGATAAATGCTCGTTCAGCACATCCAACCGCTGCCAAAGGAGCGTTATTCGTAACATGCTCCATACAGCAGCGAACGTGTGCACAGGTGAAGAAGGGTGCGTTTGAGACTTTTTCTTGTGATATTCTGGGGTAAAATCGAGGCTGGCCAGTCCTGGTGGAGGATTTTGGTGACCCTTCAACTCGTTCTTTTTGCTGCATAGAAGTCTGATATACTGAAGTCGTCGCTTCACGAGTCTCCCTGTTAATTCTACTTCCCTGTCTCCAAAGAGAACATTTTTCTCAGATAGAAACATTCCCCAAATCTTCATTTTCTCACCTACTTCGTTCAGTTTAGCATCATCTCCACTCCAGTGATACTGCTCCAGATTGGAAGGTGGTTCGCATGGTCAAAATACGAAAGAAATATTTAATTTGTATGCCTCTCTCCGGTCCAACGTGACTTCACCACAAAGTGCATGACCGCGAGACCACCTTTGGCAAGGCTGTACCTATCTCCTTGTCGGACTTCCCGATCGGTATGGTGAAAGGAGGAGATGTCCTCGTGCATAGTGGCAGTGACCATTGTCCTTGCATAAGCTAACCGACTTCTCGTTTCACTCAAGCCGAAATGGATGGTAATGGTCTCAACGCAAGGCTTTCTTGTAGCTGGCAAAGGATAGGAAGGGAAGTAAGCTGAGATGCGATCCTTGCAGCTAATTTGAAATGCAGAATGTTTCTTGAGGCTGCTCTTCATTTGGTACCAATGACATGTAAGCCACGATAATCTCGAGGAATAATTACAGCGCAGGACAATGTGAAGGTTAGTTGTTTCCAAGGTCATTCCGTCCGCCTTTCTTGAAAAAGGACAGTTTTTGAATGTTTACTCAGAAATCCTTTCTTTTTAAAAAAGCGTGCTAAGTGCGAGAATCACTCATATTCCTCATGCCTAAGGCTGGGTTCATACTGATACTCATGGTCCCGAACTGTTCCCGCACAGTCTCCGCACAGTTCCAGCACTATGCTGGAACTGTTCCGAAACTGTGCTGCATGCGCTGGCTGCAACCGCCCCGTACGCGTTTCGAGCGCGATCAAAGAATATTGAGGGTTTTCAACGGTTTCTTTTCCAAATTTCTCTCATTTTGGACTTATTCTTCTACCCCGCTCCCCATTTGATCAGCGATACTTCGAACTCGAAGCCCGGTTAAAGATTGAGCGCTTTTCTACTCTGAGTATGCGACAAAAGTGTGTTCTTGTGCTACATTTTCTCTTCGCTTTATTCAGATTTATTCCATTTGTTTCAGAAAGCCGCTGCGTAGTTTTCATAGCCATCTGCCATGAATTAGGGAGTGCGAGCAATTCTAAAACTCATAAATTGGGACTTTTTTCTTGTTTTCTTATGAGTTTGGTTTTTGGGCATTTTCAGCCCCTTTCCTTTTTCCATATCGTTGCTTCTCCGTTCTTTTTTTTACCCCGCTTCTCCTTATGACGAGAAAAGCTGTGAAATGGGAGCGGGGTTGAATAAATAACCTTGTTCTGTTTCATGTATTCGGGCAGGTTGGGTTCTCGTGCGCTCGTCCGTTCTCTCTTCGCTGTTTTTGTTCAAACCTATTTATGTGTTCTAGGAAAGCGCTGCGTAGTCTCGCACCTGTATTGAAGGGAACATAGATAGGTCTCTAGAACACATGAAGTGTCCGAGCAAAAAATAAAGAAGAGAGAATGGGCAAGCGCTAGAAGGCCTATCTTTCCGGATACATGGAGCAGAACAGCGCTCATTCTTCAACCCGCCTCAAGTTTGAAGACCTGCTGATCAAAAAGGCAAGCGGGAGAAGAATAAGGCCAAAATGAGAGAAATTTGGAAGAAAACCGTTAAAAACGTCAAAATTCTCCAGCTTCCGCTGTTCAAAACGCGCGCGGGGCGGCTGCAGCGCATGCAGAACAGTTCCGGAACAGTTCCAGGACAGTGCGGGAATTGTGCGCGAACAGTTCCGAAACATGGGAATCAGTATGAACCCAGCGTAAGGTGCGCGAAGGATAAAAAAATCTGGTCTTGGCGCCCTGGATGTCTTTACGGCCTAAATCGCGGTGAGCGCTCCAGCATATAAAAACGTTGGTGGTAAAGTCGACTGCATGAAATTGCCTATACCGCTGCAGTCCGATCACGCGAGCGTGGCGCGGGAGACTAAAGACTGCATCAAGAGCAAATGCTAAACACAGCCCATAGGGGCAGCCGCGCGCCAGTACGCCCCCGGTAACCACACACTTGCGATTCCATGAGGTCGATCATAATTTTTCAGTATGAACAATGTGTGTCGGCATGAGCGTTGAGGAATGGAGAAGACTAGTACACAAGCTCTTGTAACAATTTTTATCTTGGGCGGGGAAAATTCGAAGTTTGACAGTGCTGCTGCGGCAGTGAGATTGCCTAGTTTATTGACATTTTCCAACGTCGTCTTCCATCGGTTGCTTCCAGCATCTTCGTTTGCCTGTACTTTTGAAAATCGTTTTGTATGACTGTTCTGCGGCGCTTTTGCCGGTAGCTCAAAATGGGTTGCAATAGGGTTTTGCCTGAAGGGTTGCTTTTAAGCACTACTTTAGTGCTCATCAAGGCATATTCGTAGCTCCTCTCTCAAGACGTTTGAAAACACCCTCCACAAGCTCGCAAAACTTTCACGCAGGTGGTAGTCGTACGCTGGTCCTCCTCGATGTATCAGTCACGTTGAATTATTAGGTCGCGCTGCAACTTCAAGCAGCTTGATTCTTTTTTGAAGCCACAAACTTCATTGCAAAGACAATCTTGTCCACAACACACATTTTTCTTGCTGGCTTCGCAGCAACTCTCTGCGGTCCACCAGCATGCGCAGAAGGGAAAAAGGTCTTGCGAAAAGTGATTGTGCAGATTATCTCAGGCAAGATGAAAGCTGGAGAGCTTAAATGGGTCATTTCAGACTGCCGCACTGACCGCAGCAGATTGCAGCAGACTGCAGCAGACTGCAACTGACCGCACTGACCGCGGGGCCGCTCAGATCGCTGCATACTTTCTTGAAGGTGAGAAGATGAATAGTTGTAGCTCAAACAATCTCTTAACAATATATGCCCCAATAGACAACAAGAGCGGGAGTAAAATAGGTATATGCAATGACAAAAGGAATCAGAACAAATGTGAGCATATTAAAGAGAAGCAAAAGTTGATTGAGAAAAGTAAGTTGGAACCTAGGAACTTTTTGGGCGTAAGTCACGGTGTTTTGATGTATTCGCAACTATATTCTCTTTTACGAAAGAATACAGCGATTGTGCGGTCGTCGCGGTCAGTGCGGTCAGCTGCAGTCTGCTGCGGCAGTGTGGAACAACCCAAAGCTGTAGTTATATAGAAGCTGGGGCTCTTATGGAAACTATTTAAGCTTTTGAGCGACCACATGCAAGAAAAGTTTTTCTAAAAAGTTTGAAAAATCGACCATTTTTTGCCCTTAAAAATGCAGCATTTTTCGAGTAAGTCATTTTGAAGTCTTGTCGTTCCGCATCTTGCTTTCTCATTTTCTGTAGCACATCAGTATATCTTTTTTCCAAAAACCATCCTTTGAGTTCAAACAAGCAACGAAACTCTGCCATGTAAAACTAACAACGGACTGCCATTTTCAGCACACTAACTTCACATCATATAACTAGCTGGCTTACCCGGCTCCGCCCGGCCCTTTCAAAAAAATTGATAAAGTTCCATTCCCTTCCCTGTACAACCTTTCCCTCTGCCCACTTCTACATGCAATTCTCTATTCTCGCTGTGTTAGTAATCAGTATGCTCATTCACCTTCCTCACCAACCCCCCAACCCCGTAGCTCAAACTTTGCAAAAAAACCGATAAAGTCGATAAAAGTAACCGATAATTCTCAAAACTAATATTGTATTCGTAATCAGCATGCTCGATTACCCCCCTGTGCAAACTCCCAGCCCTGCAGGTCAAACTTTGCAAAAAAAACCGATAAAGTCGATAAAAGTAACCGATAATTCTTAAAACTAATATTGTATTCGTAATCAGCATGCTCGATTACCCCCCTGTGCAAACTCCCAGCCCTGCAGGTCAAACTTTACAAAAAAATCGATAAAGTCGATAAAAGTAACCGATAATTCTTAAAACTAATATTGTATTCGTAATCAGCATGCTCGATTACCCCCCTGTGCAAACTCCCATCCCCGCAGGTCAAACTTTACAAAACATCGATAAAATCGATAAAAGTAATCGATAATTCTGAAAACTAATATTGTATTCGGAATCCCCATGCTCGATTACCCCCCCCCCCGTGCCAACTCCCAACCCCGTAAGTGAACTCTGCAAAGAAATCGATAAAAATCGATAAAATCGATATCGATCGATGACGAAAAGTAGCCTATGACACCCGCCGGGGCCCGAAGTGTATGTGTGCCAAATTTGGTCCGGATCGGTTCAGAAATGGAATTTTCTATTCGGAACATACGTACACACATACAGCGAAACTTGGTTTGAATAGTCCAGTCAGCTTCAGTTTACCATTTAGATTATCCTCAGCAAAACAGAAATGTTTGCATGAACTTCAGTTCTGACTCAGCACAAGGCGCTTTTTCAATCAAACTTTTTTTCATTTTGCAGAAATATTTTCCTATCGATATCTATGGTGCTTGCCGTGAACTGAAATGCCCACCAAGAGGAAAATGCATAAATGACTTGAATGAAGAGTGAGTTTAGGATAATCAGCAAAATCTCTCAACTCATGAGATTTCTTGGGTATCACTTCTATATCGCTTTTGAGAATTCGATTTGCAAGGACTAAGTCACAGAGAAATTATGGAATCAAGGTTATCAATACGATGTTGTGCCTATCGTGCTTAAGGTGAAAACTCAGATTGTTGCAGTAAATATTTTCGACATCATTGCTATTCAGAGAACCCTTGTAGAGAAACTCGCACCTCCAAACTCATTTATCGCTGCTGACGATTTCAATACTACAAAAGATCTTGCTGATTACCTGCATTATCTTATGAGGAACAAATCTGCCTATGCGTGAGCTTTACGTAGTTTTCATAAAACCTTGAGCGAAGCTCGAAATGTATTTATAACATAGATAGTCGTGATATAGTTTCACATAAAAATATTTGATAATGTGGAACCATGAAGACATTTCTCTCATAAAAATTTAGGGAATATTTCGACTGGCGACGAGATTACAGAGTAGTATTTCTTGATGGTGGTACCCATGATTCGCTAGAAAGGCCATGGGGATTCTGCCAAGTGCGTAGATGGAATGCTAACATCAACTTCCTAACAACAAAAATTTAGATCTGTCGACTGTTGTGGGAGAAAACTCGGCCAAAATTTTCAATACCATGTAAGCATCAAATTCATGTCTTTTATTAGGCCAAGGATGATGTATCTAATAATTTTCGGGTTATCAGAGCAAAAGTGAAATTCTTCGGAACTAGCACTTACAAAGTGTAACTTTATGGTTTCCAAAGGTGTGCAGAACCTTTATGATGTGCGCGAAAGGACCCAGTATTGCAGGGGACAAAATGCCGTTTTTCGTTAATTTTATGGTAAATTTCCAGTCGTGGAAAAAGCAGCTAGCATGCAATGTGTATGCTTGTTTGTATCTGTGAAAGCGATTGATAGCTACTTAGGATATTTTGCGGCTGTGATCCATTATTAGCTGTACTGAAATGTCTTCCTATATCTGTTCATACACCTCATACTCATAAAACACGAATCAGCAGACCTTCGATTGTCATCTTGCATTGCTTGCTTTGCTTTAATTAGCGCCCAACCAGGGCTCGGCACGAAATGGCTTACAAGCAAGCTGGGTATCGTTTTTGGGACGAAAAGCAAAGGGGGTTTCGTTTTTGTGACCGAAGAGACACGGAAAATTGGCGACGTTTTTGGGGGATTTTGGGGAATTTTTCAGGTTTTTAGAGGAAATTTGGTTGAGGGTCAAAGAGGACTTCGTAAAAATTCCCAAAAGTCAAGGGGGACTTCGTTTTTTCCATTTTCATCTAGCCACCTCGTGCCGAGCCCTGCGCCCAACTCATTTTTTGGTGTTCAGATTGCCGTGGTAGCATGGGAAACACCATCATTTCTGTAGCAGCTTAGTTGCAAGCAAGAAAATTTCTTTCACTATGTGCATAATAGTCTGCGGTTCAGAATTAGGGACTTCTCAGAGAAACTTATGTTAATTACAGCAATAACGGTCTTGATAAAAAGGTGATAAGTTACGTTACAGATTTTAAAGAGTACTGGGATTGGACTTGCGAAAAAGATGGGGAACTGGTTGAGAAACTTCCAAAGAACGAGAAGAAGACTTGAGAGGTGAGATTGAAAAGCGAACATTCTTTATGCTTCAATTTACTGTCTGTTGCATCAGAAGTATCCTAGCTTTGGAAAAACCGTTGGACATCTATTTAGTTGTTCCATGCGTGGATAAGATATCCATTTACTAGCATATGCTTTATCCAAACCTATCAAAGCTCTAAAATACAATGCTTTGAAGGAAAAAAATTGAATGTGCATTTTATAGCGAGATTCAAATATTCAAACAGTCATAACCGTCATTATATCAACTTCACTTTAAAAGAAGATTTCTGTAAAAATTTCCCGGCTCGAGTTTCAGAAGTTCACGATAGCTGTTAGACTTCAAATAAAATGAGAAACCGTGTCTAATTCTTGCGTAGAAAGTCGCGCATGAGAACGCTGCTATCTCGTTGACGAGTGATTTCTAACGCTTGCGACGTTGTCAATACTCCTAGTCGCGTCGTGACGATCGAATGTTATATAACTAGCTGGCTTATCCGGCTCCGCCGTATCCGGACCAAACTTGGCACACATACACTTCGGGCCCCGGCGGGTGTCACAGTCCACTTTTCGTTATCGATCGATGTCGATTTTACCGATTTTTATCGATTTTTTTGCAGAGTTCACTTCACCTACAGGGCTAGGAGTTGGCACAGGGGGGGAGGTGAGCATGGGGATTCCGAATACAATATTAGTTTTCAGAATTATCGATTACTTTTATTGATTTTATCGATTTTTTGTAAATTTTGACATGCGAGGCTGGGATTTTGCACAGGGGGGTAATCGAGCATGCTGATTACGAACACAATATTAGTTTTCAGGATCGTCCATTACTTTAAACGATTTTATCGATTTTTTTGTAAAGTTTGACTTGCGGGGCTGGGAGTTTGCACAGGGGGTAATCGAGCATGCTGATTACGAACACAATATTAGTTTTCAGGATCGTCCATTACTTTTATCGATTTTATCGATTTTTTGAAAATTTGAGCTAGGGGGCTGGAGTTTGGCACAGGGGTGTAATCGAGCATGCTGATCACCCCCTTGGGGATGATCAGCATGCTCGATTACCCCCCTGTGCAAACTCCCATCCCCGCAGGTCAAACTTTACAAAAAAATCGATAAAATCGATAAAAGTAATCGATAATTCTGAAAACTAATATTGCATTCGGAATCCCCATGCTCGATTACCCCCCTGTGCCAACTCCCAGCCCCGTAACTGAACTTAGCAAAAAAATCGATAAAAATCGATAAAATCGATATCGATCGATACGAAAAGTAGCCTATGACACCCGCCGGGGCCCGAAGTGTATGTGTGCCAAGTTTGGTCCGGATCGGTTCAGAAATGGAATTTTCTATTCGGAACATACGTACACACATACATATCATTGGCTCTGGTTTCTTCAAAAACTGGGCTTTTGTTCAAAGCTTTTCATGGGAGTTACTGAGCAACCATTTCTGTCAAACTTGGGGGGGGGGGGGGGGAATCATGTTTCTTTCTAATCAGAACAAAGTTAACAACCTCCCAAGAATTACAAACTAGAGAAAAGCGTAAATGTTCAAAGGACGCATTAAAACCTAGATTGGCTTTGACGGCCATTACAAGGAAAGGAAGGTTGGTCGAAGTGGCTTTTTGAAATGAGATGTATGATTCCTTGCAGAGCTTGGAACTGAGTAAAAATCTGAATGCAAGAGTAGGTTAAAATTAGTCGTAACATTTTTTATAGGGCTACTAGCTGGCTTACCCGGCTCCGCCGTATCCGGACCAAACTTGGCACACATACACTTCGGGCCCCGGCGGGTGTCACAGTCCACTTTTCGTTATCGATCGATGTCGATTTTACCGATTTTTATCGATTTTTTGCAGAGTTCACCTACAGGGCTAGGAGTTGGCACAGGGGGGGAAGTGAGCATGGGGATTCCGAATACAATATTAGTTTTCAGAATTATCGATTACTTTTATTGATTTTATCGATTTTTTGTAAATTTTGACATGCGAGGCTGGGATTTTGCACAGGGGGGTAATCGAGCATGCTGATTACGAACACAATATTAGTTTTCAGGATCGTCCATTACTTTTATCGATTTTATCGATTTTTTTGTAAAGTTTGACCTGCGGGGCTGGGAGTTTGCACAGGGGGTAATCGAGCATGCAGATTACGAATACAATATTAGTTTTCAAGATCGTCCATTACTTTTATCGATTTTATCGATTTTTTGAAAATTTGAGCTAGGGGGCTGGAATTTGGCACAGGGGTGTAATCGAGCATGCTGATCACCCCCCTTGGGGATGATCAGCATGCTCGATTACCCCCCCTGTGCCAACTCCCAGCCCCCTAGCTCAAACTTTGCAAAAAAATCGATAAAATCGATAAAAGTAATCGATAATCCCGAAAACCAATATTGTATTCGGAATCCCCATGCTCGATTACCCCCCTGTGCCAACTCCCAGCCCCGTAGCTCAAACTTTGCAAAAAAATCGATAAAATCGATAAAAGTAATCGATAATCCTGAAAACCAATATAGTATTCGGAATCCCCATGCCCGATTACCCCCCTGTGCCAACTCGCAGCCCCGTAGCTCAAACTTTGCAAAAAAATCGATAAAATCGATAAAAGTAATCGATAATCCTGAAAACCAATATTGTATTCGGAATCCCCATGCTCGATTACCCCCCTGTGCCAACTCCCAGCCCCGTAGGTGAACTCAGCAAAAAAATCGATAAAAATCGATAAAATCGATATCGATCGATGACGAAAAGTAGCCTATGACACCCGCCGGGGCCCGAAGTGTATGTGTGCCAAGTTTGGTCCGGATCGGTTCAGAAATGGAATTTTCTATTCGGAACATACGTACACACATACATATCATTGGCTCTGGTTTCTTCAAAAACTGGGCTTTTGTTCAAAGCTTTTCATGGGAGTTACTGAGCAACCATTTCTGTCAAACTTGGGGGGGGGGGGGGGGGGAATCATGTTTCTTTCTAATCAGAACAAAGTTAACAACCTCCCAAGAATTACAAACTAGAGAAAAGCGTAAATGTTCAAAGGACGCATTAAAACCTAGATTGGCTTTGACGGCCATTACAAGGAAAGGAAGGTTGGTCGAAGTGGCTTTTTGAAATGAGATGTATGATTCCTTGCAGAGCTTGGAACTGAGTAAAAATCTGAATGCAAGAGTAGGTTAAAATTAGTCGTAACATTTTTTATAGGGCTACTAGCTGGCTTACCCGGCTCCGCCGTATCCGGACCAAACTTGGCACACATACACTTCGGGCCCCGGCGGGTGTCACAGTCCACTTTTCGTTATCGATCGATGTCGATTTTACCGATTTTTATCGATTTTTTGCAGAGTTCACCTACAGGGCTAGGAGTTGGCACAGGGGGGGAAGTGAGCATGGGGATTCCGAATACAATATTAGTTTTCAGAATTATCGATTACTTTTATTGATTTTATCGATTTTTTGTAAATTTTGACATGCGAGGCTGGGATTTTGCACAGGGGGGTAATCGAGCATGCTGATTACGAACACAATATTAGTTTTCAGGATCGTCCATTACTTTTATCGATTTTATCGATTTTTTTGTAAAGTTTGACCTGCGGGGCTGGGAGTTTGCACAGGGGGTAATCGAGCATGCAGATTACGAATACAATATTAGTTTTCAAGATCGTCCATTACTTTTATCGATTTTATCGATTTTTTGAAAATTTGAGCTAGGGGGCTGGAATTTGGCACAGGGGTGTAATCGAGCATGCTGATCACCCCCCTTGGGGATGATCAGCATGCTCGATTACCCCCCTGTGCCAACTCCCAGCCCCCTAGCTCAAACTTTGCAAAAAAATCGATAAAATCGATAAAAGTAATCGATAATCCCGAAAACCAATATTGTATTCGGAATCCCCATGCTCGATTACCCCCCTGTGCCAACTCCCAGCCCCGTAGCTCAAACTTTGCAAAAAAATCGATAAAATCGATAAAAGTAATCGATAATCCTGAAAACCAATATAGTATTCGGAATCCCCATGCCCGATTACCCCCCTGTGCCAACTCGCAGCCCCGTAGCTCAAACTTTGCAAAAAAATCGATAAAATCGATAAAAGTAATCGATAATCCTGAAAACCAATATTGTATTCGGAATCCCCATGCTCGATTACCCCCCTGTGCCAACTCCCAGCCCCGTAGGTGAACTCAGCAAAAAAATCGATAAAAATCGATAAAATCGATATCGATCGATGACGAAAAGTAGCCTATGACACCCGCCGGGGCCCGTAGTGTATGTGTGCCAAGTTTGGTCCGGATCGGTTCAGAAATGGAATTTTCTATTCGGAACATACGTACACACAGACAGACATACAGACATACATACATACATACATACATACATACAAACAGACATTCAGCTTTATATATAAGATGCTAGTCGGGTCACTCGGTGCAACAAATATTCTTGATTCAAATGTACCAATTCACTGCTGCCTCATTTGAACATTGGGAAAAAGTTACGATTGATTTTATCCTATTTGCAACCAGGTTTTTACTCACAAAAACCTTCATAACTCCTCGCTCAGAAGTCCGCAGCAGATAGCAAAGGTAGATTTGGGACCAGCGTTCCAAGCTCTACAAGGCAGTATACACCTCATTTCAAAAGGTCACTTTAACCAACCTTTCTTCCCTTGTTAGTAGAAACAAAAGCGTTGCGTTTTCATAGCTAATTATTCTCTTGTTTATCGTCTTCTTGATAATCATCACCTCCAAAACATGGTTTTTTTAAACAATCACCAAGAACAAATTAGCTTTTCCTCTTCCCCCCTCCCCTCCTTCCCCGTATTATGGATCGCCTGGTTCTGGAGCGAAAACCTGCCATTTGAAATACTGACAGATAAAAGATTCCAAACTCACTGCTTTGTTCTCATGCGGTGTTCGAGAGTTTCTGCTTATGCTATTTGTTTTGCATCTTTTTTCTTCACTGATTTTCTATAAACAACTTTTTTCTTTTTTATAAATGACAAATATTCAACAACCTTCATTTTGAGGTCCTACCCTTAGACTGTCGACGGTATGACCGACGGTTACCGACGCAAATCGAAGAACGTGGAAGTTATCGTAATAATTCTTCTCAGGTGTTGATTTTCGCTGTGATTTGTTTTGCTGGTTTAGTTTGGCACCATAAAATTTTGGAGTTTTGAGGAAGAAATATCAATAATCACAGCCTAGAGACATGAAAAATCCCAATCCATAAAATGAATCATGTAAGAGCTTCCTTTAGTGACTGTAACGTGTAGATTTCAAATACGACTTAGATTCTGCATTACTTACACCTCAGCAAACGGATTTAGACTAATCTTTGTAAAACTTCCGTCTGTGAAAGAACTATTAAAATATTACGAAGGACTATACACGGAAGTGATGTGGAAGGGAAGTGCCAGTACCATAAGCCAAGATAAAAAAATATGCCGTCTTCAAAGTAGAACTGTGGAAGTTCCAATTAGCTTTCGGTGCGATAGTGAAAAATGAAGCAGCTATGACTTGATAATGTGCTTTAGTTATAGAAAGCGTTACTCGGGCGCGAATACATAGCAGTACCAGCTGTCTGTTTGTGATCAAGAGTGCCCAGAATTACTATAAAATAACCATGTTAAGTCGAAGTGGCCTTTTCAAATGGGATGTACATCATGTTGAAGAGTAATATGCTATCTGAGCGTCTATTGAAATAAAAAAGAAAATTGCATCTAGAATAAAACGAGTTGCTAAAGCTCCTTAGCCCTTGAATAAAGCAACCAAATGTGATAATTTTTTATTTGAGAGTATTTATCGAATAAAGTGCTCTAATGATCATCATTGCTCCACTGAAGCGCTAGAAAAGATGGAGTATTTTTGTTTGTACGTGTAATTTTTTGCTATTATAAAAGTTCATGACTCCCGCTCCAAGAACGTTCCGAAGATAAGGAAGTCGGTTGGAATCAATGTTTCATGCTCTCCAATATTTTATACATTTCATCTTAAAAGGTCACTTCGGCTGAACATCGTATTGTTGTAAGACTTTGGAAATTTTTATAGGGAAGAATTATTGAAATTACAAAAGGGTACGCTCAAGTTGGAAAGAGGGACAGTCAGGCAAAAACAGGGGTATCATTCAAGATTTCTTCCACAAAAATTATTGTATTGATGCATGGTGCGAGGAAAAAAACTGGAGTAATAGCGGGTAATTCCGACAAAAAAAGTACGCATTTTTTTCTTATTACTCAGGAAGACATTAGATCCTATATGGCTGGTCCTTGCCGCCATTTACAGCAAAATCGACACCATGTGGGATTTCTGTGTGCTTGTGCGCATGTGATCGTCTTATTTCTAGGCCGTAATCGAAGTTTATTTGAACGGTTCTTTATCTACCGCCACCGAGGCAGAAAACGGCAGTTGCCGCGACTGTGATGACAACGAAAGTAGCATCTCCCCCCCCCCCTCCGCCCCTTCCCCTTCCTTCCCTTCAAACACAACTTCTCGAGTGCTTCGGCTAGTCCGCAAGAATACGCACTGGTATGCATAATAGGATGATTCCGTGACAAATGCATGCGCAATGTTTTGGGAGCCATAGAGGGGGCTTAAATGTTGTGCGACGGATTTGTTGCGTGTACGCAGAGTGCAATCATCATACAACTCAAAGTCCGTCGTGGTCGTTACATGGTCGTGACAACTTCGGAATCAGGATGAACAATGCGGTGTATAAATGCCGTAAAAGAGAAGCTCCAGTCCTCATCATAACTCAACAAAAGTACCTATCCATCACACCACTCCCATTTCACTCCTAAAACCCAAAATTACCTCAAAAGAAAAGGGCTGATGGATTTAAGCGATTAATCTGGATTAATTCCATACCCATTGGTGAGTCAGAAAACGCATTCCTTTTTTTCTCTGTGTCATTTAATACGGGTACACGAAAACAGAAAGTATGACGAAGCGTCGAAGTGCGGGTGGGAGTTTTATTGAATCAGTGGAAACCGAAGGAGTGGAGTGATCATGGGAATAGAACTGGGGAAAGAATGTGGAGAGCTAATTCAAAGAATACTTTCATGTATAGAAATGCAGAAAACTTTAACACTGATGCAGCTACACCTATTCGATCAGCTTCAAAAATTGCTCGAGTTTTTTAAGGGGCTCGCATGAGTCACAGATATGCTCAATCATCCTTCTTTGATAGTGTATATTTTGTTGCAAAAAGTTTAGGCCGGAGTAGTTTAGCGGAGTTTTGAATTTGAAACTCATAAAGCTAAAAAATTATTTAGGTTCTCACACACTTGCATGTTTAGCGCTGGAGCAGCTTTTTCCTTCACGAACATAGCAAATTTTTCACACTGATGTCTAAAATAATAGGCTTTTAAAAAAAATTTGTGTAATAGCTGACATAAGCGCGATTCTGTATTTAACCTTTTGTCCATCAAAGGTAGATCCAGCTTCACACCTTTGTAAACAGTCTCAGACAAAATAAATGCAAAAATGATTTTTCTGGTATGTTTGAAATATTGAAAAAGTTACAGGTTCGTTTTACACTAAAGATAAGCGGTGGGACTAAGACAACACCAAAATATTTTGAATCTTGGTATCAGTTTCCAGCGAACACGAGTACACCTCCAGAAGTTTACATACGAAAAGGGCTTCCATTGATGACTAACACTGCGGAAGTACACTGCATTCAGATTTACTCTTTGGCTTAGGAATTTGTGAGTGTACAGATGCCAGAGCTAATGCTAAAAAGTCGAAAGAATGGGGGAATTTTTAACAAACGCTACAAGAATTTTCAAAGTTCATTTCAACGCCCCAGTAAAGGACTGAACAGAAAAAAAATTTTATGCGTTAATGTATAATATTGCAAGAACCTTTAATGGCGCCATTCACTGATAATGAAAAGAATCGAATAGTCTTGAACTGACGCGGCTGCGTGCATGCCAGAATGATTTAAAAAATATAGAAAAAAATAATAGATACGCGTTGAATTTTTCGAAAACAGCTCGCATTATTTACAGCTGCGCAACTATCCTTCTAAAACACCACCTGAGAAATTTTTTGAATGCGTAAGCACCTTTTTGCTTTACGAATAAAGAAAATTATCCATTGATGTCTAAAACATAAGAATTTCTCAAATTTTTTTCTTGAAGTAGCTGATATTCGTTTTCATTTGAACCTACGGACATCTGAGGTAGATTCAGCTCACATCTTTTTTAAAGGTGGAAGATATCTTGCAAAAGCCTTTTTGGTAAGTCAAAAAAATTATGATAAAATACATACAAGATTCGTTTAATTACAAAGATAAATGATAGATCTAAAACTAAAAGTTGTCAGATCTCTGTAAATTGAGTTCCCAGCGGACAGGCGTACACCTTTGGAAGTTCATATAATATATGAAAGGGCTTTAATGATGACTAACACTACGGGAGTAGAACTTTAGGGAGAGCTTTGGAAGTTTACATTGAAAACAATAGTACAAACTTGTACGAAACATCCACTGAAACATTAGGAGGAGGAGAGGTGATGGGTAGTGATGGGTAGAAGAGTTGACTTCTTCAGAGGTTACGAGAGGCCTTGTCTGTAATATTAGGTCGTTCCAAAAGTAATGTCGCTTTTTTCATGTGAACGCTACATTTCGTGGAAGCAAGGTTTCTAGGAGATCTTGATAGCATTCGATGCATCATTTCATCCTCTTTCTGATGGCTTTAACTTGACTGCAGAATACTCAATGAGCTTTTGAAAAATTACTAAAATCTCCAACCCATGCTTTTTGGGAAGGTCAAGTTTCACAATTTTTCTAACCTTTTGTAATAACTCCCGGAAGATGTCCAAGTAATGGATGGATAGAGCAAACCCTAAGGGAAACGGTACCACTTTTTTCTGCTTTCCGTATCTCGTCATAATTTTTGTAGAGATTTTTCAATGAAGTCACCGAATTTTTGCAGGCTTGTCTCAAACACATATGCATCAAGCACCAATAAACTTTCGGATTCTGAAACTTACAAAGGTGGATAATGGTTTAACACTAATTTTACAAAGTATATGAGCATTTATCGCTTCAGATTAGCAACTTTCTGAAATTTCGAGTACAGCCTGGGGTGCCCTGGAAAACCTGAATTATGATGATTCTTTCCCGGCAAACTTTATGAATCGGAAACCAAAAACAACTGGTAAAAAGAGGAGAAAAAGCTGCGTCGAATGACATCCGAGTTGCTTGCCGGTTATTGTTCTGTGAGGTTTGAGTTGACAAATATGGAATTTGATAGCACTAAAAAATTAATTCTACAAACTCTAAGAAGCAAACTAAGGAAAAGAGAAAAATTGTTTTGTGGCCCATAGGGTTTGCTCTATTTATCTATTACTTGTACATCTTCGGGGAATGAGTACAAAAATATAGAAAAATAGCCGAACTTGACCATAACAAAAAGCATGAGTCGCAGCTTTTGGTAATTTTTTAAGAGCTCATTAAATATTATGCAATGATTGTACAACCATTAGAAAGAGGACGAAATGCTGCATCGACTGATCCCAAGAGCTCTCGAAAATCTTGGTTCCGCGAGATGTGACGTCCATTTGAAAAATGCGACATTACTTTCGGAACGACCTAATATTTATGTAATTAAAATCTTTTATGATGATAAATGCTATAAAAATAAGCTTAGTTTTCTAGCTCTGTATGGACTAATTATACATTCAATTTTTCAACTCAAAATGGCCTATAACTCGACGACCAGAGGAGCACGGGAGATAACGAAGATAGATTTGGAATCAGCGTCCAATGCTCTTTGTAGTCGCGTTTTCATGTGAAAAGGCCACTTCGACCAAGCTAGCATTCTTTGTAAGATCAGTCGACGTTACGCATAAATCAGGCAATTGAACAATAAAGATTGATTATAGACCTTGTCGAACACGTAACTTGCTGTAAAACCATTTTTTTTTCTTGGAGAGAATTTAGTTGTGCACACTTACCATACAAGCTGTATACAAAAATCGGATTTGACGGAGTCAAAGTAATATTGTATGTGATGTTTATGTACGCTCAGCCAGATTATGGCTGGCAACAACATACATCATGGCACCCACTTTTGCATCTATCGCAAAAAATGTCGATCACTATGAGCATTGCGGTGAGTTTATTTCATAGAAATATCCGAACTAATCTACAAATTCAGCTCTTCATGGGTAAATTCTACATATTGCATGTTGATAAAGACGAGAAAGGTAGCTATAGCATTTTTTGAAAACCACAACCAAATCGAATTGGATTTTTAGGAAGCGCTGACACTCGTAACGTCAACACTACAATGACAGGTGAACTTAACTGAAAGCAAAAACTGTTGTAACTGCCACTTTCTTTTACAGGCAGACCTATTTTTGGCGATTCTGTCTCTACCGCACGTAAGTCAGCCTAAGATCAAAAATATATGTTGTTGTTTGGCAAAATGGCTTCCTGTTTTTGATGTTATATTACAGCGCTTATAAAATTTCCATACTTGATCGAACTCAAGCTTCCAATTTTTAGATTGAAAACAATCTTAGGATCTTGTGCTGTCATTAGATCTCAAATGCTTCCAAGGTTAGGCAATACAATGCAAATACATCTCAAAAATTATGGCAGATGAAAGTGGTACATGATCATGACAAAGCAGTTCTCCCAAAATGTGCAATCAAACATCTGCGGTTGGACCGAAAGTTCGTTCAGTTCTTAGATCAGTCAAATTTCTTAGAACAAGAATAGATTAGCATTTGAATAGAGTATCATTCTGCAGAATTTTTATTTTCCCATATTTTTATTTTCCCATATTTCCCATATTTTCCGTCTTAAAAGTAAATCTCTGAACAAGAGCTCAGATATAGTTTCCAATGTCCAATACATCGCTTTTGCCTTGTGAAAACCTTTTATTTAGGAAGTCTGTTTCATACTTTTGAAGAAGCATCAACAACCATGATAGAACAAAGCTTTTGCAATGCATCTCATTTTATCGCATCTTTCTTCTCAGAAGTTGTGATTTTGAAAGGGTTGCCTAATTTATAGTCAAACCAAATACTTGCTAAACTTCCGAGTTGAAATTTCTTGACTTGTTTATGAATAAGTTTAAGGCAAGACATAAACGATTGCTGCTCTAAAATGTCGAGGTTCCATTTTGTTAAGATTAGCGCATTTTGTACAATCGAAAAAAAACCAATCTTCTTCGCAAGGGGAAGAACAGCTAGCGAAATAGATGGAAAAGAACCACACCACGCAACCAACCACGCACGTGAATTGCTTACGTCGACTATCTATAATGTTTGGACTGCGAATACACTGAGAAAGAAGACGCTAGCTGGGGAAGTTAAAAAATCCACAACTCTGCAAAAGCTCTGTTCTATCTACTAGTTATCACCGCTCTCTAGAAAAATCAAAATGAAATTAATTATGTAGTCTCATAAGTTCGTAGAGTTTTCACAAATTAGAGAAATGACAAAAAGAAAACCCTTCAGTAATTTGGTCAATAATGCATGTTCCGTTGTTGCCGACAACCTTCCTTGTTCTCATATTTTCAACTCGGTCTTTGAACTTCAGCTGGTCTGGTCCCAAAAAAGCCGTTTAAGAATGTTTCCAGAACTGGAGCAAGCACCATTAATATGGTTTGCAAGAAAGGAGAAAAATAGTTTCTTAGTGTAGGAGACCGGATACTAATGTTCCTTCCACTCAGGCCTCGCAGCTGAGCTTCGAGAATTTGCCAGGCATAAAGACTGGTTGGATTGTTTCTTGGGTCTTTTCTACACCAAGCAAATTTAGACGGTGCAGTTGGGTGGTCAATAGTCTTGTGTCTATCCAATAATATTTAGCGCAAAATGTACTGCCTTTTAGAAGCCTCCCGAGAAAATGCGAATCAAACTTAGTCTTTTGGAAAAATCAAATCTATGCAAAAACGTCCTTTTCATACGGAAATATGAGCAGATAGATAAAAGTGCTTTTTCGCCCTCTAAGACTCCATCTTTAAAGGCGAGCAACCTGAGGGAATCAGCTTTCTATCAAAACTATATGTTCACTCTAAAGAGTATGACTAGTTTTTTTCAATGACGTATAATGCCGCAAAAACCAACCTCCAAAAAAACGACGAGGATGAAAACTGTATAAACTTGGAACGACCTAATGGCTATCGTGCGATCTAAAGTGGCTTGCAGATGTCATGGACCATCCGAGTGCCTGTTCATAAATTCGAAGAACAATTCTAAGAACACGAGAGTCCGTGTTCTACTTTTCTGGAAGAATTACAGTGTACAAGAGAAAGAGAGTACAAGAAAAACCAAAAAAAGGTTTCGCCAGCAAAAGAAGCTAAATTTCAGCATTAAGCAGTCATTCCTGATAAGCAACAAAGAAAAACCCTGTTTAAAGGAGGGTGTATTGCTTTTGTCTAATGGTAAGAGCAGTCGTTATATTGAGCAATTCTCTTTTACAGGTCCACCTTCCGATGACTTGCTAAGAAATATCTTTCTCACTACTCATAACAACTACAGGTCTTACCAGCTTTATACGAGTCTGAAAATTCAATAGTAATTTTAGAGCCAGAATCGCTAGAGGAGAAACTGAAAGAAATGGTCGGAGTGGGGAAAATGCTCCACCGGCATCGTTGATGTACACAATGGTAAAACGAAGAAGCCTTTTGCTTTCTTAACCATTCTAAAACACTTGACAGAGGTATAGCTTGGCTGCCGAATCGTATGCGCGACGACATGTAGAGCGTTGCGACAAAAGACAATATTATGAGTGGGAGTTGCCTGGACATAGAGAAAATGTGCACGTTCTTGAAAGAAACGATATCAATTCAGAAAGAGCAGCATTATTGGTAAGATCGATAAGTTTTTTCCTTATTGTAAGTTTTTTGATTTTCAGGCCATGAATGACTGGTGGAGCGAATTGAACAGATATGGTGTTCCTTCCAATATGATATACACTGCAGATATGCATACTCGTTCGAGTGCACCTGTTAGGTCCTTTACAAAGGTAACAAAGCAAAGCACCTTTTTCTTTTAATACTCCTAAGTAGTTGACTAGATGGCTTGGTGGAAAAACACGGAACTTGGATGTGCTGTGAAAAACTGCACCACATTTTTTTTCACTTCCTGCATATACGGACCGGGGTAGGTGTAGGACAACAAGTAGATCAGCAGCGACTGCAACTATGATTTGCAGAGGTAACGATGTTGGGAGGCCCATTTACAACGTGGGTGCCGTCTGCTCAGGCTGCTCGTCTGGATGCCAGCATGGGCTTTGTCCATTGCCACATTCATAGTTATGCATGTTTTGCTAATTATTCGTTTCTAGTGGTACATGGTACTTCACATGTAAAGAGACTAAGGTTTTCATAAATTTTTCTTCCACTCCTGTCGTTCTTTACATGTGTTACAACTCAAAATCGTACAAAGCAACAAATCTATCATCGCAAAATCATTGATCACTAGCATTGTTGAAAATTGATGGTATGAAACCACACAAATCGAGGTGGTGTTGAGATTGACTGTATAGAACTCGAATATCTTTTGCCTACGTTTGAAATCGTATATTTCAATTATCTTAAATTGATCTATCATCCGTTTACTTTTTTGTTTCAAATATAGAGAGTAAGATTTTGAGGATATAAGAATCTTCAAGAAGTTTGTTGATGGTTTAAAGCTGTAAAGATCCATAGGAATAAAAATGTAAAGGAAGAATGATGGGCAGAACGAGTTAGAGAAAAAGGCTCTGCATTGCTGGTTAACAGTAGTATCGTTTTTCAGATTCACTTGGCCAAGGAGAGAAGACACAACCAATTGATATTGTTTTGAAGAGCGAGTATACTAGTCGAGTTTTCAATGCTTCTCGAGATCACCCTCGATTTTTGCTGCCTTCTGCTAAAGATTCTCCTCATGCGAACGCCTTGATATTGGCAACGGCAACAAACTGTGTACATAAGCGTTTGAGCGGTTAAATGATGATGAGTAACCTTAATTATGGAGTGGTTTGCAACAGGTTTGATTTCTTTGTGTCATAATTTGCAGTATCGTCTGAAATTCGCTGGTAATCTATAGAGCAAGCATATACTACATGACAGTTTGTTTCCTCAAAGCGCATCAGCAACAGTCAGTATATCGGTTATTAGGACATATTACTTCATATGTTTCTTTTGTAGTTTGTTCTTTTGTTTTTTTTTACGAGATGCAGACCATGTAAACGAACAGTTCCCAAATTGTGTGTGTAATATAGAGATTCCTGCGGATTTCACCTTGCAAAGGCACAGGAAGGTCATCAAACCTTCTGCAAACCACCCTCACCACTCGACCACTTGGGGACTTTCAAGGCAGTGGGTCGGCAGAATGAGACCCGTGGCAAAACAAGGTCATAGGGTAGGAGCCCCATAATGGAACCTATGGGCCAAAGTTCGATCTTTCTCTGCCACTTCTAACCCCCGGAATTTCAAAGCGAAAGCAGCGCTCATCTCCGTCCTCTCCGAACCCGCCCACCCCATGGACGAGTGACTTCCGCGGTCAGAGCGCCAACCGCAATGCTATAAACATGAGGTCCCGCAACGACTCTGCGTCTTCGCCATGACGGGCTTCGCGTTCACTCGTCCATGGGGTGGGCGGGTTTGGAGAGGACAGGAGATGAGCGCTGCTTTCGCTTTGAAATTTCGGGGGTTAGAAGTGGCAGAGAAAGATCGAACTTTGGCCCATAGGTTCCAATATGGGGGCTCCTACCCTGTGACCTTGTTTTGCCATGGGTCTCATTCTGCCGACCTACTGCCTTTAAGTGCTTATCCTCGTTCCCTCTTACCGAGGTATATAAGTTGGAGAAAACCCCTCATACCAGAGTCAAGTGCAAGGTAGTGCACGGGTAGTTGCATCAGGCGCGGGAAAATGATGAGTGTGGCAAGCAAGAAAAAGAAAGGAAATCTTTCTAAAAAGATGTAAAATTTGCTACGAGAGAGGAAGGTGATGAAAAAAGTATTCAATGGTAAATGTTACGTTGTGAACAAAAGCACTACAGATGATAGAATAAGTACAGTTAAAGAAATTTAAAGGCCTAACACATTTCACTTTTTATAAATCATTACTGCCACAATTTCTGGTCCTTTATAATCCCTGGAAAACGTCATTCTCAATCATTATTCACTTCATTTCAAATAAGCCAATTTCACTCATAAGAAAAAAGTAATCTTTCTCAGACATGGGAAAAGTGCTTCATATTATTTTTTGACTAATGGATTAAGAGCTGCCAAAACCCCAACAACCACTTAACCCAAAGACTGCAAATAGTGACGAAGCAGCCTTATCTAACAATTTCCCATTCTATTGCCTCCAGTTGTATGTTCAATATATTGAATTTTGCAAAGAAATTCCATGGTATATGGCAGCTAGAGCTTGCTCTATCTTACTGCAAATTTCCTCGTTTTTCCGAGGCCTAAGGCATACCTCCCGCGATTCCATCAAATCGCTACGTCAACGCGACTTGTATTTGCCAGATATCTACAGATTCACCGTGCGCGTCAACTGCATAAACACATAGCTTCTGATGTTGCTGCAAAAGCTTAAGTTTTACCAAAGTAAAGCGCGCTTACGACCAACTATGAAGAGTCGTTCAGTGCCAAATCGCGTGAGGTTTGCCTTAGGCTTAAGAGGCAGACATCCGCCATGACAGATGATCTTGCCAAAGTACATAGTGTACATGGATGATAAGTAGCGTGCAGTTCAATTGTAGGTCTACTCTTTGAAATGTTTGGACGCCTTTATATTCTTGTCCACGAGAAACTCCAGATTTGAAGAGTGGATTAAAGGAAAAAGAATTTGTTTTCAGATTTTCGCTAGATACTTCTCTGTGCATCTCTACTCGGAGGACTTGCATAAGTACAAAATGTTACTTAGCAAAGAAAGGATTTGAAAAAAATCCAAACCTTCGGCGTGCTTGTTACAACAGTCTGTCTCCCTTTCCGCAGGGATAACGTATGCGCAAAAAGTCGTGCATAAAGCGCCAGCTTGAAAGTTCAGGCCATACTCCCGCAAAGGTGCGGTACGCGATGGAAAAGGGACCTTAAATTATACAGGGTGTTTGAAAAAGTTCATGTCCTCAAGCACTTCAACTGCGAAAGCTAACTCGATTTTTGCTATGTGTGTTCGCCAAACCTAGAAACCACTAAATCAACAAAGAAATATATTTTTTGCCTCAAGATACCCTAAAAAATTTAGAAGTAAACAATTTTTTAGCTTCCTTGAGGAGTGCATTATCTGACTTGTTATTTTTTCAACGCCGGAAAAGAGAAACAGCTTTTTTTATACAAATAGTCTTAGATTTACACTTTCATTATATAACAAAAGTTCTTCACTAGCTTGCTAACGAAGATTTTTCATTGTGCTGAATCACAGCAGACAGTTGCGGCACCAGTTTGCGTTGAAATTTTTTCAGTTTGAAAATGTTTGGAAGTCGTATTTCAACATATATTTGTAGCACAACTCTCTGACCTTCGTTATAATTGTTTTCAAAAATTCTGCACGCTTGCACTTGCGGTTTTGAAGATAAAAAATGAAAATTTCAAGGCTGGACTATTTGATGAATAATTCTGAAAGCGGATCACTTGTCTTTCAAGGCACGGTATTATCAAAACGAACTTACTTCTATGAAAGTAAAAGAACATTTAAGAAACCTTAAAGAAAGGGGTTTCAGATGGTATACCAAGTTTTCTGTGAATTATGTTTTCTTTTTTGTAACAAGCGTTTTAAGAAAAGAGGTTTGGAAAGCTATACTGTAGTTCAATCTAATAAAAAATCAAAGAAACCGCGAAGAAACTTGATTTCACTGAAATAATGGTATTTAGATCTGATAATAACAATAAAACAAAAAGCGAGTCAAAATCCGAATTGGAAGTACTTTAGGACACAAGCTTTTCAAAACCCTGTAAGTACTATATTTACAACTGGTTGAATCCCTACGGTTCTTGAAGTAAGAAATCGTCCCGGAGTTTTTGACTGTCTCAAAGGCACTTTCCACCCAAGTTCTCGACTTCCATGCTTTTATCTCTTCCAGGCCTTCTGAGGGCCCTGATTTCAAATATAGAGTCGAGAATCCGCGAAACCCTCAAAAACCCCCGTTTTGGAGAAGGGTGCAATGCAGGTCGCGGGGCTGCGGCGCGGATATACGCCGGGCGCGTCATTTGTAAACCTGCAAAGTGGGCGGAGTGACCAGAGGCGGTATTGTTCAATTTCATATATGAAGGGGTTGTACAAGTAACAGCCCGTACAGGCACTGGCACTGGCGCCCGCGATACACGAAGCCAACTGGTGAGCTAGCACGAAGCCAGCTCCTGTCTATTAGAGAATATGGTCCAATTTGACAGGTTTGGCCATGTTGAGCACGGCAGTCGGGCAGCGGAGCGCAACCTGTCGAGATCGAGCTCCGCTGCTCAAATGTCGTGCCTGACATGGCCACACTTGTCAAATTGGACCATATTCTCTAATAGACAGGAGCTGGCTTCGTGCTAGCTCACCAGTTGGCTTCGTGTATCGCGGGCGCCAGTGCCAGTGCCTGTACGGGCTGTTACCTGTACAGGAACCCCTTCCCATATAAGAGATTGATGAATACCGCTCACGGGTTAGCGTTCTCACCTGCCGAGGCCCTCGTTGACAATCGTTCGAACAGCGAGTGGGAGATTGATAAATACCGCTCCTGACCACAGGAGCAAATGAGTATTCTGATCCAAGTCAAATTTCGATCCAACCACTATAGATGAAGTGTTCAATGGCTACTTGAACTGAGAGTACTTTTATGTCAATACCATCGCGAAGGATGAACAAATACATACGAATACTAGAGAATTTCAATGAATTCTCCCTACACTTTGAGCTTTCTAAATCATTCTCTTGTTATCTAGTACGTTAGTAGCTTTTTTTGCCAGACAGGTTTGATATGAATGTTTCGTTCGGCTCTAACTTTTCGGCATTAATATTAGGTCATTCGAAAAGTTTTTTCGCTTTTTGCGCCTTTGATATTAGTGCCATATTTTGAGAGAATGCCAAAGGGTTTACAGGGGTTGCCAAATATGGTTCTGCAGGGAAAATCTTTTAATCTCTGGAAATTTCACCAAACCTGCAAAAATCGCTTTGTATGAAACTTTATGGGGCTTTAAATTTGACATGATAAAACACGATTTTGAGTAATTGCATTCTTTAACCTCAAACTTCAATGTAAGGCAGTTGAAGAAGCCGTCTTTGTGCGCAATGCATTCGGCTACATCTTTGTCGGAGTTGTTTCAAGATTGCTGCAGAAGATTCATATCTAATCAAGTGAAAGCTAACGTTTTGCGAAGTTCTGAAAGGTGTTCCTGCCATATAGGCGTTTATATCAAAGGGTCCTTTGAAACAAATCGCACATATAGCTGCCTAAAATTATCAGCAGACCTTGAAGTGTCGTACAGCCCCATTAGAAGCCACCTTCGCTAAACCTGCAATGCCGAAAAATTCCAGGTAAATACACCACAAACTGTCGCACTCGCGGATTAACGGCGCGTTGACTCTGCTTCCGCTGCTTACAATTTGATGAGCAACCCCTTTTTGGCCAGGACTGATATTCATAGCATATAATTGGCCAAGTACGATCATTAAAAGCAAGGTTGTGATAAACCATTTAAAACGAGCATTAAAAGATTGGCCATAAACAATCAGTCACTCTACAAGGATTATGAACTCAAATTGTTGTAATCATGTTGGTACTACGCTATAAACTTGCTAAAATGTGATTGTACTGTCAGGGCAGAGTAGTAGGATAACGGTCTAAAGATAGCTGGTCAAAATTCTAGAACTTACCAGACTTGCACATACTATTTGATTCAACGGTCTTGGCATCGGCAAAGGAGGGACTTCGTGACCTAATTAAGGCTAGGTCATGATCAGAGAGCACTCGCGCGAGAGAGACGCAGGTGCGTCGCGGGCGCGAGCGGCCTCAATTAGATCACAAAACTCCGCCCTAATGGTGCCAAGCCAGTTGAATTAAATGTTATAACTATGAGAGGTGTCATCCTCACCCATGATGCCGCCACACCACACGTAAAAAAGGTGGCTCTCACAAAAGGGATTGACTGCGCGCCGAGGTTTCTGTTCATTTTTCGGACTCCTTAGACCTTCCTTTAGCAATCACCACTTTTTCTAGTTCCTCGGTGCCTAAATTGATTGGGCCCAATAAAAATCAGCTAGTCAAAATTGCCTTTTTGGGCTTTCTTGATTCCTCTGTGGTTATTTCGCAAGGCAAAAGCACACCAGCACTATAGGACTGTTGCCAGAAATATGCGGAACACTATGAAGTTTATTTGGTGAAAAAAAAACCGAATCTGAAAAAAGTTGTGCTCGTTTAAATTTGGTGGTGCGAAAACGAAAAACTTTCCGAATGACCTAGTACCTTCCTCAGAGGCCTGAAAGTCAGTCATTCACTTTGATCTTGCAATTTTCCGGCCAAATCTCTCCTCTAGACTCAACTAATCAGATCATTTTGAGTGGACAGCAGCGAATATCCAGCTCACAAACAACTCACCAAGGGTCACGCTGGCAATGGCCTTGTAAAGTGCAAGATTAACGTGAATGACTGACTTTACCTTAAGGAAGGCATTAGTGCCGAAACGTTTGGCCGAATAAAGCATTCATATCAAACCTGTCTGGCAAAGAAAATATACAACATAATCACTTGTTAGTTCGTATGCCCTATTTTTGATATAGTAAAACCTTGTGAGTAACTTTGCCAGCTGAGTTTCAGAATAGGATTTTTTCAGAATACCCGGATTAAGAGAACTACAGGAATATAGAATCCCATATATCAACAATTCGCTCTGAAAAGCTTTTTTGATCGCGATGTGAGAAGTTATGACGCAAGATAATGCTGCACACAAGGGCTGAGCGAAGAAGGCAGAATGCTGTGGTGCTAAAGCTGAAATTGAAAAACCGGTAAAGAAAGTAAAAGTTGTATCCATTTTCACAGAATCGGAAGGTACTTTTTGGGTGTTTTCGATCATGTGGGGAAAGTTTATTTTGCTGCAGTTTTTGCAGAACCTATGCGATAAAGTGAAAAATCAAGCTTCCAATAGAACAATTTTATGAACGGGATTATAGAGTAATAGCTGCGCCAAGAATTCAGAAAAGTACACAGCCTTTAGACCAAGAAGTATCTTGGTGTTCATGAATGATAGAGGTTGATAATGGATAGAAAAACTTCGGAAAGCAATCTGTTCATTTAACCTAATACCTTGCCCATTTTTACAATTTTAGTTTTGAGATTTTTCGATCAGTGGACAAATTCAGAAGGCGATATTTGCCTCATGTTTTATATAAACATTTTCTTAAGAACACGTGTACATGCTGGGGACTAGAAACGGGCTCTTAACTTCAGTATCGCCTTGGTCAACTATGAACGAAACTTTGACTCTCGTAACTTTCTGAGTCTAAGCTTTCCTTGCACACGCGTGCGCTAAAATACTCCTGTGTTTCTTGAGTTCGGGCTCCTCTTTTTCGACATTCCAAGTCTCTATAATCGTTGACTTGTCCGCGATTAATGTGTTAAAGCGATGATGTGATTGTGCAGACGGTCTACTACTGGTAATACCAGTTGTGAGTCCGATAGATTCAAATCGGCACCCTACAAAAGAATCATGGGCGGCTGGCTAGCCACTCGCTAGTTTTTCGTAGTGGTGAACATTTGTCTTCCAAGGCAGACTTGTCGTATTCCGCAAATGCCAATCTTCTCAAAAAACATTTTCTTTTGTGACCTACTGGCAATAGCAGTTTTGTCAAGAATGCCAAGGGGTTTCAAACAAAAGAATTCCTCTTTTTGCTCTTGTTCACCCAAGTATTTCAACCTTTATACTTTTATAATGTAACGAATATTTCATACCACATTGAAATAGTATTCCCAATCAAAATAAGTTGAAAAGGCAAAGATTATCGTTATTTGTGCACCTTGTAAATTTTCACAACCAAGAGGAATTTTTGAGGATTACCTTTTTCTTTTCCTGGATTTGCGACGCATCTAAAACTGTTTCAGACGCTATACTTTTTTCTAAATGACCGTGCCTCATCCTCTTTTTTCTATCAAAAAATTTCCAAATGGTTTCAATAGAAAACAGAAAGCGGAACATCACGTGAAGGTAGGTACAAACTTGAGTTGGAGTGAAGCATACCTTACAGGGTGCGCCAAAATTATTTGCGCCAAAATATCCAAAGTAATGCCACAACAACGCAATGAGAAATTTGGTCTGGATTTGATGTCACAGAGTGCCGTAAGCATACTCTACAAAGAGCACTGTCAAGACCCCAAATCGGTCTTTTTTTAGAGAAGTAAGAATTGCAAAAAGCAATGTTCGTGACAGAAAAAACGCAAGCTGACGCAAATTATTAAATAGTCAAAATTTTTTGTTTTGAATGCTCCTAAAGATTCCGAACCTCAGTGGTCTTAAAGTCAAAGATTAGATCTATTTAATAGCGAAATCTTCACTTGAGAAAAGCGATCACTAAAAAGATACATACTGGGCAAGTTTGTGCCTCTACCCGCGTGCAGCACGCGACAAAGTCAGAGAAATGTTATGAATTTTTACCGTAAAGCAAAACAGGCAATTTCACTTCTTTCAACTACGATACAGTGCTCTAGAACCAAGAAAACCATATCAAGCTTGACCGCTGGCTGAGCCGGTCTTATGTTCGTATGGCACTTAGTGATACACGCGCAAATAATTGTGGCGCACCCTGTAGATAAAGTGAAAATTACAAAAGGTTCGTGGCATGTAAAATAACTGGAGGCTTGTAAGGAAAAGGTTTCCAGAAAAATTTTGACAAGTCCTGCCTGGAATCTTTCACGGGCTCATGAGATGTAACAGATGGTTGTCCTCTCATTTCGAGGGAAACTCATTGCATATTCGGTTTTCACTTGTTGGAGAACATATCCTTACACCACATGGTTCCCAATTATGCAATTCTCACTATCAAAATTGAGGTGAGAAGATCTTTGTTTTATTGGGCATTCCGTTCAAACCTTGTTGTGTGTTTTTTTTTGAAAGCTATATCATCCAGTCTTACATGATCGAATCTAAGAACAGGATAGGATTGCACTTGCAGATTTATTCGCTAGCCATGTTCCTGAAGAAGTTACTCTTGTTCTTCGTGGTACTTATATGCGCTAATGTAAACGCCGATATATTATCTGATTACATGGCTTTCCTTGAGGTTTGCATAACTGAATGTCGTAAATTGCATAATTTTGAGATTTTTTTCAGTGTAACAAGATGTGTGGTGAATCAAATGTACAGTGTGTGGTGGATTGCTTGACTCCTAACAGCTATTATAACACTTATTATAGAAATTATTATAATAATTATAACAATCGATATGGATGACACATCTAACGTTGATTAAAATAAGTGAGGTTTGAATAAATATTTAAATTATTGGCTAAGTGTCTGCTCGCACCTATCTCTTTCAACCGCTGGAAAGAAATATTCTGGAATGATTCGAGCCAAACCTTGCACACGTACGCTTCTGGAATAAAGACAACAAGTGCTACTAGTTGTCATCGAAATGTATCGACTTATCAATTTCGTCTATTTCTTGTCCTCATAGACTAATGGCGGGATGTTTTTTCAGCATCCAGTGCAATTTGCGCAGTGTGGGCTGGTCAGTTCAGCACATTCTATTTTATGTTTGCACACAGGAGGTTTTAATTTTGCTGTATCAAAGTAAGCAAATGCGAAAATTTCAGAAGACAGTCCTACGTTGAAGGTTCTTTTCACATAGTCTAAAATGAAATTATTTCAATGCAAAGCATTTTCTTACGCTTTAAACGGAGCCTGTTTTGCCAAAGATTTGAGAGTACGTTACGGATTTCGAGGCACAATTCGTTTGAATTCTAATACAGATGTTGTGATTGTGCAATAGATACTTCAGGTGATATTAGATGTGGAGCTGATAGAATGATTTAGCACTTTGTAAAGGAATGTAGGCTGCCGGCCGGCGATTCGTCGGTTTTTTCCGAACGGCGAGACTTTCTTGGAGATTCGTATGGTTATACAATATGTAGCGTGGCTGATTTTCACGCGATGATTTTCAAACGCCGATTTTAGTGCATCTCCTGCTGCTTTGGACCAGCTTTGCTAATAGTCAACCTATCCTGGCTTAGGATTATCACTGTGGATCGTCCGTCTTCTCATCAGAGTCTCACTGAAGTCGCGCAGAAGTTAAAAAAATGGAGCATGTTGTTAGACGGTGCTTGTAATGAAAAAAGCTTTGAAAATTCTAATAAAGAGAAAAAGGAAAAAGGTTTATGGCGTATGAAAATGCGAAACATCTTCATTCTAGAAAGTCTTACGTAAATCACTGTAAACACATTGGATGCATCAACAAGATACTTTGATTTCTATCCCAAATACAGAAAGAAAATTCTTACAAATAAAAATATCTAACATATAATGACTTCAACAAAATATACTACATCGCTAATATAAACAGAAAATCTAACAAAAGAACTTACACCGCTTCAGATTTATTATATTATGTTGATTATTTTCTTGATAACAGTTCTTGCAGATTTAGCACATACACATATAAACAAAAAATGGGATGACCACAGGGTGGTAATTTTAGTCCATTGTTAGCAGACTTGACACTATCCTGGTATGAACACAATGGCCCGTAGTAAAGCTCGATTAGGGATGATCTCCCCTAAAGCTCTCATACGAGGCTCCGTCAGGTGAAATGAGGACCGCCCACTTTCCTTGTTGTAAGTATGCAATGTCACCTAACAGGTGAACTTCAGATCAAGCCCGGTAGGGAGATCAGCTCCTGATCAAGTCATCGGAGATGAGCCGGACGATGATGCTCAGAAATAGTGTGCTAAAGAGGAGGCCCAGAGAAAATTTCCGTAAGTTGCTCCTGAGTAACTTACAATACATCTCAAAACGCCTAATAATGCAGACGAGAGTGCGCGAAATTGCACATATTTGGGGGACCTGCGGAGGAAAAGAATCAATCATCAGCTGTTCGTAGGCAAGAAAACGGATAATCAAGTTTTTTAAACCTTTTTTCACGGGATTTGCCTTATTTTTTTGAATGTTGCAATGAATGAATATTTATTTGCTTATCTCGTTGTCGTTCTGTTCAAAAACGTGTTTTCTAATGAAAATTCGCGCTAAATACAATAAAATTGTCCTCTCCGTTTATTTGCTAGGCGAGTCTCTTGATAGCGGTCACCATCGATTTTTTTCATTAGTGACCCCTATCAATGATTGCGCGCCGATGCAGCAAAAATGACTCCGCTAAGCGATCTCGAACCATGACCTCCTTTGTTGCATCGCAACCCTTATCTATTTGGCCATACCCGCACAAACACTGCTGCTGTTTCTACCTTGAGAACTTTTGTCTTGTCTGCAAAACGATCAGCACCCAGATCGATAGCTCGCCGTTTGCTGGACTGAGGTGCCGAGAGATCGACTACGGTCTGCTTCAGGGGACATGCTCTGACGAAGGTTTACTACGGGCCAATTACTTAGTTAATGAAGTGAATTACAATAAACAACTCTGCATTTCGTTATATGGATGATTTATTAATCATACACAACAGCACTGAACCGACAATTCATAGTATAATCAAGAACGTATATAATAACAAGCTAACAAGGGAATGGTCAGAAATCGAAGTGGCCAAATCAGCGAACTGCATACCATTAGATGTAGCATAAAAACGCTTACTCTCTGTTTTCCTTATCTGCAGAGCACTTTTGTGGATGATATTATAAGCCGTTAAAGGCCATTATTTTGCTAGGAAATGGTGCGTGTAAAGGCAAACTTGGCCGTAGAAAGCCATTCTGGGCTCTGTGTTGAACCAAAACATGCAAGTAGGTCACATGGTATGGCCCATATCTAGAGGTGAGCTAAAGGAGCAATAATGTGCCTAATTTCGTAATTTTGTGTACGGTTTTCTCGCAGTGAAGCTGCTCATAACCTTTCTTACAAAGCCGCTCTGCACATGAAGACGATTTGAAATCAGCGTTCCATGCCGCATCGAATGGTATGCAGCTTGTTTGGATTGGACACTTCGACTTCCAACCATTTCCTTGTAAGTTTGAAAACTACTCATATAGATAATTTACACTGTAATTATTTGGATTTACATAATACAATCGTTAACAACAGAATTATAACTAAAATGTATAAAAAAACTGATAGTTTCCATCTCAAGTAGAAAGAGTTATACACATTACTTCTGGTGTATTCAACCACATCAAGAATGCAATTTACACAGAAACTTTGGAAATTGCACGTACTTGCGCTACCTTAATGATTTTGTCAAAAAATTGCTGCAGTTACAAAATTTACTTAGTTCTAATGGATACAATGAAAACATGATTTACTCAAATATTTTCGAATGCTTACATAAAAATAATTTTAAGCTATATAAGTACGAATTTTGCAATCACAATAAAATCAAAGAATTATTACGCGCTCTACATTAAAATTTACACAAATTATAGTTGATCAGTATAATATTAATCTTATACCAGTCTTTAATCAAACCATATCATATAATCCTAATCAGTATCACATATCATAAATTAGTATGGTTATTTCAACATACATCTATTACAAACAACCGAATTAGTAATAGTCTGCCAAAATGACAAATATCATATCAATTACAAAGACACTAGCATGTTTCATTTTATCCTTAAACCTACCAATATGGTCACTACTATATTTTATAGTATATAATCAACATATAATACAGTATATAGTATATAATACACTTATAATATATTATATATTATAGGTGTATTATATAAATATAAAAAAAAACAAAAAAAAACGTAAACACCCTTAGCCCGTTATTATAAGTTATGATATATACATAATAAATAGACGGAGTATGCAAACTGTAAGCTGTTAAACTTCAACTATTTTAACAACATTGAAAAAATTCTATCTTAACACATTGACGACCGCTTGACACACATGGTGTCCCACGCGGTAGAAACACACATGGTGTGTCAAGCAGTTTCCACCGCGTGGGACGGGTTGACACAACATGTGTGTCAAGGCTTAATTTTTGTTAAAATGACTTATCCTGGAGTAAACTCGTTCCGTGAGCTTTCTTTTGCACTGAATCAGGGATGACCTCTACCTTTTTTATCAGCCTTTCATAGTTGCTGCAGGTGCACCGTAAATGGCAGTATGCGTAATTACAGTTAAAAATGTGGCTGGTCCGTAAAAGGCCTTGGTCCCGGGAGGCAGACAACTGAAAATCTGCGTGGTCGTCAATCTGTTAAAACTAGTTTTGAAATATACACAGTACTCATGGACTCTGTCTCCTTACTGAGGAGTTCTGGGAAGGGTACTGAGCTATTTTACTCCATCTAAGGGAAGGAATGAAACGGAGTGTTCAAAAACTTTTTCTCTCTTATTTGTAGTGGTTTATATCCCCATAGACAGTCTCTATAACGCTGTGTTCAAACGACGACGTGCAAAAACTTGTTTATACCAATTTTTGAAAGGATGATGAAGGTTTGTGGTAGAAGTCCATGGAAAAGAATTTTGTTGCAAAGCAGCTTATTCTAAATTTTGTCGGGTCATGTTTTAGGTTAAACCGGAAATTTTGGTACCATTCTCAAAAAATTGTAGCTATGCATGCCTCTTTCAAGAGGTGCCACCGACTTTCAGACTTTTCGAATGCTACACCAAGTCATTCAAGTATTGAAAATTGTTGGCCGCCCTCCGCCATACTGACCCGCAGCTGGCTGGCAGCTCTGCGCGGCTCCTGCGGACCTTGGAATCGGATTTCAGATCAGCGCTACTAAACTAGACAGTAGACATCGTTTGTCAATTAACTCTCTGGCAAATCTCTCCTAATCAAGGCTTGGCAAGAGGTGGCCTCTCGAAGTTGCAAAAAACGAAGTCCCCTTTGACTTCACTATGAAAGTGCGACATGCCATGAGATATTAGAAGAGAAAACACATCAAAAGGAAAGGAACAAAGCAAAACAAAAAAACTCCAAAGAAGCATCAAAAGCGCGATGATATTCGTAATCAGCAGATTGGCGGCAATAATGTATCCAGCGCGCAGCACTACGCTCCTGGAGCAGCGTTGCCGCTGTCATCCAAAATTTTCAGGAGGCTGTAACTGAGCGGGGACGAAAGGGTTTGAGGTGGTATAGGCACGCCTTCCTTTGTAAGGTTTGAGATGTAGATGA
Source organism: Cylicocyclus nassatus (assembly GCA_958299035.1). Lineage (NCBI taxonomy): Eukaryota > Metazoa > Nematoda > Chromadorea > Rhabditida > Strongylidae > Cylicocyclus > Cylicocyclus nassatus. The sequence continues at coordinate 76,917,345 of CATQJL010000316.1, forward strand.
AATTTATGTAAATAAGGCAAAAAATTATGTGAGGGAGGGAAAATTTATGACTTTTTCTTACCCAAGCCACCTCAGGTGGTTTGAAAGCCACCGAACGACGAAGAAAGTTGTGCACGTCTTCAGTTTAATTTTTTCATGACTTTTCATGCATAGTCCCAGCTCCTCATTGCCCATCTACGCAACAATTTTGGTATTATTTCATTTTCACTTCGCTGTAAAGAAGCCCTTTGTTTGGGAAAACATGCCGCCGGGATGCCGGCAGTGAACCGGCGGCACGCGTAACCCTATCGAAAGACAGCGATATGCTATCCTCCAAAAACGATATGCAGTTGCTTGGTAAGCCACCCGTGCCGTGCCCTTTTTCTAATTAGAGAATAACTTAAACACGTAACAGCATAATAATGATGGTAATAATGATGACTATTTCAATGCTTGTTACATCTTCACTGTAAACAGACGTTATTATTGGGGCAGGTGACGCGAGTGCAAAAACGTGGAATTGCACTAATCGTTCTGTGCTTGTCATTATATATTTGATAGCCTGTATAAATATGTAACGTAATGTGTGCAATAATACCATCGGCATAACATGCTGTGTATTTGAGGAAAAGCTATAGTTAGCGTATAGTATCAAGTACAATGGAAGGACTACTCAAATTTGGATGCTGATGAAACAATACAATTCACTCTGTCCACATGAGCAAAGCATATATATAATGTAGACTAAAACGTCCGCAGATGAACTAGATACTACAGCAAGTCCCATTGATTTAGTTTTTGCCCAAAAACATGCTTTGACTGTGTTGCATCCTTCTAATAGCCATGCATCGTACACTCTCATACCTTGTTCAGTCTTTTGTTACCAGAACGGCATGCTTTAGGAAGACTACTTTCACTATAATCCTTTGAAATCACAGCGATCACCAGTATCATGTAGCCCATGAATTAGGGGAAAGCCATAAGTTAACTTCAAAAAAATAATCGTAGAAGCGCACGTAAGAGGGCGCAAACAAAAATGATTTTCCCTCTTTGCTTTGCAGCTTTCCATCTTCAACTTTTATTATGTCTGGGCTACACATGATTCATAGCCGCTTGGTACGACAGAACGTCACACGCTTCTGAACTTTTTTATAAACTTTGTTTTTTTAGGTCCTCTTCCAAATATTGCAGAATTCAATTTCTTTTCCTGCCGCCACATTGACAGCAGATTTTTTTGTCATATTTGAAATTAACCAAACATCGAACACCTGTGGCTGACACCAAAAAGGTGCTATCGGCATCCGTCAAACCATGACGAAAAATTTCTTCAAAAAAGTTGGTATAAACTTCACTGTGAAGAAAATCACTGTAAAGGTGCAAAATGCGTTATCGCTTGTATGTAGCACGCATCAAAACTCACTGAAGCTCTAGTAGTTTGTACTGATTGCTGAGAAGTGCGTCGTGGCTGAGAATGACATTTCTGCTTGTCGTTCAGCCTGTTGAAAAGTGAGCTTGCTAAGTGCTACGCTCGGTAATTAGCCCATTCGTAAGATGAACATCTATGTGAATTTTACAAATTCAAAGCCCGCAACAATTCGTGTAAAAGGATGCTTGTGACCTGCTTACGATACCATCTGAGTTATTTTGAACGAAGCTATTGTACAAGATCTATAAGCTTTTGGAAACGGATCGTTCCAAAAGATTTCTCTCATTGCGCCTTTAACGGGTTATAAGTAAAATGCTTCGCTGTGAACACCGTCAACTGGAGTGAATGCCTTACTACAGTCATTGCCAAAGTCATCCATATCAAGCTTGTCAAGCGTCAGAGATTGCTCCGTATATGGCGATCACAATGCCCCTACCGCCAAAGCCCCATCAAGCAATCAAGCATTGTCTTGCGAGAATATACTTTGAGCATCGTTTAAGTTTTTTGCCACTTGAAAACAGAAAAGCAGACGTGAATGTTGTTAACCTTCATGTATTAGTAGACATTTCAGCACAAAAACGCCTTGTATTCAAGAGCGCTTGAAAAAAGCCAAGCACGAAAAATTGCAGAACGTGCCACAATAATGCATGCATAAACACGGGTTGCTCTTCACTGTAGGTCTAGGTAGCTATTTTCAGATTACAGGGTCATTGTGGATTAACCGTGTTTCAAAAAATTTTTTAAATGATATGAAAAGCTAAGTGTCAAGGTATTTATTCATGCTTGCCGATTTCAAACTTTTTGCCAGTTTATGGGACTTTATTAAAAAGTGTTTCCACATTTTCAAAAGTCACTGTCGAAACTGACATTCGGTTTACAAAGTGTAGCTTATTAACGAAGCATTGCGGAAATGCTCAAAGTTCCAAAAAGTAGGCGGCAAGTTAGCCTAGCATAAGAAGTTTCAAGATGTCTGGTTTGTTTTCCGAGCTGAAATAGATCTTCAATAGCTAAAAACCTTCTTCAGAAATTCTATCGTGATCTTTCCGTAAAGAAGAGCGTAAATATAAGTTGAAATCAGCCCTAAAGTATGGCGTTTTACATTATTTTGGGCACTCTGTATCAATCACATTTCTAGCCAGTGACGAGCTAATTTTCTCTTTGCCAACCCGAGTCATCCGTGATAATATGGCAAAATCAGGGATACGACGACTTTAGCACGCATATCCAATATGGCAACGTAACTTGAAATCTAACATATCATCAGGCAATGTCAAAGCTGGACAGTAAAAAATGGATTACGCTTTTCATCTCATGCTACTGCGTTGAACTTTGCTACAATAAAAACGATGTTCCCTACAAAATAATTTTGGCTTCAGAAGAACGCTGTTGCTTCTGAATATTCAGATCCGAAACGAAAGTTTGTTTATTGTTTCCAATGTCAGGATAATATGTTTCAGATTACAAGGGTCTTGCTGATCGCAATATGCTTTTGCATAAACTGCTGTTGTTCGCCTTCTTGGTAACTGTATATGGTCACAATTTTCTCATGCCCAATGTACTTGATTTTATTTTTTCTTCGGTAAGTAGTTCGTTCAAGCTCATTTTTTGCCTCATGTGCGCTTTGCAGTGCATCAAAAGCTGCCTTCAAAGCTTCACGAACGCTGCTGTAGAAGGAGATAATCTGGCTGCATGGTGCGTTCGGAATTGCACGGCCAAACCGAATCTATACTTTTCTCATTCCGCATAGTCGTTGAGAATAAACTTGCCTGTTTGTGGTATTTAGTAACATAGCTTAGAACTTTGATCTGACTTTTTTTGATAGCTTCCTAAGTTACTAACCTAAACTGGTTTCTCTAAAAAACGAGACTTGCATGTATCTTCGAGTTTGACGTTTCTGCAATGTCACTCACAAAGAAATTCGCGTTTGCAAATGGGGTAAAAAGCAATAAGCGTAAAAATTTCTAAGCGGGCCTTTTTTTGAAGGCTACGTATTTTGGAAAAGTTCTTTGCGTGGAACGTCTTGATAGTGCGCAATGTAGTGGAGCCGTGCTCCTAAGGTCATACCTTACGAGATGTGGAAGGTTAGCGAAGTTTTGGTGGAACTATACGAATGGACGCTGCTCCAAGATGGAAGATGTGATAGAGAAAGTTCAAGCGCTTCCTTTAGAGCGAATAATTGCTTTGATTCTTATCTACTGTTTGTTTACCTCGAAAATGGAGTACAATCAAAAAGTTTGTCGACCGTTGGTGGCGTACATGTACCCAGCATTATTTCAACAAAATGTTTTGTTCACGAAATATGCTGTACATTTGTACCTAAAATGGCAAACCTTAGATTAATCCTTGGAAAACTTGCACGCTTGACAAAGAGCTCGAATGGAGTTCAATATCTTGTAGTTTCTTATGCAAATTTACAATTATACATAGCGTAGAAAATTCGTTTCACGTTTCAAAAGTGGCCTCGAAGTGGCCGGTTACCACAGTATGCATATTGTTACAAAGCTTGGAATGCTCATTTCAAAGCCTTCGGGAAGTAAATTATGGGCATTTTTATCATCGAAATCTACATGGTTTTGAGTAAGCACAAATACTAAATATTGATGAAATTGCTCGTTGCGCCAGAAAACACTTTTCAAGGTCATTCTCTGAGATTTAAGGTTCATTGAGAGTGAGTGCAGAAACGCCTATAAACAAGAAAGGAAAAGAATTTCAATACAAAGTACAGTCATAGTACAACGTACATTAATAATGCTAGAGGAGTTGGAGTCATAGGATCGATATTTTTATAATCTGCAGAAAATGTGCTGCTTACAAAAAAAAATGTGCTGTATTGTAGAATGAGATATACGGACTTCTGATTTCTGATTAAGATACGTTAAAATTTTGCATTTTGTAAATTTAGCGCTGTCAGAAACTTTTAGATTCCAAGTACAGTGGATTTGGAAACAAACATTTTATATGCGTTACACTAATTTTTCACATACATAATATTACATGCAAATGCTATACGTACTAATCAAATGTGCAATTTAATACGCTAAAGCAAAGAAATAGGATAGAGAAACTCACGCTGCAGTGAAAGTGACATTTTATCAAATAAAGATTCGCTTTGACTGAAATTTTATTTTACGTCTTTATAAATATCATAACCCTTGAAGGCGCTGCACACCCTAAGTTAGGAGTGTTGAGCTTGTGGCAGCATACAATAGGGGGTCCACCAAGCCAATGCCCAAGTAGTGGGGCAAAATGTCACTTTGGAAGCGAGAAAATGCAACGCTCCTCCAGTAATGCCCGCCCATCCGTGCTATCCCATCCAGTCGCGATGCCAAGAGCCCACACGCGGGTTTTTGGAACAGGGATTGGCGAAGTTTACGCGGATTCTCGATTCCATATCCGGAAGCAGGAATAGGGAAGGCCTCGGAACGACACAAACATAAAAGTCGAGAATCTGAATGGACGGGGCTTCTAGGCGCTCAAGAATGGGATCTGTACATAATTCCACCATATTCGCAACATTTCGCTTGTTTTTGGGTAAATTCTAATACTGAGCGTGGAAGCCTCAAAGCCTCTCAAAGGTTTTGCCGTAACTCGACTTGTTTACTGTATGCAGCGGTTTCATTCTTTGGAAGTGAAAGCTGAAAATTGAATAAAGGAATTTGCACTTTTATCAAATTTGGTGAAAATAATGACCCGTTCTTCTCTTGCGGTAGTAATTTTTTGAAGAGGCTTTAGCAACCTAGAGTTTTCCACAGTTCAATATCAAGTCAGTACCTTGTCGCATTTTTTCGACATATCCATGCTCGAAGGCTAATTGCTCCTCCAATATAAGGAAATGTAAAAATTTTTGAATTAACTTATTTCATCATAAAAAACTTGTAAAATCACCATCCGTTTCAAACAATTCGATGTGGTGCTGCCATACTTAATATTAGCTATTTGAAAAGTCTGCTTCAATAACACATACTGTCCCTGTTCAATCGTCAATCCTTCTCTGTTTCGCGAAAATCCTTTCTATATCTACACATTTTTATCTCAAGCATGGAGTATGTGCCTAGAACATTCGAAGCTTAGTCTTCTTCGCTTCGAATTCGGTTATTAGAAAAAATTCGCCTTTCGCTAATTTTTTCTTCTTCTCTTCTTCTATACTTCTCTTTGTCTAGTCAGCATTTTGTGCAAATTGCTTTAAAGCTAAGCCGCTGCGAACTCCTCAAAAATGCGTAAACCTTCGCAATGTTTAAAGAAACATTAATAGAAATTGTTAAGCGCCAGCTTATGCCAAGCAATGGCAGTTAGCACTATGCAAGAATCAAATCATATTTTGCTATACACGCAACGATCTACTGTAAGCAACTATTTCAAATTACAAAGTTTACTACATCATTCACGTATTCGCTGGATTAATTTGAATCTTTTTCAAAACCCGAAATCTATCAATTTTGGAAGGGCTTAGTGCAGTTGCATTTGAGCACTTTCGTCGAGATGTGGTGAAATTTGCACCTATTCGCGCAAATTGATAAAGACTGTTATAGAATATGCAACACTGGGAACTTCTGCACCCCTTATAAAGTAATGAGAAACTATATGTATATTCAACAAGGAAATTTGTAAGAAAAGCACAGTATGCAAGAGGGAAAAGGTTTCTCAAAAGTTTGTAGAATTACGACGCATAGTAGAGCGCAGACATATTACAAAGCATTCGTGCAAAAGGATCAGACAAACACATAAGTAAAACGGAATTTTTCTTTTGGACATGTCTATTTCTTCTCTTCTGAAGTCAACTTTAGCCCATTGGTTCTTTATTTACCACCTTACGTACGCGAGTGCGAACCCGGTCCCTCATCCACTTCTCAAAATTCTCAAATTTCCTTTTAATTACATCTAATATGAATTATTTTTTGGGTAATGTGATTTTATCAGTTCGCAGTCGATTTGTTCCAACACGATGATGGATGCACAAATTTATTCTTGACATGCTGAAGTGCAACAGACCACAAAACTAGAGCTGCATTATGTTAACATATCTGAAAGCAGCCGCATATGTCGAACTTCTCAGCTGGTTTTCCACCTGTAATAGCGTCAGATCCCATTTGTCCCTGCTCCAACCGGCAATGATGAAATTAGTAATCTAAAACATTCCAGATTTTTAAAAATTTGCAATTTCTGCTAAAAGAGAAGGTTTTTTTCTGTATCTGCGTGTAACTTTCCTATGGTTACTCACCTCAAGGCTGACTGTGAATTGTTGATGTGCAAGTGGAACTTCGTAAAGTGGAGGTGGTAGGGGTTCCCCGCTACCACAGTATCCTCCTTGAGCTATGTAAGCTATATTAGTCACCAAATCGTCCTCTACAACGCAAAAAAGTGGAATTGCACCTGAAATAGAAGCTAACGTCATTGACATAAGTTTTGCAACAAAATTTCAACAATTACTTTCTCTTGGGATCGACTCTTGTCCTTCAATAAGGCTTGAGCATTTCAGCGGGTAGCCGTAAACAGTTGGTTTGATTTGACTGGCAATGTGCGTGATGTTTTTTTCAATTCCATCTTTTATTGCTTCACGTCTAATAGCGAAAATCACCTCAAAAGTTTAAAGACTTCTCAAAGTCAGCTGGGCACTAGTATAAAATTTTACCGCTTTCTTGATGTAATTTCTGATATTTTTCAAGGCTTCATCTTTATTCGTGGCAAATTTTGGTTTGTTGGCGAGTACTTCTCCATATTCAGTATAGGCAAACTCCAGAGGTAATATCAAAAGCCCATCAACCAGGAAACACACTCTCACACTTGAAGAGGATGCATTTGTATCACCTAGATGTTTATATGTATTAGTTTAATCAGTAAGCTCTTGCACAGAAAATAAGAAAGGAATTTGCTCCAAAAGTACGTAAACTGTTTCGTATGTAATCCATAACTTATTGCAAATGCTGTATTTTTTTCTTCTTTTTCGAAGCAAAATTGAGATCTCGAGTAAAACACTCGGGACTTATAATTGTAGAAATACTCGATTAGCGCAGATTACCCTTCAATTAAAAATAAGCCATTAGGCCACAATCAGTTCAATACATTGTCATCGTCCGGGATCCTATTACAGATTTGAACAAAATTCCTTAGTAAAGCTGCTCATTAAGCAGTAATCAGCAATTATTCCGAAGAAGGCGACATAACCCGAAACTCAAAGTATCAATAAAAATATGATAATAATAATATAATAGTAAAAATTATATCTCTAGAATTTTGGCTTGGCTATCTTGGGCTTTGGCGCGGCATCTCTCGGCTTTTGGCTCCGTAATTTGCCAATATTACTATTTCCTCAAGTAAATCAAAAAACAGCATCTTTTTTTGAGCACTATTATTGGAGGTTCGTCCAAACCAAAAAAGTAACCATTTTTGCAATTTTTTGCAAACCCTTTGGATATTTCAATATTTTCCATGCAGTGAATAAAGGCCAAACAATTTCTAAAGGGCCAGGCATACTTCACGCGATTTCAGTCGCGACACGAATTGGCAATTCGCCAGAAGTCTTCAGATCCGATACTAGCAAACTGCGCATGCATAGTGTGTATAACTTACACGGATTGATAAAATGCCCTATTTTCTGCACATTTGAAATGTGCTTGTAGTGAGTTATGGACAATTGGAATGTTGCCAAGTCGCGTCGCGACTGAAATTGCGTGAAGTATGCCCGGCCCTTAACAAGCATTAGCTTTCGATTTCTGTGGAGTTTGAGAAAGGGTTCATACCCAAAGACTATACTAATTCTCAAAAGTGCAATAAGCTCCTACTTTCTCTTCAAACTCACCTTGACCAAGTAGGAGAGGAGAACAAGCAAACGCGGCAATGGATGCAGATAGAATCAGCGCACCGAACATCTTCCCGCGTCCAATGTCGTCTAATCTTATCATGGTAAATTTATACCGATCACAACTAGAGTGCTTGATTTTTATGGACAAGGAAAGAAATAGAATTTCGAAACCGCAATCTCTAGACGGTACTGTTGGCAATTTTTTGTGGGCGATTTGCTGGAAAACAGAGCCATACAGGGCCACAGGAAGAGGATAAAATCATGACTTATTAAGGAAATTGGAAAATATGAAACTTAGATTTTTTTCTAGTATGTAGGTCAAATGTGCTTGTGTTTCTGTGTACTTTACGGTCTTGTCTAGATAAACTGCCATTCAAGGCATTTTGTTCGATTAAATTCTAGCACTTTCCCAAATACCAAAAGTGTAAGTTAGACGCGTTTTGGAGAAAACATTTGAAACTATTTAGGATACCCTTTTCCTTCTATTTTGTGCGAACCTATAAAGTCGAAATGCTGTGTATTTGAACGTAATGCTGGTACAAGGCCCCATAAAAAAAACTACCCTTCAACCCTCATAAACCCTCGAGAGTAAGAAATGTGCAACGCAACATATGCAAAGCAACAAAATGAGACATAGAGTAATAAAACATCACATTGAGTGAAGAAGTTTTTTTCAAAGTCGGTGCTCATTCAAACAAAGATATACCGTAGCTAAAATTCTTTTTTAGGACACAATAAATGTCATTACATTCAAGTACTCATAAAATATGCGTGTATGATTTTGGTTCAGTTTTTGCAACACTATCAAATTGCTTTTGAAGCTTTTTTGGTGATATTGATGACCTTAACACATTTTGTATTCTATGGAAGTTTTTTCGGCAACTTTTGAAAAAATTGGAAATTTGGAAAAGGGGTCGGCGGCTGTCGCTACTTCCTAAGTCGATGCACCAGGACAAGAAAGAATATTTTGGAAATTATTACGTTATTCTTCTCATCTGATCATCTATGCTTTGTGACGGATAACTTACAGTCCGAGAACATCGCGTACGGAATTTCGGAGAGAACTGTGGTATTAGCTTGGACAATACAAAAATAACCATTATCGATAGTTCATTATTTCCTCCTTCCCTTTCTTCCTTCTCTTTCATTCAATCGTCGTCCATATCTGGCTTAACTATGCCGCCACGAACACTTAGGTGAATACTAAACTTTCTCAGAGCTAAAAGGAGCTTCATTGCTAAGCCGTGAAGCAACCAACAATTTTCTGCGTAAATTCACGCAGATAAATGCTAATAAATTATTTAACGTGAGCGGCCAAACAATACATTGAAAAGATTTTCAGGCTAGTTGATTCTTTTTGAGAATTCGAATATCGTCAAAAATTGAGAAGAAGTGGATGCTATCTATATAATTCATATAATTTTTCCATGGACGGAGTGATTGCACAATTTCAAAAGGGTAGAAATGTGCATCACTGAAGTTTGGGTTGCAAAGCATTCCTAAAAGACGTTTAAGCTAATGGGCAAGTCTCAGATGAGTACAGGCGCTACAGGCGGAATCCCCTTTGGTGTGATTTCTTCTTTTTCTTTTGTCAAAGCAGTGTAGCTCATGTATCTCCTAATGTTCTTACATAGGTGACCACTCAGTTTCTCATATGCTAATCAAAATTTCCAATTCAATGCAGCAAATTTGCGCAGTCGGGCATTTCTTGAACAATCCTTTCTTTTAAGAACGTAGGTGCCTAGCTTTTCACTAGATAAATGTCCTTGATATTCTTAATTTTATGTGTCCCAACACGAGAATGGATGCTTTGCATTTATTTTCACATGCTGAGATGCAACAGACCACAAAACTAGAGTTGCATTATGTTAACAGTTCTAAACGCAGCCGTATAACTCGAACTTCTCAGCTGCCTTTCCACCTGTAACAGCATCAGATCCCATTTGTCCCTGCTCCAACCGGAAATAATCGAATTGCTAATCTGAAGTATTCTAGATTGTTAAGATTTGTGCATCAGAATAACACCTTAGTTGTGCGCCGTTTCATGATCTCTGGCTTTTGCCATCACCAAAAGTGGAATTTGATAGCATCAGAAAAATATTTCTAAAAAATTTTCATGGCTATAGATGCCGCAAAATTGCATTATATTACCCTTTGTTTGCTCTATCTAACTGTTGCCAGCTTTTTCGAAAGTCAAAAATAAAGATTGTGAAATATTGCCAAACTTGGACATAGTAAAAACCATGGGTTCGAAATTTCGGCGCTTATCTCAGTGAGCAAAAGAGTAATCGGCACGTAGGCTTGACATTTAGAAAGAGAAAGAAAAGATGCATCTTGTAGTGCTTAGAGCTTTTCCCTATCTTCTTTCCACGCGTTTTTATGATAGGTTGAAAAAACGGACAAATCTTTTTTCGGGACAACCTAATATGATTGTTTAATCTCTTTTGGAAAATTATCTGGGAATAAGCATCCGGAAACATTTGTTTCTCTTTATCCGATATACTCGGGATTGTTTGTAAGCACTCAGAAATTGATTATATTGGCAGGATTCAGCAATATTTAAATTATTATGTTTCCTGAAAACAAAAATGTGCATGATAAGTAAAGCAAACAGCTGCTACATATCCTGAAAAACTTTACATAACTCATCCTACGGGGTTTCTGAATGTACGCAAGATGGAGCATTTTATCAACCTATGAAAGTTATACATGCTGTGCATTTGGGGTTTACCAGTATTGAACTTGAACACATTGGCAAATTGCCAGGTAGTGTGGCGACTAAAATCGCTTGAGGTATGTCCTTTGCCTTACACAGCTGTTTGAAATCAAATCAGTAACTTCTAGCTTTAGACAATATTATGCTGAAGCTGGCTAAGGTCTTCCTAGTCCCTGAAATTCTGGGGGAAAATTGTGAAAAATCCATGGCGTAAAGGGAATCTGTAAGAGTTTGTTCTTTTACAATTTATGACGACAGAAAGAATTTGTCTCAACCGTAATATCCCTCTTCGACAGGCACACCCGTCTCGCGAGTGCTTGAAAAAAGATTGTTATATCCAGCCTCAGCTTAATTTTTATCTCCATTGTTCAATGGCTAACATATTCAAAGTCTGGTCTTCTTCGCTCTGGGATCTGGATATCACGAAGATAGCCATTCTTTACACTTCGCTAATTTTTCCCCCTATTTGTTTGTCTCTTCTCTTCCGTACAATCGTCATTTTGCAGATTGCTTCTTTGAAGTTAAACCTTTGTGGATACCTAAAATCGTAAACTTTCGCAAAGTCAAGAGGAACTTCAAATTCAATGCCAACCCATGAAAAACTGAATTCTATGCGTAAAATCAACAAGTACATCCCAACTCTATCCCCGAGGGCAAACAATGCAAGCAATGCAACCAACGGATTTGCCAAGGAGATTGATTTCCCTCAAAAATCTATATTTCATCAATTCAAAAAATAAATGATCGTTACTTTTCAAAAAGTTTGCATACAATGACGATTCATAATTTTACTGCGCAGAGTAGGAATGTGCATTACTAAACGGTCCGCACTCTTATAAAGTTCTGGAGAGCTTTGGAGTACAAGGTGTATCATATTCATTAAACTTTATGAGAAAAGCACGACGGCACAAGGAAAGATTTTTTACCACCATATAGCATTACGGTTTATCGGACGCTTGTGTTTTCACTTTGAGTATGACTTCTTTTTGCCAGGTCAACTGTAATTTATGTAATTCTTAGTGTTCGCCTAATATAGGTGAGCATGTAATCATTCTTTGAAAGCTTCAGATCCTAGATTTGTTTAAATATTAGAGCATACAGCAAAGAAAGCTCTTCTTTTTCTAAAGCACATGTTTGGCCTTTGAATAGTTAAACCTAATATGCGCTATTTTCTATATAAATGTCGTTGATATTTTCGACAGCTGCGCAGCATATTGAATGCTTCAGATTTATTTTCACATGCTGGGATGCAACAGACCACAAAACTAGAGTTGCATTATGTTAACAGTTCTAAAGGCAGTCCCATAAGTCATACTTCTCAGCTGTTTTTCCACCTGTAACAGCATCAGATCCCATTTGTCCCTGCTCCAACCGGCAATGATGGAATTGGAAACCTGAAGTATTCAATATTGTTAAGATCTGTGCAGTTTTTCTTCTGAAAGGAAAAGAAGCCTGTTTATAAGATTTTGCGTCTAGTATTTCAATGAGCACTCACAGCTAGGGTGACTGTGAACTGTTGATGTGCCGGTGGAACCTCATAAAATTCCGGTAGTTCGGTGTTGTCTCCTTCTTTTTTTGGAGCAGTGTACGCTATGTTAGTCACCAAATCGTCTTTCACTACACAAAACAGTGCAAGCGGTTCTGAAAAGAAGTTCTACTTATTTATACTAAAGTTTTGCTCTAGAGGTTTCGAAAAGTACTGGGTGTTGCATTTTCTTCGGCAGATGGGATCGACGTCGTTCCTTCAATAAGGCTCGAGCATTTCAGCGGACTACCGTACACAGTCGGTTTAATCTGGCTGGCAATGTTTGTGACCAAATGTTCAATTCCAGCTTTCCTGGCTTCCTGTCTAATAACGGACGTCACCTTAAAATTTCATGTATTTTTTGAACATAATCGAATATTAGTAGAAAATTTTACCGCTCTCTTGATGTATTGTCTGATATTTTTCATGGCGTCATCCTTATTTGTAGCAAATTTTGGTTGCTTGTCGGTGACAGCTTTCGTTTCAGAATAGGCAAATTCCAGAGGTATTTTCATAAGTCCATCTGCCAGGAAGGATACTCTCACTTCTAAATACAAAGACTGGTTGCACCATCATAATCATTCCCTAGTGGAGTTCCCAATCAAGCGCTGCTCAACGTTATAGCGATACGGTAAAAATGATTGAACAAGCTTTTAGAATTCATCTACACAATCTCTATCCAGGAACTCCTTACCTTGACCAGCTGGTAGGGGAGAGCAACCGAAGGCGAGCGCATTGGATGCTAGTAGAGCCAGGGCACCGAACATCTTGCGCTAGATGTCGTTTCCTCTTATCACAGTAAATTTATACCAAACACATTGAAGTGTTCAATTTTTATGATCAAACAAAAAATGGCAACACCAAAAGTGCTATTTTTTGCCAGAATATTAACTGAGATGTTCTTTGTCGGCTAATCGCTGAGATGCTTGCTCACCAACGGAGGAATAGGGATTTTTGGACTAAACTGAAAGAAATAGAGAGCACAAAGTACACAAGTAAAAGTAAAGTATCAAGATGTGGTCGATTACTGAGGAATGAAAATGATTAGATTCATTGTACAAATTTAGTGCGATCTTCTTCAATAAGACTCAAAAAAAATTTTTTTACAACCAGAACCATGATCGTTCAAAAACTTTCGAAACATTATCTTGAAATAAGCATCCAAAAAACCTTTGTTTCTCCTTTTTCGATACACCCGGACTATCTGTATGCTCACAAAATTTATTATATTAGAAACGGTTTTAGCGGTACATACTTTGACCCCGTAAACCCTGGAATGCTAGAGATGATAGATTGTAATGCGAATGCAATTCAAAGACATAAACAAAAAGTTACATTATGGTAAAGATGTTTTCTCAAAGTCGGTTTCTTATCAAACAAAGACATGTTCCGGCTAAAATTTTGCTTGTGACTGTCTCAATAGGTGTCATAACATTCGAGTATTCATAAAATATGCCCATTAATTTTTCTTTCATATCTTTGCAACATTGTTGCATAAATCTGAACTAAGATTGATTCGTTTATTACGGAAAGGTTGGAAGACAGGGCTCGGCAAAATTGGCACCGGGCCAAGCTGGACATCGCTCACATAAAGCGAGGTGAAACTGTTTTTTATTCAGTCGATGTTTCGTTTTTCTACGTTTCTTTTACATCTAGGGTTTAGGGTCAAGAGGGACTTCGTACGAAATGTTTTGAGATTAAAGGGGACTCCGTTTATTTCCCTGTCGCCAGCTCATGCTGAGACTTATTAGAAGATGGAATTTTGTAAACTGGCATACTGATCACATGTATGCCAGCAATTTTATTCGCTGATGGGGGATAAAAACTAGAAATTTTCAAAAAAACACTAGAATGTGTCTTCTTTGATTTAATTCAAAACGTATTCTGAGATACTATATCGATTTTCTTTAAGACAGTAACTCATTAAAATACTGTTTGGTGCAACCCGGTGTAGCAAAATGTGTCGCGTGGAGCGGCGCTTCCGCATCGCTGAGTCTTTGCAGCGGAGAGGAAGCGGTGCGTGGCGTGCGCGCGTCATTTCAATTTCTGCCTAAATCGGATTGGAACAGGCGATAGCAAGCAAAATTATTTAAAGATTGTTCAGGTTAGCTCTGTATTGTTTCGATGTGCACACATTTACGCCTAACTGCAATTATCATCAAATCTCTTTCCTTGTTTAAGACAAGACCTTACATCGTACACCTACAGTAATCTTACAAAAAAGCCCTTATCACGCAACTTTAATATCATTTTCGTGATCATCAGGATAGAATACCCCCCCCCTCCCCCATCCTATGCCAAGTTTCAGCCAAATCTGTCGAATTTTATAATCTTTCCCTTAATCCACATACATACCGTGACCCTCACTGCGACGTCAGAATCTGACAGAACAACAGCTGCTTGTAGCTTTCCTCATAATCTACGTAATGAAAAAATGTGTGTGCCACGTTGAGAGGGAGGAGAGCTGTCGAATGAGTTGCAAGACTTAGTTTCCAACCTAATATTAAAGAGGTTCACACCAACACTTCCACTTGTTCAGATATTGTTGTTTTGACTGCGTTTTTTTGTTAGCGTTTGTTCCTTATTCATAGGGGCACCCCCGCACAATGAATAAATTGCGGCACTGCAAAAGATATACGAGACTAAGATTTATTTTGCACTATCTCAATATCTACCGTTTGCTTCAACCAGATCGGGGCTGGAAGGCGGGACTCCTTGACCTAGATAAGGTTAGGAAATGACCAGAGAGCATGCTCGCGAGGGAGGCGCAGACTGCGTCACGGACGCGAGCAGTCGCCTACTAGGTCATGAAGCCCCGCCTTCCAACAGCCGATTTGATTAAAACAAAGTGTAATAAGCAAAACTACGGCAGAAGGATCATACTAATTAATCTCACAACATCCAATGCATGCAAACTATCAAAGCCAAGTCATTTTGTAGCGTTGTTAATGTTCAGTTTATCGAGTGCATATGTTGTCGATGAGAATTCCATACGGAATCGTGAAAATGCTGGTTCCAAGTCGGAAATATGGCGGATAATCTGGAATTTGGTGATGAGTCTTATCCAAAGTACAAACCATAACTGCATACCTCTACACTTCTAGTGAACGGGTCGTAGATCACCGCAAACGGTCTCTCCATTGACAGCGCGTATTCTCTGAAAGAAAACTCACTGATTCACGATACGTCTTTTTTTTTGTTATACAGCAATGATTATACGATGCTGTAGGATTTACTCGTTCTTTAGCCACAGGACCGGTGGATAATACGCCGATCTTTGCAATCACTTTTATTTGCGACTCGCTATTTTTCAAGCTTATGGCAAGCTTTGTGTAGTAGTGTCTGGGTAGCAAATACAGTATTGTAAAATCTTTTTAAAATTTCTGCTTCCAATAGCCTAGAATTGGGACAAGGTTGGCATCGAGATTGCAAATTGGACAATTGCCAAGCTTGTTCCTTCGATCAAGATGACAAAAGTTGGGATGAGATGTAAGAGTACGGTCTATTCCAGCTCGATTTCGGCCAAAAGTGGGATAACGCGCACCGGCTTGAGTCGCATCACAACGCATTGTATCATATAGTAAGACACTGCGTCTTCGCAATGCCTACGGTCCTCCATTTAACCCTGACAGCATGCCAGCACCACGCGGCCACAAACCTCCAGAGGCGGACGCGTCGCTCCAGACGAAATCTCCTTCCCTACACAGGGTTACCACACTGCTTGGATGAAAATAGCGATTTTAAGCCTAGCGCAAAAGATGTCAACTTCTGTCGGACTTAGTTTGCAAATTTTGATGTGCAAGAATAGATAAAGTCAGCTCACAAGCTATCCGTAACTAACAATAATGTCACTTCAATAAACCTATCGGAACTCGAAGCAATAAGTCAGAGCCCCGTGAAAATGCTGCTGCATCAAAGTTGTCGGCGCCAACGTCGTGCCAGCACCGTTCTAGCCTCGTGTCGCGTTGATCGATCAATAATTGGTTTGGGCAGCCTTGCAGATTCGCATAACATGTTACAAATAGATAACTCAGCTGTTTTATTGTTTGCTAATCAGTTCTCTAGCCATGTAATTTTTGAATTTTGGGTATGTAATATAGAATCTACAGGCTGTTGCAAAAGGCGTGTCACATTTTAGCAGCCTAGGTCCTTGCGGCTGCCTCGCTAGGGACTTGTGCCGCGTTGGTAAACGTATCTCTGTGATCATTTTCGCTCGCATGGGCAGTAAATAAGGGCTCGCTATAGTCAAAAAATGCTGAAGAGGTACGTTCCGCGATTGCGGCGCAAGGCTCGAGCGAGGCGAACGCGAGGATTCCAGCCGTTTAAGCTGCGACATTCCCATTGAGATGGTCTATATATTGCACGAATTAGTTTTTACCTCAGTTTGTATAGTGCGTCCTGTATGCTGTTCGCTACGAAGTACAGCGGTTGATAATCGCTATCCTCATACTTTTGCACGGCTGTAATAGCCGGATCGAAGTCGCGATGCTCTGGCTTGTCCGAGCAGGCGTGCTAAAATCTCAGCTTTGAGCTTTAATTAATTCAATTCATAAACATACCTCGAGTTCGCCGTAGGCGGATATGAGCCCGGCACCTATGGCCTTTAGTTGACCACCTTCTCTGCACAATCCAAATTCGATTATAAACCAGTAAACCTGTAAAAAACTGAGTAACACTTGTCTCATTAGAAGATTTTCAAACATACGGTAGCCAGCTTTTCGATTTGCTCATCTGTTGCTCCTAGGCTCATCAGACCGATATCCTGAATCATACATGACGTTCAAAAGCCAGTGGAATGGTAGAAAAGCTGCCCTCAAAGTAGGGACCTTCATTTTGTCGATGGTTCTAAATTACCTTCTAGAAAAGGTGGTTATGCGGCCAATCTAGTTATCAAAACATTTGAATATTTTGTGAAAGATGGAACCCTCTATACCAAGATAGATCTCAGCTTATACCAAGATAGAGGGTTCCATCTCTCACGAAAAAATCCAAATATTTTAATAACAAGATTTGCCGCTCTCTAACTCCATTTTTAGAAGGCAATTTAGAACCATCGACAAAATAAATGTTCATATTTTCTGCTAAAAAGTCTACAAAAGTGATTTTTGTGTAATAAGAGCAGAACTCGACCTCTAGTCAAACTTTCCATAAATGACGAGCTTTACCTGACTCATTTGGGCCACCATTGGATCTGCAAACATCGGCACATGACCTAGTAGCTCGTGAATCAGATCAGGTTCCGGTGAGTGATGTGGTCTGCTGCTATGACGCAGGTATGTAGTAGTCTAAAGTTAGTGAAAAAATCACTATTATCTTTTAATATTTTCCATTGTATTGCGCCAGAAAACGAATAAAAAACCCCTTCTCGCCTCTAGGATTGTTAGCACAATATTTTTTTCAAAAGTTTACCTGAAAAACACGGAACGCAAGACTGGCTAAAAAGTCGCGAGCTGAGAGTAGACCAGAACAAGGACGGAGTATAAATCCTGTTCTCTCTGGAACAGCAACTTTTACTTTGGCCGAACATGTGGTTCAAAAACTTACTCTGCAGATATACATTCACATCCCTGATTTGTGGAATTTTTTCCGGTGTCAAAACTCCAGCATCTTCCAAGAGTTTTAAGTTCTTCCTGCAAAAATATTTTCTTCCAGGTTACTTTTTTCCAGATGATCTCACCTATAAGCCAAGCATGTATGACTTTCATGAAGTCCTCTCAGCTTTTCGTATACAGCCTTCCATGTCGCGTGTTCCTGCTCTGTGTACTCAACAATGGGTATGGGATCACCACTGTAAATTAGAACGTTTTTTTCGTTTCAAAAAATTTCAGGAATTGGCACTCACTGTTTGTATTGCATGGCATGATCGTTGAGGAAATTTCTTCTAGCTATGTACGTCGCATCGCCATGTCCCTGAACATCATTTCACATATACCTGCCTCAGCTGCAGTTTTTTTTTTGCCAACAGGAAAATTATCAGCTATAAATCTTGCAAAAGATGATAAAAATTAAAGGCTGCTGCATAACGAAGGCGCAAAAGCGATATCGGCTGAGCGGGCGCGAACGCGATGCGCGCATATTCTCATCGTTGTGAATCCTGCGGCTCATGCGCTCTGCGGCTAATAAAGCCGCGTTCGCGCCCAAAAATATTGCGCTTTCGTCTGCAGCAGCCTATACTTGGAGCATCCGTGTGGTGTCAGACTACACTACGGCTGAGACACCACGTTATACTGAACCAACTATGTGCAGGCACGTTTTGGAGTTACAGTAATCCCGTGATACCGTCCTCCTTCATCTCCTCCAATCATGAAAGAAATACATGGGTAAAATAATGCAACGTATCGCATTGCCCGTTTTTAGAGACTTGAAAAATCGAGAAAATCAAAAATCAAAAATTGTTCATATTTCTGCAACTTATGGCAAAACTATCATTATTATCGCAGTAAATAAGTGATTTTGAGCTGGGTTATTGATTCTAAGAGCGGTTCATGAATTATGGAGGTAAAGTCTTTTTTATCCATGGCTAAGTTGAGCTCACAAAATACGCAAATACAGCTACAAATAGCTCTTAACACTTGAGATTGCCATAAATTTTTTCGCCGCTACATTTTTGTCGTGAAAGAACCGTCGGATTGCTATAACTTCTTCTGAAGCCGATTTTTGAAGAAACTGAAAACATCACTGGACTAGTACGAATCTGGCGGTTTAGAAGTCTAATTTTCGAAAAGATTTTTGTTTGACCTATCCGACTATTTGTCGCGACAAAACCTCGCACGGCGCTAATTTCCTTGTCGATAAGTTTCACGGATCCAAGAGTACATTTTTGATTCCCGACAAGTTTCCGACTTGAAAGAATTTGCAAAAAGTATTGTACGGTTTTGTTTTGCTTATTATATCTTTGGACTTTTGGTCAGTATCTCAGTATCGGAAAGATGGGAAAAGTCTATACAACTAAGAAGAGTCATACAGTATATTAAATGCATGAGTAGAACATAAGCGCTTTTCTTTTGCTAGCGAAGGAAAGTGGGCGAGAAGGAGTGGGTAGCGGAAGCTGAAGAAACTCTCTTTTCCTCTCCTTCGTGCTATAACTTGCGAATCGTGCCTGACATAATAATTATCAAAAAAATTTTTTTTCTCATACCGGATGACGCGGATCCGTCATTGGATCGTATTTTGTGATGCAATGAGAGCATTTGTCAAGCTCAGAGATGTGTCGTGGAAACCATGGCACTGAAACAAGAAGATCACAGATCATAATATCTCAGTGGCTTCTATGCAGTAGCTTTTGACAATGACGGCATTTTCTAAATGGTTTATGCAATGCTCCGTTCTTACTTGCCCAAACACGGACGAGTTTGCGATGTTATAAAAGGTGGGCAAGTTGTTAGTAAGTTTATTATATACCGGTAGCCTTGTTAGCCTTGGTCTGGAACATAGTGGATGCTAAAAGGTTGAATTATCCTCATTTTCGAGACTAATTGAGTTCAGCAAAATTGTTTCTCGATTGGACTTCTGTCTAATGCAGCGGAAAATCCAAGTCCTGCTCCATCGGAGTCTATTATATAAATCCAACTAAAACTGTGTGGAATAACTTTTCTGCAGCAGTAGTAAGGTAAAGGTAAAGCTTACCCTCCTCTACGGCGTTCTTCTTGTAAAGAGCAAAGCCAGTTAGATTTACATGCTCTTTCGTAAGAGTCGCAGCAGCCGCTATTAGCTGGTCTTTCGTTGCATCACAATCAGCTAGCAGATCCCATCCTATTGTTGAAACATTGTTTTCGGATTTTTCTTATAAGAATTTGATGAGACAATCACATTGAGAAAAGGCTAGAAATGTTTGGACTACTAGGCCAAATTGTAGCTAATTTGTAAGCATTTTCTATTCATTTCACTGCGCTGAAAATCACTTATATAGACTTACCTTTTCCGAATTTGTGTTGTCTAGTCTCGACATGGCTTATGCGAATCTCATTTGATGCAAACGCTTGAATTACCTCTCGTACAAAAGGAGCAAGTTCACCTAAAAAATGCATGTAAATATTTACCATTTAGCTAGTAGATTTCAGGACTAGTTAGGATTAATATAGATAATCAAGTCTTCAATTGTTGGTCACGACCTCCTCGACGTGGGATTATTCAGCGAATTAAGAGCGGAGACTCACTGGAACTGCTAAGCACTGCTGTGAACCCAATGCTACCCTTATCAGCTGCCCAAATCAGTTCCACACCTTCGTCATTGAGTTGTTGGAAAATCTGCAGTGATTTTCTTTGCTTTCTCAGATGAACAGAATTCAAGCTTAGGCTTGTTATTGCCATTTCTGAGGTAAAGTTACCGATGAACAGAATTCAAGCTTAGGCTTGTTATTGTCATTTCTGAGGCAAAGTTACTGGCCTGTTCGCCTTTGGTGACTTCCACCAGCTGTTCTCGGAATTTCGTAGTGTTCCTTCTTCGCAGTCCTGCATGCATAGCCGTTTCACAGCTGGCCTGATGTACCAGCGAGTATCGGCGAGGGGTTCGTGGACTTCCATTTTCCTAGATCAGATCATGCAGAAAAATTGTATCACGGGTGAAGTTGATTGTAGCTATTTTTGATTCATCGTAAGAATTTAGTTGTGCATTGCAAGAGCTCAAATTTTCTTTTGAAAGAGGGATTTTCAAACCGTTCAATAAATTTCCTTGAGAGGAACATTTACTAGACATAGAAAACTTTGTCGCTTACTACTGCTGTTATCTATCAGGATACGGTAAGTTTACGCAAAGAGAACTGCTTTAGTGTCTGGGAATTTGCAAATAACATCGTAAAGAATTCAATCTGATCATACCGTTCGTACTACCACGAAAGAATATTATTGTACTTGTTTTTAGCTGCTTTGGTGTAAATATAGAAGGAACGACTTCACAGTTTTCTGTAAACTTGAGCAGTGTTGTAGGTTTTCGTCTTTTGCTTATACAAAACTATGTAATCACTTTTTTTGCTCATCTATGAATAACGGATTTGGTAAAGGAAAGTACTGCAAAAGTTCTACTAAGTCAAAGAATCGCAATTTTGAGTTGTTACTTAATTTCCGATATGTTCTAACTATGGTCTGATTCTTCAAATCGGAAATGTATTCAATGAACAGGAAGCATTGGGTAACTGGTAGCAAAATTATTAAGCAAGCTGCTGTTCACTAGTAGATTTCAGAAGTTCCCAAAGCGTGGCTCAATAATATAATTTTAGCTGCACACTATTTGTTTACCGTTTATTGCTTTCTCCTCATGCTCTTAGGTGTTTGGCGCAGAAATACTCAGTAGAACATTTGCATTCAAAATATTGGTCGACTTCAGTATCCGCATTTAAAAATTAATTTGAAATTTTGTGCTTGATTTAGATTCTGTTTCGAATTTTAGCGTCACTATTGGATACTTACCGCCTGTGACATATTGTAGGTCTTATATAGACAGCCTTCGCCAAGGTTACAGCGTCTTAGTATCCTGGGTCTGCAATAAATATACTGCTTGATCTACCGGTGCATAGATTTCCATTAAGGTGATGGCTCTTAGATTCAGTATAAAATATAACGTGCTTACCTTCGAACTCGCATCGCTGAGGGTATCAATCAAAGCTAGACAACGTTATCAATAAAAACATGCTATGAGACTTTTGTTTTGTCATTACTACGCACTTTTCAGGTAAACAACGAACTTCGTGTCATGATTTATGATGCGATGTTTCTTTGATAGGTGCAAAGGGTCCAAAAAGACAAACCTACCTGGTTAGCTGACAGCTCACCTTAAGATGGTCTGCTGCAAAGCTGAGTGTATGTTTTTCGGTGCGTAGCAATGAGCTTTAATAGCTTCCGTACATGTATCAGAGACAAGGTAATTGCATCCGCTCTGCACCTTTGCATCCATCCATTATCTCAGGCATAATATTCGGTCATTAATATGTCTCAGTAGAGAAATTTATATTATTACCTCGTATTCCGGCCCACTCGCCCGAAGATAAACAAAGTTCACTACAGTCGAAGGGAGAGTCCATGACACCCGCGGAAACAATGATTCAGTCATTTACATCAGTAAACGGGTTACATCCTTATGATGTGGTTCATTTTACGTCCAAATCACACCTGCGCATTCTCAATGCAGGCAGGATGATAGCTGAAAAACAATCGTCTCAGCTGTGCTGCGGCGCTTTGATGGCAAGGATAAGATGATTTTAGGTCTCGACAGGAAAATCCTACAGAACCCTTAAGACACAATTTTTGTATTTTTGGTATCGGTTAGTTTTGTTGATTCGTTGATCACACGAACTGGAAATCACTGCAGAGCACGCGCTGCGAGATGAAACGCTTGCCCCAGTACAAATCCGCCATTGTACAAGTCGTGCTCTCGCGACAATTCAGCCGCGCGGCGCGTGGTCCGCAACGTTTGAGCTGTCCTTGCGGTCAACGAATGGACGATACGGCCACCAATGTCTGCTATGATAAGATATCATGGAAATACCCATGCCTCTGGTTTGCCCACTGCATAATTTTTCTGCCTCTCAAATATTTCTGCTAATCAACCCAATCACGTGAGAATAATTACTTCCCTCGAAATTCTTTTTTTGCAGTTCCACGTCATAGTATGTGGGATACACTCCTCCCCCTAACTCTCCCACCGGAGCTTCGATATTTTTCATGAGGAAACGTAGGGCTGAGTTGGAAATGCGTAAGCGCAGTTTATGCGAAATCCTTTGGATTGTGGAGTTAAGCCATGCTCTCAAAAGACGAATGTTACTTTCAAAAAGCTAAAAAAGACTTTTGACATAGCACGTCAGAGATATATCTGTAAAAGATCACATTTTTGAGATGTTTTTTTCTCTAAAGTGTGGGGTTCATTCATTAATTTTGTCTCATTGAGGGCTCTTATTGTCGCCATTTTCAGTCCATGCAAACTGAAACCACTTTATTCTTCGACAGCATAGTGCATAAGATATCCGTAGAGGCAAACAAGAAGAATTTATAGAATAAAACGCAATCTTATGGAGACAACACCCGATAGTTAGGAGCTCAGTTTTGACATTGAAGTCTCGTAACGTGGAAAGATAAGGTTGAAAAGAATTCGAGAAATTACTTCTCCTAGCACAACTGATAAACAAAGCCAAATGTTGAAGGTCATGAAAGTCATTATAAGCAAATAGGATAGAACTAGCTGTACAAGATGAAGCACAGCATCGACAAGCACGAAACCGGAAAATCTTGGAGCAAACCTGAAAGTTTATCACCTCTTCAAAAAAATCGTTGGTTAAAAAGAACCTACCGTAATCTTTCATTTACGGGAATCCGTTGAGTGTCGTTATAGGTTCTGAGAAAACGAATAAGCTCTACGACGAAACACATCATTATGACGGCAAGGCAGGATAGAACAATTCCTGGAAAATACATTGACTTTAGTTTAGAGGTAATTATGAAATGCGTACCTGAGGCTGTTGCAGATCTCCAGAAACTAAAAAGAATTGTTTCCGCATGTCCAGTATGAAACATCATTTTTTTATTTGAAATATCATTTCCAGGTGGAGTTAAAGTTTGCGGAAACTGGTCAAATCCTAGGCTCATCTGTAAAACCTTCTACTGTCGACTTTATATAATTATCAAGAAAAAATTACAGCTTTAGCACATTCAAGTGACTGACAAAACAAGAATATGCTGTTAAAAAACCTCGTTGCTATGAGAACGCAGTTCAACTGTTTTCTGATTTTCGCCATTCTGGTAAACACTAAGTTCTAAAGAATCACAACAACCATACTATGTGCTATATAAGTACGATTATTCATAGAAGACCTGCATGAAAGGAGAAAGGACATGCACCCAATACTTATTTCTAAGTTCTTGTCTTCCTTTACTATACCTAATAAGGGCATGTGAAAAGTTCTTTGACTAAGAGCACAAAGGACAGTATGAAAACATGCCATTAGACGGAACTCCAGAAAGTTCTGTCTACCGTGGCATTTGCTAATCAAGAACTCGTGGGATAGCACGATTAGTCTAGAGTCTTTGAATCAAATAAGATTGAACCTAAGGTTCCTTTGCTCCTTTTGAAAATTTCAACTTCCTGCTGTCTCAACAGCAGGAAGTTGAGATGCAACATTCCTCTTCGGTGAATGCTGTGACTGTTTAGTGCTAGAGAATGGAGGAAGTCCCTAAATTTTGAATATTTTAAAAAAGTTCGGCAAAATTTGAAATATTGCATTGAATTACTAAGTTATGAGTATTATAGCTTAGAGAGGTGTATCTGGTGAGAAAAATTATGTGCTGTTCGAAAAAAACTGAAAAATCTAAAAAATATAACTTGTGAGAAAATTTCCCACAGTAAACTCATTTTTTTATGATACTTCAAGCGGCGGAAACTCTGCTTAGCGTCACGAAAAGTTTCAAAACTATTTTTACATGAGAGGGAAAATTGTCGTGAACCTACGTTTCATGACCTCCTCTTTTTAGCTAAGTGGAGTTCGAGCCGATCGAGAGCAGGTTGACTTTCGTGAAAAAAAAAACGCGGAGCATTTACGTATAAAAAATCATAACTTTTTGTAGGAGCATTCGCTCAGCAGACTTTTGCCTAGTAAGAAAGACGAGATCATAGAACATTTGTTTTTGCTTCTTTCTATATTTTTTGTAAGGTTTGTGGATTTTTGGTGAGCTTTCCCAAAAATTACCAAAATTTGAGTTTTCTTATTTTTTCATTTTTAATTCTGCGACTTGTGCGTAGTAGGACGCATTTGAAGTAAAGTTAGAAACCGCACGGCATGTACAGCAGATAGCAGCGAGTTACAATTTTTTAAAAATAATGCGGACGAACTTTTGCAATGACCTAATATGATTATTTTTATATTGAGTTATGTATCCTTCAGGTTTATCTTTCAGCAAGATATGACTTGTAAGACAAAAAGTTTAGTGTTGATTGATCTAGACGTCTTCGTAAAATTGACATGTCAAATACTTTTGCACTGTTTCTCTCGGAACGTTAGAAGAAAGCTAGTCAGTAAATCGGTCATCGACCTGCACATATTTTTGTAATCTACATACAAGGTGTCCCAAAAAAATGTTAACACTGTTTGATCGTTAATAACTCTCTTGATTTCATGTCTTTCGGCGAGCTTGAGGCACCATTCTGTAAAGCGAGGTTCAACTTAGATTTACAGTATGGAGCGAATCACCGTTCGCTCTTCGTTACGGTAGCATTACGGAGGGAAATTCCAGCATGTGACTGCCGTGAAATATGCCCTCTGACGAAAATTTCTTCAAAAAATCTGAAAAATCGTGTACAACGGTTTTCGCGCACGTTGATTTTACTACACAACTTTTTACGAGTGTTTTCAGCTTTTTTGACGATGTAATCACATTTTTTACACATGCTGGGAAGTCAGCTATTACACTTTACGTAGGATAACTTTGAAAAGAAGTATCTTAATAAAGTGGAAATTTCATATTTGAAATCACCGGCTTTCATTACCATAGTACAAGAGATTTTGGCTTGTTTGGCTCTGTTTTGAAGCAGAAAATGGCCTTTGATGGCCTAAAATCCCTGTCAAAATTTCTACCGTAATTCTGCAGTAACGAGGAGCGCTAGATGATTCGCTTTATACTGTAAATCTAAGTTCATCCTCGCTCTACACAATGGTACCTAAAACTCGGCGAAAGACTTGAAAGCGAGGGAGATATCAACGATCAAAAAGTGTTAACATTTTTTTGGGACACCCTGTATTTTATCTATATAATTAATACACTAGGTTGAGCGGAAAGTTCGTTCGCACAGTTTTCAAAAAATCGTTACTTCTTTCTATCACAATGATTCTGCTCGAATCAAATTTTATTGGAAAGCGTAAAGCATACAATTTCTAAGTGTGGCCTAGTGGCTTTCAACCATTTCAGGTTGCAGAGATCAAAATGGAAGAAGGAAATCTTCTAAAGTCTGGCGATTTGAGACAAGCTCGTTAAAAATTCAACTGCGCCGTAAAATCCAAAAACAGCCATTATCCTTGGTTTTCTGGCCTCTTTTTTCTAGCTGAGCAAAATTCTCGCTGATCGAGTCGTTCTTTGAAAAGTTATGATTTTCGAGAAAAAATGGCAAAAACGCTTTTCCTAAGAGATTGACTGTATGGCATTTTCTCTCGAAAGTCATGACTTTTCAAAGAAAAGATCAATCAACCACCTTTACTCGCTTGGAAAGAGGAGGTAAGAAATTGAGATTGATGCTGTTTTGAATTTTACTGCGCATTTTTGAATTTAACGGGCTCGCCTCAAATTGGCGGACTTAAAAAGAATTCTTCCCTCCAATTTTATCTCTTCAATCTGAACATAGCTGAGAACATCAGATCACAATTAAAAAGTACACTACGGTTTCTATTAAAATTTGATTTGAGCAGATACGGTTTTTTGAAAAATATGCAAACGGTTCAAGGTTAATATATATGTTTATATATCACTCTATCTCTTGAAATGTACGAAATGTGAACTTTAACGTATTGGACTTACCTGATTTTTGTAGACTAGAATAATTTTTCTAGCCGTCGAATGAGTTCACTTATTTATGGATTTTTTTATAAACCTGAATATTCGTAAATCGACTCTTGAATTTGTGCTGTAAATTCAGTCATATTCAAAGTTGCCTAGTCCTCCTGATGTCAATCATCTTTTTTCTTTCCATTAGCTCCATTTTGAGCTTTGGTGGCCTCTTCTAGCACGTTATGCCGCTAAGCCAGCCTCGATGTCCACAAGTATCACCAGGCTTTCTGGCATTTATTGGTTTTACGGCAAAAAGGTATGATGTGTGGGAGGGGATTGGCTTAGCGCTGTATCCTAAGGAGGCCTGAAATCAGCGAGCTCGCTATGCCTAATTTATACCCCGCAGACCAGACCAATGAGGTCGAAAATACCTTGGATAGGTAGGTTCTGTTCCCCCCGAAATGGGGATAGATGACTTTACGGCCTCCCTTTTCGGCGATCTGATGTCCTCTACCCAAAATGTAACATTTTTCTGGGCTGATGTTTAGGCACACCAAATTTTATCGTCGCATAATACATTAAAAGAAACATTTTCGCTTTAACAATCTGATCGTTAATGTATATGTATATTAACCGTCAATGTACGCTGATACCGTTTTTGAAGCATACATAATAAAAACAATCTCTCAGCAGCAATCCTGCGCCCATCAAAAAGAGCGCATGACGGTTTGACTTTTTTTTTCTTGTTGAAAGCAGTTAGGGTGCGAAGCTTTCCTACATTTTTTGATTCCATCTTATTTGCTTTGTAGTAAGTTGCGCTGTTGTTAAGTTTTCAAAACTAGAAAAGCACTTTTTCAATAACTTCGTCCTTTCGCGAATGGTGAAAGTATACAAGCGGCGAAATCTTTCGAATTTTTAGAAGTCCAAGCTAAAACTTGCTTATAACAAAAGTGGTCGTACAAAATTAGAAAGACTAGCTGGCTTATCCGGCTCAGCCCGGCCCTGTCAATGCTATGACAAAGCTCTTATTCCTATTCCTGTAGAATCTTTCATTGTGCCCACTTCTAATACATGCAATTCCGTATTCCCGCTGTGTTAATAATTAGCATGCCCACCTACCCCCTCATCAACCCCCAGCCCCGTAGCTCAAACTTTGCAAAAAAAGCAATGAAGCCGGTAAAAGTAAGGAATTCTGAAAACTGATGGCGCTATTCGGCTATCCGGCCTCTAATGTTTTTGGATGTATCTTGCTCAAAGTCAGTACATGGGAATTATCAAAGCCGCTGATGACGAATATCGTAATCATTTCGCGCGATAGCGCCATTTTCTGGGTTTACGTTGGGTACACATAAGAAGCTAAAATCATGGATTTCGCTGAAACTTTGAGGGGGGCTAATTGACATGCGGATAACGAATATCATACTCCTTCGGCATTTTGAAGCGATTTCACTGAGTTATGGTAGGTATACTGCAAAGGGGCGGAATCTCAGTTTTGGCTGAAACTCGGTCCAGAGATATTCAACCTTCTGACCACGTCTGAAACACTCTGGTTGCGTTTTGAGACCTTTTCGCAGAGTTACGGTAGGTACATGGCAGCTGGTAAAAATCATGAACCTGCCTGAAACCTTAGCAGAAAATTACCTAAAGTGCCGTCTCAAAAATCCCCACGATAAAGGTGTGGTATAAAAGTTTCGCACGATCGTAATGCTTTCCCTTATAGGATTACTGTCGCGCGCGAGACACCCTTCGGCGGCTTTTGCCTAAGCAAAAACACGGGAGGGAGATTTGCCACGTACGTTACGCGTTGGGACAAGTTATCAGGAAGGCGCTGTAGACTGCCATGCAAAACGACCGTTTTCCCATCTCTTGAATATCTGGGATTCAAGTTGGCCCGAAAGCGAAAAAAATGTCCATTTAAACTCTGCAACTCACCATAGCTTCACAATAATGCGTTATGACCGCGAGCAAGCATCATATTCATAAGCGATATACTTGTGAACCGTTACAGGTAAAGTTTTGAGCAAATCTGGAACTTCGACCCATCTACACCCACCGTAACCCAAGAAAATGCACTATACTTGCGAAATCAACATGATATTCATTTTCAGCGCGCTAAATGACCACCCTAGACAAAGTTTAAAGCAAATCAATGTTTTCGACCCCATACCATATAACCACCACAACTCTATGAAAAGGTCCCAATATGCAGAGAGAGAGATGATATTCGTACTGCATGTCGAGTAAGTCATATGGACCGAACTCCAGGCGAATTCATTATTTTGACTTCCTATCGTACACCAGTGGCGTACCCAGGATTTCGGCTCGGGGGGGGGGGGCGCGACAAAAATTTTTTTCTGATGAAGGTGCGTGGCGTTAGCCACGCATTCCGAAAAAATTTTTGGGGTGCTTTTGAAAATTTTTGCGGGTTCCCAACCCCGAAAATCTGGAAAAAGGGGGCGTGGCGTCAGCCACGCCCCCGAAAAAATTTCTTTTACAAGGCTAATTTGTACTTTTAAAAATATTTAAAAATTTATTTCAATTATTTAAAAGTAAAGACAAGTCCTTTGCACATTTTTATAACACATTTAAGTAACTTTCAAAAATTTCGCGACCCATCCTCGGGGGGGGGGCGCCCCCCCCCCCTCGGTACGCCACTGCCGTACACCTATCGTAACCACACGGGAAGGCGTTCTGCGGAGAAAATGTGGTACCTGTAATCAGCGTGTGAAGGGCCGGGCATACTTCACGCGGTTTCAGTCGCAACGCGATATGGCAATTCGCCAGAAGTTTTCGGATCCAATATTAGCAAATTGCACATGCATAGTGTGTAATAACTTAGGTAAACTGATGAAATGCCCTATCTTCTGTACATTTATAATGTGCTTACAATGAGCTATGGACACCTGGGCCGGTAGTAATCCCCCCGACCTGGCAGCAGGTCTCGTCGGCAGGTCGCTGGCACCTTTTCCGTGAGGTGGCCAGAAAGTGAGACCCCAAATTTAGGCCGTCCCAGGCCTTTTTTCAGAAAATTTTCTCGATAAAGATGCCACCTCAACTCTGTAGAAAATCCCATAAAAGTCTGCGGTTCCAGAACTTCTTCTTTAGAAAAATATCTGGAAGCGCAGGAGGAGCTGCCGGCAGCTTCGCGATGTCAGTTGCCGGCAACCTGCCGGCAGCTCGTCGAAATCCGCGAGATGGCAGCTGCCGGCAGGTCAGAGAGCACGGGAAATAGCGTGCTCTTTTGAGAGAGAGAGCTGCCGGCATCTCGACGTGCCCCTACCACGTCGAGGTGGTGGCACCTTTGCCGACGGCGTCTGCGAGTTTGCGAATTGCGGCGGTATCACACAATTTACGTCACGCGAAAAAATCAAAAATTCTACTTTTCATTAAAAAAAAACTGTCATTTTTCTCATTGTATGAGTTTTTCTTTTTTAGAACGACGATTTTCTTACAGAGAAAAAATCCAGTAATGCCCTAGAATCATAAAGAACACCATCTTTTTTGGCAATCCCTTATAAATCTCGTTTGCATCGATTTCGCCCCTCTCTCGCTCATATCAATCAGCTGTTCTTTCTCAAAGTCTCTCACGCAATGTATCGATCCCTCTTACAGGCAGCCCTTTACCAGCGCGTTGCTCCTATTGCCGGGCAAACGGCAATGGTTGACCGAATGGTCGAATGGTTAACGTGGTGGCACCTCAAGTTAACGCACGTAGGTTCGACCGCGCGCGAGGTAGCAATTTTGCGGCTGTTTGCGTCATCAAAATTTAATGTGCGAAATGATTGCGTGCTAAGGTTACATAAGATTATTAAAACCTACAATCACTTCGCGATTGCCGGCGGAGTTGGCATCTTTCCGCGATGTGTGCCAACTTGCCGGCATCTATGATGCCACCAGGTAGGGTAGATTACTACCGGCCCTCGAATATTGCCAAATTGCCTCACGATTGAAATCGCTTGAAGTATGCCCGGCCGTTAAGATAACCCTTATATGTACACGAAGTTTGAGAAAGCTCTACCACAAAAAAGTTTTGAGGCCCGGATAGCCGAATAGCGCTAATCTAATACGAATTCGTAATCAGCATGCTCGATTACCCCCTGGCCAACTCCTAGACCCGTTGCCCAAACTTTGAAAAAAATCCATAAAATCGATAAAAGTAATGGACGATTTTGAAAACTATTATTGTATTCGTAATCAGCATGTTCGATTGCCCCCCCCCCTGTGGCAACTCCCAGCCCTGCAGGTCAAACTTTACAAAAAATTAATAAAGTTGATAAAGGTAATCTATAAATTTGAAAACTAATGTTGTATTCGGAATCCCCATGCTCACTTACCTCTCCTGCGCCAATTCCCATCCCCGTGGGTGAACTCTGCAAAGAAACCGATAAAAATCGATAAAATAGATATCTATCGATGACGAAAAGTAGCTTACGACACGCGCAGGGGCCCGAAGTGTACGTGTGCAAGTTTCGGCCGGATTTTTTCAGATATGGAATTTTCTATTCGGAACATACGTACAGACAGACAAACATACATACATACAAACAGACGTTCAGCTTTATATACAGGGTGTCCGTAAAGTGTGTATACACTGTTTGATCGCTAATATCTTTCTTACCAACAAGTCTTTTGCCTTGCTTCAGGATCCGTTTTGTAAAGCTGGCTTTAACTTAGATACGCAGTATAGAACGAATCACCCATCACTCTTTATTACTGTAGGATTACGGTAGAAATTTCAAAGAGAGTTTTGAGCCATAAAAGGCTATATTTTGCCTCAGAAAGGAATTTGAACAGCCTGAAAGTTTACACTAAGCTAAGTAGAGTTGTTGATTTTAACTGTAAAGTTCCCAACTTATTATTATTTGATGCTTCACTAACGAGTTATGCCGGGTAAGATGTAGCGGCCACTTTTTTAGTGTTCAAAAAACTGCGGTTACACCGTTTAGAAAGCTTCGCTCTTGTGAATAGTTGAGTGTTGAACTCAGCGTCCATAAAAACCCATTACACAAGTTTTCACATTTTTTTGAGAGATTTCGGAACGGCAGCTTTTTCCACATTGACACCATATGTTGCAAGTTTCTATCTACCGTAATCCTACTGTGAAGAGCGATCGGTAATTTGCTCCATACTGTAAATCTAAGTTGAAGCCAGCTCTACAAAACGGTACCTGAAGCAAGGCAAAAGACTTGTTGGAAAGAAAGATATCAACGATCAAACAGTGTATACATACTTTACGGACACCCCGTATAAGATTTTGGCGCGATCATAAGCTGCTGTGGGCAAACCCAAACCCATCCTGCGCTTTTCCACTATTGGATATCTATCCTGAGACGAATGTTATTGAGACAAGAAACTGCTTATTTAATCTATGGCCCTTTGGAATTGCCTAATTTGACAAACTCAAAAAAAAAATACTTGTGGATAACAGCATTTGCTTAGTTTCCCTATGAAACATTCAATTTGCACTGTTCAATAGAGCAAGGACTACAAACAGCGGAGCATCAAAACTTCAGTCTCCACAATTTCAATGTTCTAGTTCATATGCCTCTTTCTTTTATCAAATCGCCAATACCTACGCTGAATGCATTAAAGAGACGTACTGAAAGTTTCAAGTATATATACGATGACCTTGACCGTAGGTAACTCTCTTCTCGCAAAATCGTTTGCTACCAATGGGTATCATTTTGTGAAGCTGGCTTCAACTTGGTTCATGGCTTAGTGCGAATAACCGATCCATCTTCATTATTGCTACGGTATTGAGAAGGCTTGCATTGACATTCTGCCTTTAAAGACAAAACAGTTCAAAAGCTAAAAACTAGACGTGAAATTTGAATTTTAGAATTCTCAGACTCTCAGTCAATAACGAAACTTTCTTTTGCAAACATTCCGGTCTGCTGAATCCAGTTCTTCAATCTGCAAAGCGGAGCAAATGCAGGCCGAGTAGCTTTTATTGCCAGAGCTACCAATACTCGCGTACGTTTCGCTTCGCGGGCACCGTTCTCACATGAACTGAATTTGAACCACGTTTTTCAATCCCTAAAATACCGTAATTAGAGGAACCATAGAAACAGAAATCGAGAATCTCGCAACTACATCGACACTAAATACGTGAAAGATAGATTAATTTAAGAAGTTGAGCTCTTTGAGCAAGTCATTCTCCTTCCTGCTAGATCGCACCATCAACCCATATGATATTTTAAGAAATTTCGTAAGATTGTGACAACTTTCCTTCTCACTTTAGCAAAGTGTGGTCTACTCTCACATGTTAATTGTAATTACGGAAGCATTTGATACTCGCAACTTCGACTTTGATTTGCATATTGCCTGGCTGATAATCAATATATTAGTTTGTTACATAAATGTTGTTACACGTTGATTTCTAACGACGATAAGTCGTACTTCACAAATTTAATGTGGCTCCACGGCATCATTCGGTAGAGCAAAGAAAGCTCTATAAAATAGTGTGCAAAATTTTGCACCAGTTTAGAACCATCGTAAGTTTGCATCCAGAATGTGAGTCGCACTGAAGGTTCAAAAAAATCAGAAAAAATTCAACGTACCGTTGCTATATTTTTTCCTCATCTAGAAATCGAGAAAAGGAAAATATTCTTGTTTTTATAAAAGTGAATCTATGCTGTTTCTTTTTTTGTAATTGTTTACCACCAGCCCTCAGAAGTATAACTGTGAATTTTCAACTTTTCACAAGCCCTAATTTCTGAAAAATACTGACTTTAGCATTGAACACCCGAGTGAGAAAGGCGAAATTTGGTATTTCGAAAACTATGGCTTGTGAAAAGCTGAAATCTTATGGTTATACTTCTAAGGGCTTGTGGTGAACAATTACAAGAGCGGAAACAGCGTTGCGTTTTTGTAAAAACAAGAAAATTTTCGTTTTTTGATTTTTACATGGGGAGAAGATATAGCAACAATACGTTGAATTTTTTCTGATTTTTTGAGCTTTTGAGTTTCACATCCCGGATGCAAACTTACGGTGGGTCGAAGCTGGTGCGAAATTTTGCACACCATTTTATAGAGCTTTCTTTGCTCTAATGGTGCTGTGCTTATTGAATTTATGAAGTGGACTTATCGTCGTAAAAGTCAGAGTGTAACGAGACTTATGTAACAATCTAATACTATGATGTATAGTATGCGGAAATATCCCCGCATAATTTTTCTCTGAATAATTTTTAGATGAAACCTTAGAGTCATAGATTCGCATCAAATTTTCTTCATTCCAGCTTGACATTTGCGTTCCAGCTTGACATTTGCGGACCTCAGTTTGACCTTACGACACCATAGCCTAGCATCAGAAGAAGTGTCAGTCTGGATGCGGGTCGCCTTGCAGACATGTTTCCAAAAAAAGAATGTCGTTACGTCATGAGTTTGGGCAAACTGATAAGATGCGAATCATTCGGGTCATGTTATAAAACCAGCTAGTGATCAAGCTAGTGATCAATACTATCGTCTGCTAGCTTCTTATAGAGAAGGCAGACTATTGCAGTCAAGTGAACATATCGGAAAACCTCCATTCTAGACTTTTTTCGTACTCTCTTGGCATCAAAACCGTTACGCGTGTACGTGCTTCGCCTACTACATTGCAAGCGAGCATCAGGGCTTAGCACATATGCACTGAAGTTAAACAATATTTTGTCTTTGAAGCATAAAAGCAATATCGCAGAACATCTTAAAATTCCCAGGCTTGATATCTGAATATGCCCTTTGTTTTCTTTGATGATGCCTCACATAAAGTATTGTAGAGTTTTTTGCCGAAACTTTGTGCAATTGAGGTTTTTTCTGCTGAACGCAGTTTTCGAATAGAAAGTTACTTTCAAGTTGCTCTAGATCTTGTAGCCAAGTCCCATCTTTAATACTTCAGAGGATACTTTAGAATTCTGTTCGGCGTCACCTGAGACCTTGTTTTTAAAAATACTCGGAACCAACACATGCCAAGGCGAGCACTCTTTACATCTCGCCGGACGATGATAGCGGCTAGTGTCGAAAAATCGTAATTAATCGCTGTGAACAAGCCTAAAAAACGGGCGGTAAAAAGTAACCAATTATTTAACAACAAGTCAAAAATTTTTCGCGTGAAACTGTTCATGTTAAAAATCATTTAGAAAAGTTAAAAACTTCTTTGTTTCTTTAAAAATAAAACATTGCAAAGAAAGCAAAACCTTATCTCATACTTCTTGGCTGCGATAGTTGTTCATTGATCATTTCTATCCGTGGCCCCCAAAATTATATATTTTGCGCACTGTCGTCCATGTCATTAATTATCCTGGGTGTCTCGATATTACTCACAGGCAACTACGGGATTGTCTTCAATTATTCTCCGCTTTCGCAAACTTTTCCGTCCATTCAACTTACGCCTATCTTTGACTACCTAACCTAGCAGTTAATCAGACGGTCGACTGTCAGGTTAGGTAGCATTTTCAAAGCAAGGTCTCTCTATCGACTTCGCTTCTCAACTTCTCAAGCTCATGACAACATTGCAGAAAGAGTTTGAAGGCAAAAATTCGCAGGCCTGCGGTTAGGTCTATGTCGGGTGCGCTTTGTATACAAAACCCAATTTTTTTTCTACTACTCACACTGCTAAGCATCTATAAGATAGATGGAACACTAACACTTTCAAAACGGTCAAAAAAGCGCGAAATCCTCCATAAAAACACATTTTCGGGAACTAAATACGCATAAAAGTATTTTTTAAGTGAAAAAAAAAGCAGATAAGCGTTTCTTATAAAAGTGACACGGCTGAACTTAAGCCACTGCTTTGACTTTCGACTATGTATATGCGCAAAAGACTGTGGAAGCCGAGAATCACTTTAGCAGACAGAAATTTTGGGTGGATCTATAGTTTTGGTCAACCTCCGAGCCTGCTTTTTTCGAAATTTTTGATTTTTTCCTGAGTAATCTAACGAAAGCGGGGCCCGCTCCAGTCACTGATGGAAGCCTGTTGAACACACCGCTGTACCAAATCTCAGATCAATTCCTTGAAAAACAGATGAACGACGGCAGATATTCACAGTGGATTTATAGTTTTGGCCAGCACTGTAGTAAATGTTGCCTAAGGTCTGAATTAGATACTGCGGTTGAGTTTTCGCCGTTTTGACATGAGGGTTTGTTAAGTGATTCTTTTTTACACTGCCTTAGGTGAGTTTATGAGTCGTTAGTTTGTGTGAGGCAGTGACTTAACAGATTTTCGATTTAATGTTTTCAACACACGTGGCTTTCTAACTGTGCTAAGCCAGTGTGCTTGAAAGCATTCTAAAAAGGAACGACTACTTTGCTGCATCCTTTCCCGCGTAGAAAGCGCCAAATGCATTGACATCCCCGCTGGGAAGGAGACCGCAGCTCAAAAAAAGCTTCAAATGCTGAAGCTCCAAATATCAATACTTAATGCTGTCTACTTTAGGTCGTTCCAAAAGTAATGTCGCTTTTTTCAAACGAACGCCACATCTCGTAAAATAAAGATGTGTAAGAGGTTCTGGCAGCATTTGATGCAGCATTTCATTCTCTTTCTAATGGTTATATAATCACTGCACAAAATTCAATAACCTCTCGAAGAATTACCAAAATCTGCGCCCCATGCTCTTTGAGAAGGCCAAGTTTCACAATTTTTCTAAATTTTCAAAACAACCTTCCGAAGAAGTCTAAGAATGGATGGATAGAGCAAAATCTACAGGAAACAGCACAACTTTTTTCTACTTTCCATAACTCGTCATGATTTTTGTAGAAATTTCAATGGGATCACTGAATTTTAGCAGGCTTGTCTCAGACACGAATGCATTAAACACCAATAAATTCTCGGATTTTAAAACTTACAAAGGTGGATTATGGTTTGACACTAACTTTACAAAGCAAATGAGCGTTTACCGCTTCAGTTTAGGTACTCTCGGAAATTTCGGGTGCAGC
Source organism: Cylicocyclus nassatus (assembly GCA_958299035.1). NCBI lineage: Eukaryota > Metazoa > Nematoda > Chromadorea > Rhabditida > Strongylidae > Cylicocyclus > Cylicocyclus nassatus. The sequence goes on from CATQJL010000316.1 coordinate 76,954,162, forward strand.
CTGGGGCGCTCCGAATAACCTGAATTATGATGATTTTATCCCGGAAAACTTGATGAATCGGAAACAAAAAACAACTTGTAGAAAGAGAAGAAAAAGCTGCGTCGAATGACACCGGAGTTGCTTGCCGGTTATTGTTCTGTGAGGTTTGAGTTGACAAATATGGAATTTGATAGCACTAAAAAATTAATTCTACAAACTCTAAGAAGCAAACTAAGGACAAGAAAAAAAATCACTCTGTGTCCTATAGGATTTGCTCTAATTACCTGTCACTTGTACTTCTTCGGAGAGTAGATACAAAAGTTTAGAAAAATAGCCGAACTTGACCATGGCAAAAAGCATGAGTGGCAAATTGTGGTAATTTTTGAGAGCGTATTGAATATTATGCAATGAAATTGCAACCGTTAGAAAGAGGAAAAAATGCTGCATCGAACGCTCTTAAGATCTCTTGAAATTCTTGTTCCTATGAAATGTGGCGTTTATTTGAAAAAAAAGCGACATTACTTTGGGAACGACCTAATATATTGAGCAAGAACAAGAACTTGCAAAAGCCGTACTTTCCAGCTATTTGTATGCGATCCTCTGATGATACTCGGGGGCCGACCGTCTTTTCTTCAAAGTCCTAAAGCATAAAGTTTACTGATTATCTAATTCAACAGTGCTAAGCATGTTGCTGATAAGAACAAATTGCTTATTGAGATAACGAAATTTTCGATAAATCCCAACTTTCGCCTAGTATCTCACAGCAATTGTAATCACTTCCATACATCATTTGTTCTTTTCAGAAATATGCATAGCGCTGTTGAATATTCAGTATAACTTTGGCACGCTCATTATTTGAAAAATAAATGGCTTTGATGAAAAGCTGGTCGGCGGCCGGGAATCTCAGAGGATGATACAAAAAACTGGGAAATGCGTCCTCTACTACTTCTCCTCCTTTCAAATGTTTATAATGAAGGACAATAGGAATACCTAGGCATAGGTAAACAGCCTGAAATCCACCTATCATCTAGAGCTTCAGGATATGAACCTTTTCTTTGAACTGCGATCCCCTCCCCGGCAGGGATGATAATGCATGAGGTCGTGAAGTCCAAGGCATACCTCAAGCCATTTCAGTCGCTGCGCAATGGCCGCAACAACTCTTCATCATTGAGCGCAAGCCTTTTGCTGGTATAACACTTGATAAGTTTGCAACAATATACGAAAGCTACGCTACTTTGCATCTGAGAGCTGCGCACGATAAAGTAGGTGCCAGAGTAAGCGAATATTTTGTTCAGGTTGGGGTCCCGCGCAGAATTAATGTCACCTGGATTGACGCCAGTATGGTGAGAGACGTCAATTCTGCGCGTGACCCCAACCTGAACAAAATATTCGCTTACTCTGGCACCTACCACAAACCTCATGAATTGTGCGTGTCTCGATTTCAGTAAGCAACTTAAGCGCTGGTTAGATGACTTTCTTGGGACCCGGCGCGCTGCCATTTGAAAAATTGACGTTGAGAAGCTAACAAGAATGTGCCAAAAGGTCGTGCGCTACAACCTGGAATATAATTTTGAGTGATTTTTACTGTAAATTGGTGATTTTGTTTGTATAAAAAACGCTACGAACTTATGGAACGACCTAGTATTTGGAAGCGCAGAAGGAGCTGCCGGCAACTTTGCGAGGTCAGTTGTGGGCAACCTGTCGGCAGCTCGTCGAAATCCGTGAGATGGCAGCTGCCGGCAGGTCAGAGAGCACGGGAAATAGCGTGCTCTTTTGAGAGAGGGAGCTGCCGGCATCTCGACGTGCCCCTACCCTTGTGGTTCCGGATTGTCCACATATTTTTCAGAACTCGCTTGGTATGTCGTCTGGACCAGTCGCTTTGCCGTTCTTTATTCTTCTTATGGCCAGCCATACTTCCTCTTCCGTGACTGCTGGTACTGGTCCCTCTATGGGGCTGGCTTCTGGGATGGAGTTGATGGTGGGGCCTGTGGTGGCCATTTCTTCGAAGTAGGATCTCCATCGTTCGGTAATGTCCTCTGATTTTCTTAGCGTTCTACCAAGCTTGTCTTTAATATGGAGGAAGTGTTCCATATCTTTTGTGGACTCCGCTCTTCTTCTCGCTATCCGGTATATCTCGCGTTCTCCCTCGCGAGACTCTAGTTGATCGTAGAGCTCTTTCAAGTACGCCTGTTTTGCCCTCTTTACGGAAGCCTTCGCAGCACGTTTGGCTTGTTGGTACGTCTGGCGATCGTCCTCTGATTTCGTCTTATGCCATCGCTTGTACGCATTCCTCTTCTCTTTTATGAGTTTTTGCACTTCATCATTCCACCACCACGTTTCTCGATTGATCCTTCTTTTTCCTGGCTTTGTACTTCCCAGGATCATGCGTGCCACTTCGTGGACTCGATCTTTCAAGCTTTCCCAGGATTGATCTGGGTTATCTTACAAGCGTGGTAGAGTTGTTAGTAATGCTTCTTTTGTCGCGTTGTTGCCTTTTAATCTCCACCATTTGATGCGTGTCTTAGTCTCTGTGGCTCTCCTGGTGTGTCTATCCATTGGGATTCTGATGTCGAGAAGCAGTGGTCTGTGCTGAGGTATGCAGCTTTCACCGGGAATCACTTTGCAGTCCTTTACGTTTTTGAGGTCACGTTGTCGGATAACCCAGAAGTCTATCTGTGTTCGCCGATCCCCACTCGCATATGTTATGAGGTGATCATCCTTCTTGATGTAGTATGTATTCGCCAGGACCAGATCATGAGCTGAGGCGAATTCCAGAATGCGCTCACCTTCTTCGTTGCATGTTCCGTATCCGTGGCCTCCGTGACATTTCCCGGCTTCTCCTCGCCTTTTTCCCACATGTCCGTTGAGGTCCCTCCTAGCAGAAGTGTCTCATCCAGTGGAACTGAACTGATGTGGTCATCCAACTCCTGCCAGAACGCGTCTTTTTCGTCATCCTTACATCCGACTTCTGGCGCATAGGCGGTAATTAGTCGTAGGACCTGTCTCCCAGTATCTATCTTGATGCTCATCAGACGATCGCTTATGCGCTCAACGTCAAGTAGATTGCTCCGTAGAGACTCCGAGACAGCTATACCAACCCCGTTTCTGGTGCAGGTGGCACCGTTGTACAGGAGCTTATATCCATGCTAACTCACGAGAACGAGAGGTGAGTGTGCCCATATTGATGGTAGCTAGACGGAGAGTCTGCGATGCCTTGGTTCGTTGCCTCTGGTGAACTAGCCGCATTAGCCGTCCCCGTTCACCTTGCTGAGACGGTAATCCTCGACCACTCTTCGCATTCGTCGGGCTCGAATGCGCGTCGCTTCCGGGGGACGCCCTAGCCTTTACTCGAGATTCTATATGAGACATGTCTGCTATCTTGATGCGACGGGGTGTTTCTCAGCCGGCTTGTCGCATGCCCTTCTTTGGAAGGGCAGCCTGACGCTGGAATTGTGAGCAGAATTTTTGCCGCAGAAATTAGGCTCAGTGTGGAATCGAACCCGTGACCTTCAGCACGGTAATGTTACGTAGAGCACTAACCACTAGACTAACTCTGCTCGACGTATTCACAAATATGGTAGCTTGATACCATCTTACAAGGGAAGGGTTTACTTAGATTCACCTTTAGACGACACACATATATTTGAAATCAGCTTGGAATGCTGATTCCGAATATGCTTTTACTAAATGCTGAGCGTCATTCCGAAGCGAATTATGGTTTCGTATGTGCAAAATTTGCGTTTCATCGACTTACTGATGCTACTTGTCGACGTCTAAATGGTTTTGCAATATCATGATGCTTCCTTTTAAAAACGACAAGCTCAATCTGATACTATTTCAACATCCCAACACGTTGTTTGAGCAGATTCCCACCCACAGACCGTGTTACCATATTCAGAAATATGTCAATTATTCATAATAGCAAGCTCATAACTCACTACAGATTGGCGCTATGCAGCTAGGAACAGCATTTTTGGAATCAGCGTTCCAAGCCAATTCCATATATACAGTGTGCCCTAAGAGTCTTGTAGCAGTATATTTTCTGATCAAAACAGAACGGAGCAACCTAGAGATAAAATTTGGTGCACTCATTATTTAAACAGCAGCAAATACCTTACAGCATTCGAATTTCGTGGTAGCATCTTTTCTTGATAACGGAAGCCTTCAAACCGTTGGCAAGCCGAGGCATGACGGCAGTCATCAACAATTTTGTCCCATTTTTTTTCACGAAATTAGGTCGTATCGCTTAGAAAATGTGCTGATAATAGAGTAAGCTTTCAACTACAACATTTGTGGTTGAAATTATGAGATCTTGAATGCAGGCATGTGTAGATCTCATGGTGGAGTTTTGGAGACATTTGAGGGAAATGAAAACAGGAATTCGACTGCAATATGTTTCGAAACCAAGTTCGTCATCCGTTTTGTATTAGATTCCCATCTAAGAGACATGCGAAAAGAATATTACTCCGAATTCAGTGACGGCTGCAATGCTACAGATTTGAAATTATTTTCAAAGACATAGTTGCAGTGGCACGCATTCAAAATTTTCAGATATTTTCTCGCCTGTCTCGATGAAATAGATTTTCAAGTGCAGCCATTCTAGTGATAGAAATGCAAAACCTCCTTTATATTGTGGATATGAATTTGCACCGCGGGGTTCCAAATTCTTGCAGTAGCGGAATAAATTTCGAAACTCTAGGAAATAGCCTTTTGCGTTTTGAGGTAGAAATGATTTGATAATTTTATTATATTTTTTCAGTTATGAAGATCATTTTTGACCCCGAGAATGTGTTTTATAAAGAATGATTGGAGCATGCTGTGGCATAAATTTGAGATCCAAATCACTAGTGATTATTGAGTTAAAGCAGTGCAAACTTAGGCTACAAGACTTTTGAGACAGTATGTTCTAATATCAACACGCGAATCTAAGTTAGTATCCTCTCCTCATTAGTTGAAAAATTCAAGGGCTCAGCTTGAGCGAGTTTTTGAAAGAGATGCAACCATCTTGTCTTAGATGAGGGATTTCGTGAACAACGAGCTGGCTTACATAGCCCGAAATATTTCCATCTATAAAGAGAGTAACAAAACGACCATTGTGGCCATTCACATAGCTACCGGTGACACAGTATTCCATTGCTGACCTATCTACTCACATACATTTTCTTGGATTCTGCGTCTTTCTTATCGAACTCAATAAGAACTAAAAGGAACCAAAGCAAACAACCCATAGCAATGAATATTAAGGTAAGTTGCAACTTCGCCTTTCTAGATCAGAGAATTTCACCTTAGTGCTTGAAGTCATAAAGCCTCAACAATACTTCTTCTTCTGTCTACGTAACTCGAGGCACAACAAAGTTGCCCCGTACTACAAAAGCAACATGGGACCACTTCTTGGCACAAAAATTTTAAGCAGTGTGAACAACAGGCTTCCAAATCTCAAGTACACAACTTGTGAACTATGAAATGTGAACTATCAAATTTTCAACTTCTACCTTTTGAAGCGTATTACAATCAGAGGCGGACTAGCTTTGAAACTTCTCTGAACTCAGCGAGTTTACTCGCAGGCATTTTCGAAAATTGACTCTTGCCAGAGCAAAAAAATAGACCACAACATCCGCTAAATAGAATATGTGGGTCTTTGAAATAATGTGCATCGTTCAGAAACTGAGCTCACTCATGGGCCTACCTTATCAAAACAAACGCTACAACCATTCAATAATTCAACACCTTCAAGCTTTTGATTTGGGCTAATTTCTTTGTGTAGAAAGAACTTGACTAGTAGCTCTTTTCTAATATTGCTAGAGCAGAACGAAGCAAAAATTACATGCTTCTGGCAACTTTGGTTCGTCTTGTCTCATATTGCAAACAGAGTTGCTCGCTTCTGAGGACGGCGACAGCCGTGGAAACTTGAAATTGTGCGTTCCCTTTTAAAATAAAAAGCATGCTAAAAGAGGATAAGGTATTGCATGCGCCACCACGAGTTTATACTAATCCAAGATGATGTTGTATATCTTCTGACATATCTTTTGTCATTTCCTAAACCATAACGCAAAGGAAAATCAAAGCGGCTTTGTTCTGTTTGATCACTGCGTGTACAGTGATTTAACAAGAGTTAGCACATGGAATGCAACATTTTTGGATAAAAGCGTGTAGCAAGTTCTCGCTTAAATATATGTATTGACATCAACAACTTGCACATAATATTTAGAGTAATGCACGAGTCTCGCTAATCTTGAAGATTCTACGGTGTATGTGTGCAAGAAGCTGTTAAAGTCTATTCTGGTCTTGGATGTTTAACATGTTTAACATGTTTTGATATAAACACTAAATAAACCAAGGCATCTATCTAGGTGGTATCACACTGGAAACGACAAAATTACTATGTTGGCCATACTTTACCTGCGTTACCCGTGTTACCCGTGTTACCGGTGCTGCCAGTGTTATTTGTGTCACTCGTTTTACCGGTGTTACCAGTGTTACTCGTGTTACCAATGTTACTAGATTACTTGTGTTACTAGTGTTACGGTATTACCAGTGTTAAACACTGCTACATGGCTGTCCCATACTTTGTTGGAAGAAAGATTTTCTTTGGTGAGGCCCTGAATTCGCTTATCCACAAAAGGTAAGTTACGAATAAAACGTCCTTGAATGCAGGGGGAATGTGCCAAAAGCCAATAGGACTTTGCATATGATGACAAATGTAAAACATCGGTGCACGAATGGAAGCTTAGATATAAACATCTCACTGCGCAAAAGCTTTCAATCAGGGCATATGGAGCATTCTTTAAGCATGGTGTTACTTCTGTAATTCGCTGGAGTCACTGTCTGTTTCTGAATAAGAAACAGATTAAAACAATGTGAAAAGCTTGAATGTAGATCAGGGCTCGGCACGAGGTGGCTAGATGAAAATGGAAAAAAACGAAGTCCCCCTTGGCTTTTGAGAATTTCTAGTTCCCTTTGACCCTCAACCAAATTTCCTCTAAAAACCTGAAAATGCCAAAATCCCCCAAAAAACGAAACGTCGTCTAAAAAAAAGCGTGGCCAAGTCGCCAATTTTGCTTCTCTTTTCGGTCACAAAAACGCCCTTTTTGCTTTTCGTCCCAAAAACGATATCCACTTGCTTGTAAGCCACCTGCGCCGAGCCCTGATGTAGATTAGACATTTGTTATTTACCATATGAGTGAACAGCAGCCTACATTATCCGCATATAAAAGTCCGTGCCGTAATGGCATCTCTGCACTCAAAAATTCCTAAGTATTCTTCAACAAGTATCTCGTTTGTATTGAAGCAAACCGTCCAACGTGCGCTGATTTGCGCACCAAATTAGATCCACTACGAGTGTAATCTGAATACTCTGGTCAGAAGCTTGTTTTTTGCAATGATCTCAATTTATGTGTCTGTGTGTCCCAAAAAGGTGGATGAACTTTTGACCGATAACAATTCTCTTGTCATTCTATCTTTGGAGAAGCTTCAAACGATTATGCAGAGCTGGTTTTGGCTTAGATTTACAGTATGGAGAGATTCACCGATCATTCTTCATTACTGAAGAATTACGGTAAGAAATTCTGGTATATGGTGTCACTAGAAAAAGCTGCCGTTGTGAATAATTGTCAAGCTTTTTGAGCCGTGCAAACGCATTTTAGCAACACCAAAAGATGATGCTACTGTTTACCTGGCAAAACTTAACGAAGCATTTGATAAGATGCTTCGCATTTGAAATCAGCAACGCTAACCTGGCGTGAAAATTTTTAGGTCGTTTTGTTTCCTATCCAGGACAAACTATGGCCGTCCATGTCTCAAAATTATCCTGACGCACCTACCGTAATCTAAAATTAATGAGGAGCGTTCGATAATCAGCTTTAAACAGTAAATCTAAGAAGGAAAGAATGGTTAGTAGAAGTGGATTTTTAAGTTGAGATGTATACTGCTTGAAAGGGGATAAAACGCTAATTCCATATTTGCCTTCCTTATCTGCTGGTTTCAAGCGAAGTGTTATGAGAGTATTTGAGAGCACAGCATCTGAACCGTTAAAAAGTCAACAACTGATCTTACGCTAATCATGCATTTGAAATTTTGCATACCGAAGACGTCATGACAATAATGTTGTTAACAATCAAACGTTCGATACATCTTTTTGGGAACACCCTACGTATAGGCTGATAAAGAAAAACGGAACTCTATGGTCAACCATGTCTTTCAAATCTGCGGGTTCTGCTAGCAGCTTCTATGCTTACTAAAAATTATCTGGTGCAATCCAAGCGTCTCCAAAATCACTGAGCATAAGTTTGAAACCAAGTGTTACAATAAACTGATGGAATCTGTGGCACATAATTGTTTGCATAAACTATAACAGCTTTCAGGCATTATCATCAAGATCTATACAGATGCATGCCACTTTTGCCTGGTGTCCTGGCTCAACATCGGCAAATTTCTCCAATAATAGCTGTAAAATAATATAATTTTATCAAATTTTATCAAAATATTCAGGGCCCCTTCATCCATAGTATCACTAAATCAAAGCAACTTACGTGGAGGTGGTTGTTTCCATCGCATTTTTGCTCTGCAAATTCACGCCATGATATATTGAATACCCCTTCTTTTCTCCTCCCATCACTTTGGGGCCCATGAGAAAAAACAATTAGCTGGTGTGGAAACTCGTACGCGTACTACGTAAAATTTTTTAGGTGTGAAGCCATCGTGTTATTCGCTAGAAATGAGATGTTGATTTTACAGAGGTAAAGAGCTTTTTTGAACTCTGCATCAAAGCCAATATTTGTAATATCCTCTCATTTTTTCTCAAGTTTTTTCTTTTTTTGTTGTTTGGGTGTCCGTAGATTCAAAAAGGAATTTAGAAAATAGAAAAATACAATACCGCTCACATTTTTTGAAAAATAGACGCGAATGCATGGACATGTATGGACATGTACGGACATGTCCATACATGTATGGACATGTACGGACATGTCCATACATGTACGGACAAGTCCATACATGTATAGACATGTCCATACATGTCCATATATTCGCGTCTATTTTTCAAAAAATGTGAGCGGTATTGTAGAAGCAACGCCAGTATTCAACATCCAGTATAACCGACAAAACAGACTTTGTGATTGATTCAGTTTGGAAAATTTTTCATTTGAGCTTAAGAGCATGACTTTGAAATTGAAGTCTCGTACAATAAAATTGAAAGGAGCCCGACAAGCTACGTCTTCGAGCACAACTGATAAACCAAGCCAGATGCTGGAAGTTATGAAGGTCATTATAAGCGAATACAATGGAACATTCTGCACGAAATGAGTAGAGCATTGACGAGTTACCGGAACATCTTTGTGCAAACGGAAAACTTTATTATTTTTTCAGAAAATTATTTGCTAAAAAACCTGCCGTGATTTTCCACCTACTGTAATTCTTTTATCATTATAGGCCCTAAAAACGAGTCGTAAGACAAGACACATCATTAAGAAGCCACTACCGCCTCAAATGTTTGCCAGTTGCTCTACTTTTGATCTATAGTTTTGGAAAAGCAGTTACCAAGCAAATAGGGCAAACCTTGCGCTACAGTCACTGCTCTTGAACCTCCTACTCCCTACATGAAGTTTTACAGCCTTACTTTATTACATAGCAGAGTCTATTCTACGTTTAAATACTTATGCCTTTTCAAAAATGCCAGGAATAAATCCGAAATGAGGAAGACTCTAAGGTTTTTCTAACGAGGGAATGGTCAGAAATCGAAGTGACCAATTCGGGCAAGCTGCACACCATTAGATGCCGCATAAAACGCTGACTCTAAATCTGTCTTCCTTATCTGAGAGCGATTATGTGGGCGAAGGCCATTATTTTGCTAAGAAATTGTGCGTGTAAAGTGCAAACTTGGCCGTACAAAACCATTCTCGGCTCAGTGTTGGACCAAAACATGCAACCAGGTCATTTCATATGACCTGTACCTAGAGGAGCTGAAAGAGCAATAATGTGCCTAATTTCGCAATTTCTGTACACGATTTTTTCGCTGTAAAGCTGCTCATAACTTCGCCTACAAAGGCGCTCTGCAGATACGGAAGACAGATTTGAAATCAGCATTCTGTGCTCCATCGTATGATATGAAGCTTGTGTAGATTGGCCACTCCGACTTCTGACCATACCCTTGTAAGATTTTTTGATATACTGCTTTATTTGATTGCTTACTCAAAGTCGGCAAGATTAAGCGTTATAGACTTGCTATTTTTTCGCTGCAAAAACAAGAAATTACTCGACCCAGTTCTGCTGCTATAACTCTTGAAGGTAAGTCATGCTTATATCAAAAATTTTTAGTTCAAAATTTTCTGCAAATTATACTATGACAAGCATCTTGTTAGGAGATTTTAGCAAGAAATGTACATGTTTTCGAAAACTCATCTCTCGCGGATGTCATAGAAAAAGAACAACAAGAAAAATTTCTCCTGCTTTTCTCCACTCAAAATACTCATCTACAACTTGACCGAAGATCCATGAAAACTAGAGTTCTAGTTCTGAAAACTACGAGAAAAGGGCTTACAGATGATGTAAGTAATGTCACATATAGCAGTTATTGCGTGGAAACTAGCTCGAAAACAAAGAAACGCGAAAAAGGAAAGGACATGTGAAACAGTAATCAACGCAGGTAGAAGCGTTAGTTCACGTTGTGAACACGTACTTGTGCTCATCCATGTATTCTCTAACTCGCAGCTTTGAAGCTTACATAAATCTTAAGTACTTTGAATTCTTTGTAGATACTTTGGTAAAAAAAATCACATTTTAAGTAGACACTTTTGCTAAAAGTATCTCGGTTTATGTGCCATTAAAAAGTGCTATCTTATGATGAGCCAAGTTTTAAAACGCCCAACATGTTTTGAAACCTCTTTAAAATTACGTTACCAATAAAACAGCTGACCAATAATGACCAATTTGTTGGAGGCCCACCCAGATTCTCGACTTCTAAATTTTTGTCGATTCAGGGCCTTCTCATGACTCTGATGCCGAATATGAAGTCGAGAATCCGCGGAAATACCTACAATTCCCGTTCCGGAGAACCCACAGGCGGGCTTTCCGGAACGGTGATGGGATGGGCGCGCACGGATGGGCGGGCGTGAATGGGGAGGGCGGTGCCGTCTGTGGATTCTCGTGCATCTTTATTCCCTAGCAATTTTCTCGATTCTGAAGCGAGATTGCGCCACGACTTGGGCATTTGCTTATAAGAAACCCTACTATCATACGCTGCCAAAAGCTCAAGAACCTCAATTTAGAGTAAACGGTGCCTTCAAACGATTGAGGCATACGGAGACACTACATCAGGTGTGGTACTTTTGATGATTCCATCATCTTGAAAGAATGCCATAGGGTTATTAAGCTACAAGTCCCTAAAAGCCCGCTTTATAATTCACCAGCATGCTGATCAGCGCGCTTTCTATGAGGGTCGTATTCCATGTGTAAACATTCGTAAAGATGAGCACACCTTACACAACAAGTTTATTCCCAGTGAAGTACATGAGACAGACTGGTAATTAGTATGGCCTCACGAAATACTTTCTACCTTATCCGAGAATTCTCTTGGCTAGTGTAAAGCAATCATCGTAACATTTGGTCCTTTTGTTTTAATCGTGACGATCGATTTGATCGCAATGAGTCTTCATGCACTGTAAAGCAAGTCAGAGCTGCTCTCAGTTTCGTGAGAGCCTGCTGCTACTGCTACTGCTACTGCTGCTGCTGCTGCTGCTATACACCAAAACCACAAGAGCGAGTATTATCAGCTTACGAAAGAGCATACTGTTTGGCACAAACTCACAAATTCATTGATTATAGGGATACAACAACTTACTGACTTTGTAGGAGGCCGAGACTCGACACGAGTTGGAACCAATGAGTTTTTGAAAGTCCCTCTGTAATTTGGCCTTTGATCCCTATCTCTTTTAGCCTTCACTACTCATTTCTCGTTCTTCTTCTCTCCATCAAATTTTGGGTGTCTTCACACTGCGCCGCAGCACGCTGCATCCTGCGGCGTGCGCCGCTGCAGTCGCAGTAATATACGCTCACGGAAACACAACTGCGCTGGTTATGGATGTATCTCTATATTTGCTGCACGTTCGTGTTCTCCGAGGTTTTTCACAGCAAGCGAGCTTACATTTTTACTGCGACTGCAGCGGCACACGCCGCAGGACGCTGCGTGCTGCGGCAGGCTGCTGCGTCCTGCCGCAGTACGCCGCGCCTTTCTTTCCCTCACCCTCCCCCCCCCCGATCTCCCTATCTTCCCCCCTACAAAATCCCGCTCTTTAGCGAATGATAAAAAACTCATGAATAGCACAATAGTTAAAAGAATAAGAAGAGGGAAGGGGAAGAAAAGAGTAATGTTACGGGACATTAGATGAGAATAAAACATTTCCGCTTTGATTCACTTTGCGATCGCATCAAATTGCGTCCCCAATGGAGTTACCAAAAGCCTAGAGAAAAATTTATCAAACCGTGCTTTGCTTGTATGAAAACATTTAAGATAAAGATAGAAGTCATGTATTAGGTTGTCCGGGAATTGATGCAGGTTAATTTTCAACCGCAGTAAGTCATACGCTTCTCATCTCTGAATAGGTTGCAAAATACAATTCGATAGAGCAAAGCAAGTTCTACAAAATGGCTATCCGGCTTCATCAACAGCTCTGATCCACCACGAGTTTCGAGCCAGAAACTAAAAAGATTCAAGTGCCCGAAAAATTAAGAAAAATCTTAACTCAGTTCATAAAAACCCTACAAAAATTCTAATTTGCTAACGTAAACATAATCCGTATCGGGCATTTATATACGCCGTTGCCGTATTTTTTTCTCTGTCAAAATCAAGAAAACGGAAATTCTCGTGCATTTGCTAAAGTGAGGCTGGCCGTTCCCATAGGTAGTTGTGTACCACACGCCTGTAGAAGTACAGACTTAAATTTTCAGCTTTGTACGGGCTTTAGTTCTCGAGAAATTTGAATTTTAGCTTGGTCTACATGATTAGGGAAAACTGTATTCGATATTTCTCGAGAACTAAAGCTTGTATAGAGCTAAAAATTTACGTTTGTACTCCTACAGATTTGTAGTGTACAACTACTTGTGTGGGAAACGGCACAGCAACCTGCACACACCTTGTATAATTACATGATTCTCAAAAGAAACGAGATTAGTTCAAAAGCGACAATTTGTTTCGTGAATAACATTAAAACTGAAATTAACCAAACCTCTCATCAAGTCAGCTTCGAATTTTCAATGCCATCTCTATCTTTTTACATATGACATCGCAGAATCGACATGCCACAAGATTAGAAGTCTTAGTCAGCGCCAAACATGTGACATCGCCTGATATCTTAGTAAGCGCAAAGCATCTAATATCAGCGATTTCAAGCGCTTAACATCATTATATTGATGAAAAGGTGGTACGATAGCACTGATAGTTTCTATTCGCTCATGCATTGGCAAAGATAATGGTTTTAGTAGAGGGCGTACCAATTTGACATCGAAAACATCCGTACTAATAAATGATGGAATTGCTATTGGCGGAGTCATTTTGAATCTTTGTGCACTTCTTTACGCTCTCGAGTTATTTCTCTTACCGTACATTCCTCAGCTGCATTTCTCAAACCAACCCAAAATGAAATAACGCTGCATTGGTATGAATTTTCTGGCAACAGAAACGCAAGCAAAGTTCAAGAACAAAATAAAAAAGCAACATATTTTTTGGAAAAAATAATAGTACGTTAACTAAACAAAAGATCCCTCTATGCTACCCGATCTTTAAACTCTGGCTCGTGCTTGCATTTAGGTAGGGTAAAAGGTAAAAGGTAAAAGGTAAAAGCAGAATTTTACAAAATTCGTGAAAGTATCCCACAAGAGTTGAAAGCTGTGCAATTACTTGTTTTTCGTAAGTATTGCAATGATACTTGAAATCTTTACAAATTCAGATTTGTAAATGAACTTTCTTGGGCTTCGAGTGATCAAAAACTGCGCCAGATAGTTTTCCTGGTAGTGAGTCTTTCAAGAAAAGTCAGAACAGGTTGGCTGATGCAGAACCACGCAATCTGAACATTCTTAGTGCCTAAAAACTGGTGTTTGGAAAGCTGGCCTAACACACAAACATCATACAATACCGTATTTTTTGAAAAACTGACGCACAGTCGCCCGATTCATGTGACATCACCGTCGCATATCTATAACTCGCTTCAGACGCTGTCTTTTCTCGCTGATTCAAGGACACCATTCGACTCAGCTCGGCGCGGCGCATCTTCCAATGCCCAGAAGTGTCCGCTTGGACACAGTAGGAGCCAGGAGGAATCGTTTTAGATTTTTGCTTACGGTAGGTTACTCGGTGCGCTTAATCATTGCACTCACTGGGCAACCTACCGTGAGCAAAAAATTGGGACGAATCGTGAAATCTGGCCTCTTACTATGTTCAAAATGTTACTTCTATATCTTAGAAGATGCGCCGCGCTGAGCTGAGTCGAATGGTGCCTTTGGATCAAGAATTTCCACACTGAAGAGAGATATGGTTACGCTACGGCGATGTCACGTGAATAGGGCGACTCTGCGTCGTTTTCTCCAGGACATGCGAGCGGTATTGTATGTTGAAATGAGCTATAATAATACCTAGCCAAATAAACAGGTAAAGTTTTGAATCTTTCCTATTATATTGCATTATATCAATATCAAATATCAATTTGCAAACTAATCATTCTTCTTTTTAGGAAATGATGCGTCATTTTGTTGCATTTGCACTACTGTTATTCGTTTTGGAAATCTCAGTCGAGGCGTGCGGCCAGAGTGCGCTGTTCCGACCTTGCGCTTTGAACAAAGATAATGGGTGCAGAGCACGTTGCTTGAAACAATTAGTATGCCTATTTACTCATCATCGAATCATCAATTTAAGAATTGATTCATTGAATTGAAATTCAGAATTGCCAAAACGCACACTGCGAAAAAGTAAAAGGAAAACTTTTCTCTTGGAGATGTGTCTGTGGGGACTGTCCCGGAGGTCAACAGAAGAAGGAAATGCCACCTCTACCGCCGCCCATTCGCGAAATACCAGTGAAAGTACTGAAGCAAAGTTAATGTTTTCAATACACAGCGATATAAATTCAGTTATCAGCAATTTTCACATTTTAACAATGTACGAGGGAATAGCTGGTATGCTTATCTTACCATGCTAACACAATTCTGTTCTTTGTCCCACGTCAAATGTTCAAATTTAGTAGATTCATGGAAGTGTACGATGAATTACCAATTGAAAAACACACATTTGCGATTCCCTCGCCGGCCTGTACATTGTCAGCATTATACCTCACGGCGATGACCGCGTGCATACGCGCGTATGCACGCCGGAGCTCCCATTTAGCACTTTCGTGCATAAGACGTATGCACACTGGTTTTTCAGGTGTAAAAAAAGTGCTAAGGTAACATATGCAGTAACAATACTGGTTGCCCGATTGTTATATAGAGTCATTGCGGTAGCTTTGCAAAAGTTTAAAACGCAAGTTTAGCTATTGAAATATGTCAATTGTGTTCTATTGACAAGGAAAGCATACTCGACTGAAGTGGAGTTTCCATATGAAATGTACAGTGCCTTATAGTATGGAACGCTGATTCCGAATCTACTTTTATTATCTGCAAAGCTTTTCTGGGAAGGGAATAATGGGAATGTTTTTGAAAAAAATTCAAGAGTCTGGCTGAGGCAAAAACAGGCGTTGAGTCTTCCAATGCTTGAAGGGAGTAATGATGGCATAAATTATTGGACTGAAGCTATTAATTACACTGCGCACCCTGGCAGTAATCATAGCTCCATTTGAACTCACAGGCAACACGGATGACTTTATCGTAGCCTCGGATCCAAATTTATGCTTAAAGAAAGTCCCATAACTCTCCTTTCAGAAGATCTTTGCAGATAACAAGAGCAGATTTGAAATCAGTGTTCCATGCTCTTTAATACGATATACATTTCATATGGGAACGCCATCTCGATCAACCTTTTCCTTGTGAGAAGGTTGGGACTTGTACAACTGTTCTGAGAGGAATCAAAGATGAACTTAGGCAAAAACACTCAATATTATAACGCTTTCCTCAGAAGGAGATTCTTACACATAGCCATTGCATAGTTTATTGAAGGAGGAAATGATGCAGAAATCTTCGTGCATGTAATTCCTGATAAACTCTGCAAGATACAAGTAATTTTGAAAATAATGGTTTGCATGTTTCATGAACAAGGGTGAAAAAGACTTCCACATAACGATTTTTGTGCATACGCGCGTATGCTCTAAATCATTGCATGGAAGTCCTTTTGACCATTCAAAAAACACGCACGGTTCAGATTATTTAGGGGAAGGTTTACAGTCAAACCCGTGATTGTCTTCGAAATTGCTTTATTTTCAATTGTCCACAAAAATTGCATGTCTACATGGACAGAACTTGCCAAGGTAACGCATCACGAGTAGTACCAACGTTGACTTTGTTCATATAACTGTTGGCCAAGCCTTATTGCCAAAAGTCCCAATTGGTGAGTTGATATGCAAAAGCTATCTACATAAAATTGCTCTGCTTATTTTAGTTCTCGTTAATGACCCGATCAAAAATGCAGTGATTTATGTTATTTGAAAAACAAATTATTGTTACTCGCTACTGAATATTACTGGAATAAAGCCTAAGAGATGTTTCACGATTATTATCTATGGAAGCTTTCTGAAACAACACTAGAGCAAGTATCACCGCCATAGCGCTCCATTTTGGATCATGACCAAGAGATGCTAGAAAATTCTTGCGTTATCCTAGTTAAAGAAATTGGATTGCATGGAGCCAAATCTCCTTAAACTAGTGTGGCTAATCTGCGAATCGTCATGGTTTGCCTCCAAAATCATACATTCTTTAATGTCGTTCCATTGCCGAGATCAAAGGTTTCTGTCCTCGCTCACTTCCAGAACCACATATTTTGTGTCATTTGGAGTGAGCGCATAGCAAACGCGTTACGTAAAAAAAGAAGTTTACTTCATGAGTTATTTAAGGCAGTGTTTTCCTGCATTTCTGGTATATCTAAAAAGTTTACTTAGCTGTAATACGTTTCAGGTACCAAAAGTAGCACATTTTTATGACTTCTCTTTCTTTTACTGGGAAAATAGTGCTGGAAATGCCTCTATTTTCTGAATATACTGGGGAATCTCACAAATGGTTTCCGCAGCTTCAACAGGAAACAAATATGGTGAAAGAACTCAGAGACTGTTTTCTCTTCAAAGTTTGCATGATTGATAATTATTCGTTGTAGATTTTTGTGCCATAGAAAAAAAAACAGACTAATCGTTAGGTGATAATGACCCTCAGAATGTACTTGAAATTAGCACCCTTAACTTTCATAACCTTAATTACCTAGTCAAAACAGAACGCAAATTTTTCACGTCTGCCGCTCTTCAAACGACAGAAAAACGCCAGCGTCTGGATCGATGGTTTCGACTCGTTTTTAAGGAGCGGGTGGAGTAGGAACGAAATTTTTTGCTTTGCGCAAGTTACAAAAACAAAAAAATTCTATGTCCGCATTGCTATCGGCAGCAGAATGCTTCGGATCCCTCCCGCGTTGCCATTTTGGAAAAGACGTGAAGTCAAAAATTCAGGCTTTGGTCAAAGCAGAAGATGAAAAGATGAGAGTTTTTTGGTTGTCTGGTTGTTTCTACTGATTTTAGTTCTGTGTGCTACTCGTATAACAACCTTGAAATAAAATGCAACTAATTTTTTACGGAAAACTCGGAACGTTCGTTATTCACAACTTCTTTGACAAGCTGCATGTGAGTAGTTCATGACATGACCTTACAAATCAATCCACTCGCAATAACAGAAAGGAGGAAGGCTTTTATTTGAGCACTTGGATGTAGACCACTTACAATACCGCTCACAGAATGTGCAAAATTTCCGTAAATGTCGCGAAATTCCGAAAACGTCGCGAAATTCCGAAAATTCCGCGAAATTTCCGGAATTTCGCGAAACTTCGCGACATTCCCGGAATTTCGCGAAATTCCGGAAAGTTCGCGGAAATTTCGGAATTTTGCGACATTCACGGAAATTTTGCACGTTATGAGAGTGGTATTGTAATTGACAGCTGAGGTGCGAGATTTGCTGATTACGGTGCGAGAGTGACCGCATATCACCGCGACTAGCGCTGATGGGCAAATGCTATGAAGTCATTTATATGCAACTTTGTGAGCTCTTTCTTTCTATGATAAAAGCGGGATTTGAACTCTTTTATAAGCGAGGGTTTATAAGAAAGCCAATGTACATTTTTATGCATATCTTTGTGGAAAATGGGAACGAAGTGTCCGGATACCCGTATTTGTGTTTATATTCGAAGGGGTTATACCAAAAAATTTACAGAAGAAATGGATGTTAAATACACAAGAGGCTGATCTAAGAACGGTTCTGGACTTGGAAATTTTTCGGAAAACTTTATGATAGATCAAAATGAAATGATAATTCCAGGAGAATAACCAAGGCGCTGGCATAGCAATATTTCGATACAACTTTTGATGCGCTATCAGCTGATGAAGAAAGTTGGACAGCAGCATGAATGTGAAGGGGCGCTGCCCTATAGTATCTGGAGATAATTTGATCTTTGATCTCTATGTATAAATCGGTCAGAAGTGGTTCATTGGTGGTTATTGGCGGGTTAGTGGCCCAGGCATGGATGGGTTGGAATGGGAAGGTGGGGGAAAAGTGGGTGGAGACTTGGGTGTGGGCGGGGCCAAAAGTGGGCGGAGCTAGCAAATTTCGAAAAAATCGACATTTCTCTAAAATCTATCCACCGTAGTCCTACAGAAAGAAGCTATCTCGCTAATCAGATGTGTTTTTTGTAATCAATGGGTCGGATAACATCTATGGTTTGATTTTCTAAGGAACTAGTAGCACTTGATTTTTTCTCGCTCCTCACTCTTGGCCTCGGCGCAAGATTTGGTTCAAAATATTAGTTTCTCCGATTGACCGGAAACTTCGCTCATAGTGGTTTTTGGTCCCGATCTTTACGAAAATCCTATTTATTTTGCACTAGAGAGTCTTACAGTAAAGCTAAAGTGAGATAGAAGTAGCTAAACCAATCAAGATCGCAACTTCGCCTGCACTTTTCGCCTACCTGTTGCGGAAATTGTCCGCAAATTTTTGCGAGTACAAAACTTTGTGAACACCTTTATCGGACCATGCTTAGCACAGATCTTTATTTGAATTGTTCGTCAGATTATGATGTTACAAAATCGCCTTCTCATGAATTGTCTTTCAAATTCGAAAGTCGTGTTGGCAGATATTCTATCCTACAATGTGTCACTGGCAGCAAAACAATGTAAGAAATGTTGTTAGCACGTCGAATACAATACCGCTCACAGAATGTGCAAAATTTCCGTAAATGTCGCGAAATTCCGAAAATGTCGCGAAATTCCGAAAATTCCGCGAAATTTCCGGAATTTCGCGAAACTTCGCGACATTCCCGGAATTTCGCGAAATTCCGGAAAGTTCGCGGAAATTTCGGAATTTCGCGACATTCACGGAAATTTTGCACGTTATGAGAGTGGTATTGTAGTTTTCCCTTTTCAGCTAACCTAGGACTATCGAATCAGCAGAAAATTATTATTTTCGCCCCGCTTTACTTATGTAAGACGGATGAGAAGAATGAGAAGAGCTGCTCCGTGTTTCCGCACTTACATGCATAGGTTTGGTTATATAAAAGTGCTGGCTGAGACATTTATTCTCAGGGGATGCACAGGTGAGAGAAGTTTTCCGTGCTAATCACCGTGATTTGTATCATACAGCCTCAACTACTCCACAAAGAAAAACATTTTCTTGGAAATTCAGGTGTGCCATAACAGAGCAGTAACACGGAAAGGCTCTTTGCGATGTAGGGTAGAATTACGCAGATTGAAGGATACATGCATACTGCATGTATCCTTCAATCGTGAATGGTGGTAGTTTATGTCTGATAGCATGTCAAATTGATGTGGAGATGGCACTCAAATCAAAAAGATTGCGCAACGCTGCCATTGAACAGAAGAACTATGGTTTTGGAAATTTTCACTTTGAAGGATTGAAAGTCAATTGAAATTTAAAAGCTTATATCAAAGACATCTAAAGCATCTAGCCGCGCTAGATTCTTGCGGGGTTTATACTGCAGAAAGGCCTTGTCAAGATCGTGGACTCTCAAGAACTTTGTCAGAACCAAAAGTAATGACAGTCCATTCAGATTGAAACATCTTGAGCCGTTCTTTTTTCAATTACGTGTTCCGAAACTCGCATTTCGAAAAGCAGAAATAGTGTATAAATTCTTTCATCGACAATCAATAATGGTTAGAAAGACAACTTCCGAACATGTTGTGAGTAGTTAGTAAGCCAATCGAGGTTAGTATTTATTAGTACGTGGCGGCCTAACGTTTCGAGCTAATCGTCTTCTTCAGAGGCCTAAAGTGGTAGAGGATTTATGATTTTATGTCTACCCCAGCAAAAACCTCCTCCATCCCCGGCTAGCCTCGACGTTGCCCCAGAATGCTACAAACAAAAACTCCATAACGTGAAAGACGAACCAACCTCCTCCACCGCCGGCGCGCAGATGTTGAAAGCGGCCGTCCTTCAGTGCCACTGATACCAATAATGGAATACACTGTATACCATATTCGAACTTCAGTGGTCTTTCAACTCACATAACGTCACGAATGGCATAAAGTCATTTGTGATTGACATACACTCACTTCGGCTGTTCATGCTAGGATTTTTCGCGAAAATCCAGAACGCCTCAAGAGCCTTTCTAATGGCAGTATCGTATTCGTATGCCAGTATTACACATCTGATCTCGAAGTCCTTACCACCGTGGACTTCAACTTTGAAGTTAACCGAGAGGAGTGGTAAGGCTTCCTCGCCTTTTGCTGGCAAGATGTTCTCTTAACCTAACTCCCAACGGTCTCCCAGTCTCTCCTATTTAAGTGGCGCTGCACTCGATACATTCGATCTGATAGATTACACCTGTCTTACCGCAGTCACCAACTTTACCGGATGGACAAAAAAGTAAAAGTTAAAGAATAAAAATAATAAATAATAAAATAATTAAACTTTATTAAACATAAAGTTGAAGTCCACGGTGGTAAGGACTTCGAGATCAGATGTGTAATACTGGCATACGAATACGATACTGCCATTAGAAAGGCTCTCGAGGCGTTCTGGATTTTCGCAAGAAATCCTAGCATGAACAGCCGAAGTGAGTGTATGTCAATCACAAATGACTTTATGCCATTCGTGACGTTATGTGAGTTGAAAGACCACTGATTAATTCGAATATGGTATACAGTGTATTCCATTATTGGTATCAGTGGCACTGAAGGACGGCCGCTTTCAACATCTGCGCGCCGGCGGTGGAGGAGGTTGGTTCGTCTTTCACGTTATGGAGTTTTTGTTTGTAGCATTCTGGGGCAACCTCGAGGCTAGCCGGGGATGGAGGAGGTTTTTGCTGGGGTAGACATAAAATCATAAATCTCTTACCACTTTAGACTTCTGAAGAAGACGATTAGCTCGAAACGTTAGGCCGCCACGTACTAATAAATACTAACCTCGATTGGCTTACTAACTACTCACAACATACTGACTAACAATGCCGAGGTTAAGAAGAGAGGAGACTTGGAAACTTCCGAACAGTTTTTTGTTGACTGAATGGACCCTCGTGAGATATCCTTCCACTAAATAGCAAGCTTCTGTTTAAACGCTTGCATAATTATAAATTGAAACTAAAACCGTCGGCTCTTTTTGCGAGCAAACCGCCTTGTTTTAAAATGAAAAAAGGGGTCTAACGTTTCGCTTATTTTATTGAAAATCAAAGTCATTCTTTTCTTTTGCAACATAAGTTTTTTTTATGACAAAGCTGACAATGGTTTATAATCCTTACTTTTCTTGCACAGGTGGTGTTACGCTTGTGGCTGTAGAAGAACCGATAGCTGCGGATCAAGGAGGGCACAATTTCTGCCTTTTAGCGGTGTAATCAGCTTTGAATAAGAAATGTCACTGATAATTGAATTTTAAGAGGCTTTCGAAATTTGCTAGTGTTCGATGCATTTATTCGATAGCAATTTTTTGAAGTTAAAGACTTTCAAAAAAATTATCGAAGCCACCAAAGCCGGTTAGGAAATGAGAATCAATCACGGCATTATTGAGCACGAGGCATGGTGCTGCTTTTTTCAGAACTTGTGACTCATATTCAGAATATAATATGTAACTGTATACTTATCTTTGTGCCGGTGTAGAATTTTCATGTTATAGAAGGGGGGGGGGAAGAGGGGCGTGGTGACAGCACTTTTTGAGGGGTGCGTTAGCCACAATCCGCAAAAATCTTTGAAATGCATTCTGATCTTGCGAAACCAAATCCGAGATCTGAGGAAAAGGAAGCTTAGCGGCAAACAAAAAACCTTAAAAATTCTGCAAAGCTGTCTTGAATTTTCAAGAATTTCTGGGGTTTACATAAAAACTCAAGCACTTAATTTTATAACTCACCTGAACTTTCCAAAATCTGCAATTCTGGAGAAGGCTCCTCTGCCCGCTACGTTGTCTTTTTCTTTAGTAAAACTCAAAGGAGCCTCATCTTGTAGGCGAAGTTGTTTGATAACATGTGTTATACGAATATAACCCTAAAATATTTGCGCGAAGTTGCCCCTCAAATGGGGGTGGGGGACTAAATATTAGGTCGTTTCATAAGTCCGTAGAGTTTTTATAAATCAACAAAATGACAATATATTAGGTCGTTCCGAAACTAATGTCGCTTTTTTCAAATGAACGCCACATTTCATGAAATCAAGATTTTCAAAAGATCTTAGAAGCATTCGATGCAGCATCTCATTCTCTTTCTGATGCTTCTATAATCACTGCGCAAAATCCAATAACCTCTTGAAAAATTACCAAAATCTGCAACTCATGCTTTTTGCCATGGTCAATTTCGGCTATTTTTCTAAATTTTTGTACCTATTGTCCGAAGAAGCACTAGTGACAGGTAGATAGAGCAAACTTTATAGGACACAGAGTAAGTTTTTTTGTTTTTCTTAGCTTGCTACTTAGAGTTTCTTGAATCAATACTTCAATGCCATCAAATTCCATATTTGGTCAGCTCAAACCTCACAGAACAACAATCGGCAAGCAACTCGGGTGTCATGCGACGCAGCTTTTTCTCCTCTAACTATCAATTGTTTTTTTTGCTTTCGATTCATCAATTTTCCGAAATAAAATTATCGTAATTCAGTTTTTCCAAGGCGCCCCAGGCTGTGCCTTTCCGAAAGTTGCTAATCTGAAGCGGTGAACGCTCATTTGCTTTGTAAAATCAGTGTCAAATCACAATCCATTTTTGTAAATATCAAATTCCGAAGATCTACTAATGTTTGATGCATTTGTGTCTGAGACGAGCCTGCTAAAATTTGGCGGTTCTATGAAAAAAATCTATACAAAAATTATGACGAACTCTGGAAAGTAGAAAAAATGTGCTGTTTCCTGTAGGGTTTGCTCTATCCATCCATCATGCTCTATCATTACTTAGACTCCTTCCGAGGGCTGTTATGAAAATTTAAAAATATTTCGAAACTTGGCCTTCTCAAAAAGCATGAGTCGCAAATTTTAGTAGTTTTTCGGAGGCTATTGAATTTTGCGCAGTGACTATAAAGCATCAGAAAGAGAATGAAATGATGCATCAAATGCTAACAGAATCTCCTACATACATCTCTTTGTTTCACGAGATGTGGTGTACGTTTAAAAAAAAGCGACATTACTTTCGGAACGACCTAATATCAACAAAATTCAGTCGATAATGTATATTTCATTGTTGCGCAAACCTTCTGCCCCCAGCAGTCAGATTTTCAGTTTTGTTTTTCCAGAACTCAATGGCCTGGTCCCAAAAAGGTCGTCTAAGATCGTCTTCAAAATCAAAACAGACTCCGCCCTATGATTTGTGTTAAACTGAAGCAGATGAAACAGTGCTGGCCAAAACTATAACTCCACCCTGAAAACTGCCGTAACTCATCTGCTTCTCAAAGAATTGATCTGAAATTTGGTACAGTTGTGTGTTCAAAAGGCTAACATCAGTAACCAGAACGGATCTCGTTTTTGTTTGATTATTCAGGAAAAAAATCAAAAATTTCGAAAAAACCCGGCTTGAAGGTTGGTCAAAAATATAATTCCACCTAAGACTTCTGTCCACTAAAGTAATTCTCAGCTTCCAAAGTATTTTGTGCATATACATAATCGAAAGTCAAAACAGTCACTTTAGTCCAGCTGTGTCATACGTTTATAAAGAGCGTTTATCTGCTTTTTTTCGCTTAAAAATACTTTCATGCGTATTTCGTTCTCAAGAATGTGTTTTCATGAGTAATTTCGCAGTTTTTTGACTAGTTTGGAAGCGATAGGGCTGCATCTATTTTATAGATGCTAAGCGAAGTGAGAACTAGAAAAAAAATCGGAGTTTTCATATTCAAAGCGCATCAGACAAAGACCTTAATGCTCTCAAACTCGTTCTGCAATGTTCTTATGAGCGTGAAATAGAGTAATAACATTGTTTGTACGTATGAGAGTCCGAATGCAGTGGTTGCAGATTTCCGCAGATCTTAGCATGCAGGCTAACTGAGGAATTTATCTTGCAAAAACTGGTTTGCAAAAAGCCTTGAACTTGTCCTTGGTTCTGATCGTAATGCTCATGTGATTTGCAAGGCAACATACAGTACAGGGTGTTTCACTATCTAGCAGCCAAATAGCGGCAAAAAATCAGGAAAGGTACCATTTGGGATTGCCTAGATATTATCATTGCACCGCGAAGATTTATGCTTTGAAAACGATGCAAAATGTGACTTGGCCAACAATCGCAAGTATAGTGTGCAAACTCCTTTCATGTAAACGATGCTTTATATTATTTTGAGCTCACAGAAATAACATAAACCAATTTTGGAGGCAAAAATTTGAGCGCAGGCTTGCAGTAAGGTCTATGTCGGATGCGTTTTGAATATGAAAACTCCAATTTTTTCTAGTTCTCACTTCGCTAAACATCTATAAGATAGGTGGAGCCCTACCGTTTCCAAACCAGTCAAAAAACTGCGAAATTAACCTAAAAACACATTCTTGGGAACGAAATACGCATGAAAGTATTTTTAAGAGAAGAAAAGCAGATAAACGTTTCTTATAAAAATATGACACAGCTGAACTAAAGCAACTGTTTTGACTTTTGATTAAGTGCATGCACGAAATACTTTGGAAGAATTACTTTAGTGGACAGAAACCTTAGGTGGAATTATAGTTTTGGCCAACCTTCAAGCCTGCTTTTCTCGATGTTTTTGATTTTTTCCTGAATAATCAAACAAAAACGGGGTCCGTTCTGATTGCTGATGGTAGTCTGTTAAACACACAACGTACCAAATTTCAGATCAATTCGTTGAGAAGCAGATAAGTTACGGCAGTTTTCAGGGTGGAATTATAGTTTTGGCCAGCACTGTGTTATGCTAGAGCGAGACCTCAAGGATACATCGGATACCAATGTACCTCCAGGTCAAGTCTTGCGACAACTATGACGACGGTTGCCGTGGGGGGGGGGTGGGCAAGTTTTCTCGCAGAAAAGCTCACTGAACCTGTTTATTAAGCCTTTTCTGCAATAATATTCATAAAGACGGTGCAATCGGGTTGCATACGGTGTGGGCGACCGTCTTATACTTGCCTAGCGATTTTCAATGCAGAACGCCCTGCCCATCCTGCAAAAAGTCTTGTTCAGGGGTCACCTTGGGCTTTTTGTCTCATATTGAGGGAAAGACGCCGTTTTCCATAAATGGCAAATATATTTGCCCAAAACGCCTTTTCCATAAGAAGAAATGAGAAAGTGCCGAATATACCTCTTTTGGTTTTCCGAGAAATTGGACGCTGAAACCAAATCAAATCAGCTCTTCAACAAAAATAATTAGTCTAGTTTCAAGAGCATAATCAGCTCCTTTCAATGGTGTATGCATCTTGCCGCAAATCAACCGCTCCCTAAAGAAACGAGAACGAGAATGAAAATTTCACGAACTTATGAAACGACCTAATACTATGTCTCACTACGTATATGTCATGTTTCGCAATGTGTATCGCAAGATTTGTAATCCGTCATGAGAAAGAACACTTCTGCGGGAAACCATAAATGGGCAATAAACTGAATATGACAGAGAGCAAAACTGACGGCGACAATAATAGCTTAGAAACAAATGTTGTGAGATGAAGATAGTTATATAATTTGAAAAAGAGGTTTTCATGACTGTAAACGTTGGCAGGTTTCTTTTCATCCTAAGCCAAGATAGACGAAGTGTTATGAGAGTATTTGAGAGCAAAGCATCTGAAGCGTTGGAAAATCAACAGCTGATCTTACGCTAACCATGCATTTGAATTTTTGCATAACAAAGACGTCATGGCAAGAAAGTTGTTAACAATCAAATGTTTGATACATCTTTTTGGGAACACCCTACGTATAGGCTGATAATGAGAAACGGAACTCTGTGGTCAACCGTGTCTTTTAAATCTACGGGTTCTGCTTGCAGCCTCTATGCCTACAATTAAAGCATCTCCGAAATCACTGAGAATAAGTTTGGAACCAAGTGTTACAATAAACTGGTGAAACCTGTGACACATAATTGTTTGCATAAACTAGAACATATTTCAGGCATCATGATCAAAATTTGTACAGATGCATGCCATTTTTGCCTGGTGTCTAGGCTCAATATCGGCGGATTTCTCCAACAATAGCTGTAAAATAATAAAATTTTATCAGATTTTATCAAAATATCCAGGGCCTCTTCGCCCATAGTATTACTGGATCAAAGCAACTTACGTGGAGGTGTTTCCATCGCATTTTTGCTCCGCAAACTCACGCCATGATATACTGGATACTCCTTCTTTTATCCTCCCATCACCTTGAGGCCCATGAGAAGAAACAATTAGCTGATGTGGAAACTCGTACGCATACTACGTAAAATCATTTGAGAGTAAAGTCATCGTGTTACGCCAGTTGATTTCAAAGAGTAAAGAGCTTTTTTGAACTCTGCATCAGAGCCAGTATTTGTAATATGCTGTTATTCTTAAAAGTTTTTTCTTTAAGGTTTGGGTGTCCGTAGACGCAAAAAAAATCTATAAAAATAAAAAATAGAAGCAATGCCAGTATTCAACACCCGGTATAACCGACGAGAAAGACTTTGTGATTGATTCAATTTGGGTAATTTTTCATTCGATCTTAACAGCTTGACTCTAAAACTGAGTCTTGTATCGCGAAAAACTAAGATTGAAAAGAGCTCGACAAGCTACGTCTCCGGAGCATAACTAATAAGTAAAGCCAGATGCTGGAAGCTATGAAGGTCATTATAAGCGGATACAATGGAACATTCTGCACGAAATGAGTAGAGCATTGACGAGTTACTGGAACATCTTTGTGCAAACCGAAACTTTATTATTTTTTCAGAAAATTATTTGCTAAAAAACCTGCCGTGATTTTCCACCGACTGTAATTCTTTTATCATTATAGGCCCTAAAAAACGAGTTGTAAGACAAGACACATCATTAAGATGCCACTGTCGCCTCAGATGTTCGCCAGTTGTTCTACTTTTGATCTATAGTTTTTGGAAAAACAGTTACCAAGCAAATAGGGCAAACCTTGCGCTATAGTCACTGCTCTTGAACCTCCTACTCCTACATGAAGTTTTACAGCCTCACTTTATTATATAGCAGAGTCTATTCTACGTGTAAATACTTATGCCTTTTCAAAAATGCCAGGAATAAATCCGAAATGAGGAAGACTCTAAGGTTTTTCTAACGAGGGAATGGTCAGAAATCGAAGTGACCAATTCGGGCAAGCTGCACACCATTAGATGCCGCATAAAACGCTGACTCTAAATCTGTCTTCCTTATCTGAGAGCGATTATGTGGGCGAAGGCCATTATTTTGCTAAGAAATTGTGCGTGTAAAGTGCAAACTTGGCCGTACAAAACCATTCTCGGCTCAGTGTTGGACCAAAACATGCAACCAGGTCATTTCATATGACCTGTATCTAGAGGAGCTGAAAAAGCAATAATGTGCCTAATTTCGCAATTTTTGTACACGATTTTTTCGCTGTAAAGCTGCTCATAACTTCGTCTACAGAGGCGCCCTGCAGATACGGAAGACAGATTTGAAATCAGCATTCTGTGCTCCATCGTATGATATGAAGCTTGTATGGATTGGCCACTTCGACTTCTGACTATTCCCTTGTAAGATTGTTTGATATACTGCTTTTTTTGATTGCTTACTCAAAGTCGGCAAGATTAAGCGTTATAGATTTGCTATTTTTTCGCTGCAAAAACAAGAAATTACTCGACCCAGTTCTGCTGCTATAACTCTTGAAGGTAAGTCATGCTTATATCAAAAATTTTTAGTTCAAAATTTTCTGCAAAATATACTATGACAAGCATCTTGTTAGGAGATTTTAGCAAGAAATGTACATGTTTTCGAAAACTCATCTCTCGCGGATGTCATAGAAAAAGAACAACAAGAAAAATTTCTCCTGCTTTTCTCCACTCAAAATACTCATCTACAACTTGACCGAAGATCCATGAAAACTAGAGTTCTAGTTCTGAAAACTACGAGAAAAGGGCTTACAGATGATGTAAGTAATGTCACATATAGCAGTTATTGCGTGGAAACTAGCTCGAAAACAAAGAAACGCGAAAAAGGAAAGGACATGTGAAACAGTAATCAACGCAGGTAGAAGCGTTAGTTCACGTTGTGAACACGTACTTGTGCTCATCCATGTATTCTCGTAACTCGCAGCTTTGAAGCTTACATAAATCTTAAGTACTTTGAATTCTTTGTAGATACTTTGGTAAAAAAAATCACATTTTGAGTAGACACTTTTGCTAAAAGTATCTCGGTTTATGTGCCATTAAAAAGTGCTATCTTATGATGAGCCAAGTTTTAAAACGCCCAACATGTTTTGAAACCTCTTTAAAATTACGTTACCAATAAAACAG
The DNA here is from genome assembly GCA_958299035.1 of Cylicocyclus nassatus. NCBI lineage: Eukaryota > Metazoa > Nematoda > Chromadorea > Rhabditida > Strongylidae > Cylicocyclus > Cylicocyclus nassatus. The sequence goes on from CATQJL010000316.1 coordinate 76,983,147, forward strand.
CTGACCAATAATGACCAATTTGTTGGAGGCCCACCCAGATTCTCGACTTCTAAATTTTTGTCGATTCAGGGCCTTCTCATGACTCTGATGCCGAATATGAAGTCGAGAATCCGCGGAAATACCTACAATTCCCGTTCCGGAGAACCCACAGGCGGGCTTTCCGGAACGGTGATGGGATGGGCGCGCACGGATGGGCGGGCGTGAATGGGGAGGGCGGTGCCGTCTGTGGATTCTCGTGCATCTTTATTCCCTAGCAATTTTCTCGATTCTGAAGCGAGATTGCGCCACGACTTGGGCATTTGCTTATAAGAAACCCTACTATCATACGCTGCCAAAAGCTCAAGAACCTCAATTTAGAGTAAACGGTGCCTTCAAACGATTGAGGCATACGGAGACATTACATCAGGTGTGGTATTTTTGATGATTCCATCATCTTGAAAGAATGCCATAGGGTTATTAAGCTACAAGTCCCTAAAAGCCCGCTTTATAATTCACCAGCATGCTGATCAGCGCGCTTTCTATGAGGGTCGTATTCCATGTGTAAACATTCGTAAAGATGAGCACACCTTACACAACAAGTTTATTCCCAGTGAAGTACATGAGACAGACTGGTAATTAGTATGGCCTCACGAAATACTTTCTACCTTATCCGAGAATTCTCTTGGCTAGTGTAAAGCAATCATCGTAACATTTGGTCCTTTTGTTTTAATCGTGACGATCGATTTGATCGCAATGAGTCTTCATGCACTGTAAAGCAAGTCAGAGCTGCTCTCAGTTTCGTGAGAGCCTGCTGCTACTGCTACTGCTGCTGCTGCTGCTGCTATACACCAAAACCACAAGAGCGAGTTTTATCAGCTTACGAAAGAGCCTACTGTTTGGTACAAACTTGCAAATTCATTGATTATAAGGATACAACAACTTACTGACTTTGTAGGAGGCCGAGACTCGACACGAGTTGGAACCAATGAGATTTTGAAAGTCCCTCTGTAATTTGGCCTTTGATCCCTATCTCTTTTGGCCTTCATTACTCATTTCTTGTTCTTCTTCTCTCCATCAAATTTTGGGTGTCTTCACACTGCGCCGCAGCACGCTGCATTCTGCGGCGTGCGCCGCTGCAGTCGCAGTAATATACGCTCACGAAAACACAACTTCGCTGGTTATGCATGTATCTCTATAGTGCTGTACGTTCGTGTTCTCTTTCACAGCGAGCGAGCTTACATTTTTACTGCGACTGCTGCGTTCTGCCGCAGGACGCTGCGTGCTGCGGCAGACTGCTGCGTCCTGCCGCAATACGCCGCGCCCCTGCAGCGTAGCATGAAGGAGCCCTTTCTTTCCCTCACCCTCCCCCCCCCCCGATCTCCCTATCTTCCCCCCTACAAAATCCCGCTCTTTAGCGAATGATAAAAAGCTCATGAATAGCACAATAGTTAAAAGAATAAGAAGAGAGAAGGGGAAGAAAAGAGTAATGTTACGGGACATTAGGTGAAAATAAAACTCCGCTTTGATTCACTTTGCGATCGCAGCAAATTGCGTCCCCAATAGGGTTACCAAAAGCCCAGAGAAAAAAATTATCAAACCGTGTTTTGCTTGTATGAAAACTTTTAAAATAAAGATAGAAGTCATGTATTAGGTTGTCCGGAAATTGATGCAAGCAAGAATTTTTGGGAACTGAGTTATGATTTTTCTTAAATTTTCGGGCACTTGAATCTTCTGGCTCGAAACTCGTGGTTGATCAGAGCTGTTAATGAAGCAGGATAGCCATCTTGGAGAGCTTGCTTTGCTCTATCGAATGGTGCTTTGCAACCTATTTAGAAATGAGAAGTGTATGACTAATTGCGGTTGGAATTCAAACCCTGCATTAATTTCTGGACAACCTAATAAAAACAAGTTTGAATTATGTGAGCAAAGGATTGGGACTAGCTCAGGTGGCATTCGCCTACAACGGTTACAGTTGATTTGGAAGCAAGGTTGGGCAAGGCTATCATTAACATATCTCTCTATCTCACAAGGGAATGGTCAGAAATCGAAGTGGCCATTCCAGACAGTCTGGGTACCGTTAGATGCAGCATGAAGCGCTCACTTTGAACCTGTCTTCCTTACCTGCTTATCGCTTTTTTGGACGAAGCTATAAGCCATCAAAATTGCCATTATTTTGCTTAGAAATTATGCGTGAAATTGAAAATTCAGCTGTACAGGGCCACGTTTGCCTCAATACTGAGCCAAAACATGCAATTAGCTTACATAAAATTTTTGAAGCCAGAAGCTGGGCTAAAAGTGCAATCATGTGCTCAATTTCGCTGTTTTTATGTATAATTTATTTTCGCAATAAAACCGCTTGTAGCTTCGCCCATAGAAGCGGGAAGAAGATAAGGAAGACAGATTCGAAGTCAGTGTTTTATACTGCACCGAATGACATACAGCTTCTTTGGTTTGTCCACTTCGACTTCTGACCATTCCCTTGTCAGCAACGTTAGCAAGAGTACAATCGCTCACGGAAATCAGTTGCTGCCTTTGACTCCTTTTACACGGTCCAAAAAAATGTAAGGCCCTAGAAACGAACATGTTAAAACGATTCAAAAATACATTAATTTGGTTGTGCACCGATGGTATCCATGGAATTTTCAGACAAACGATAAGTTTCATAGAGTTTTGGGCCATAGTTCGAGCCCTTTAACGCAAATGTATGCACCAAATTTGGTGTCATATCATCGCGTTTGGTGTTGTGGCGTTGTCGGTGGCATGCAAACTGAGAATGAGCATGTCACCAGCGTGCCACCTTAATTCAGGATAAGTGCATGTTCGAAACCTTAAAAAATCTCAGGATACAGTTGTTCTGTTTTTCACACATATAAGCAAAAGTCGATGTTTTGCATTTTCTCCCTGCCCCAGATATGGCGAACACAATATCTCCTTTGCTTTTTCTTTCCCGAAGACGATATCGAACTTGAAGGGGTTTTAACTGCGCCAAGCCCTGTGTGAGTCTTTATTGCAGATAATGAGAAACTAACCATGTGCTTTTGAGCCCTTCGCAGATTCCACCGCATTAGTTTGAACCCGGCCTCTTTATAGAATTTGGTGAAAGCGCAGAACTCAAATGACAAATTTACTGAAAACCTCAGCAGAAAAATGGGTGGAAGCTAATTCCGATTCTGAAGAAATGCGTTTAGTGAGTTAGTTCAGGTAAAATCCTCACGATCAGAAATGCTCATTTTTGAAAAAAAAAAGGTGAAGCGCGAAAATGGATCAAGGGAGAAGATTGCATCTAAAAAAGGATTTTGTCGAACACAAGTGGGACACAGAGATCAATTGGCGTGGTCGTTTATGGCTTGCTCGCTTTTCCACGGATTCAAATGCTTCTTACAAGGGGTGTCCGTGGCCTTTTGAAATGTATACCATCATAGTCGTTTTGGACCGCTGACTCCAAATCTGACTTTTTTCTGCTAATCGTTTCTCTAAAAGAAGTTATGAAGGAATTTCGCGTCAATGGTCGCCTAAGAGAAATGCAGCCGAGGATGCTTAACTTTCAAAAAGAAGCTTGATTGAGACAATGCAAAAGTGGAAAATACAAAAGGACCCGAACCTAAGCCTGCATTAACTTGCGAGGCTATCGCACTATCCACTACACCACATCTTAGTGGCAGTTTTGGTACTCCGAACACGTTCCCTCTGACGCAAAAATCCTTCATAGCTTCTTTTAGAGAAACGATTAGCAGAAATGGAAGTCAGATTCGGAATCAACGCTCCAAGATGAGTATATACATCTCATCCCAAAAGGCCACGGACACCTAGTGTCGTTTCCTTGTTAGTTTGCACAGATCGTATTGAACACAGCGTTTATGTACCTGAATCAATTGAACCTGTTCCTAGTATAGTCAACTCTCAAATTTGTATATATTTATGTAAGCTATGAATACAGAACATTTGTCAATTCGCATAAGTAACCACAAACAGTACTGATAATAGAAACGACAGATCACTTCAAATAGCATCGCAGCATGCAGTTCATTCCCTATAGCTACTCACATTGCACTCAAAAACGTCCATTTGACATAACATTGAAGTACAAAACAGTTTAATAGGCTATTTATCATGGTTTCATCGTTGTAAAAGCCATAGCCCTCAAGCTGAGCTTACGCAAACATTTTTCTTCATTCGCTCAGCTGTTTAACTACTTTGAAGCAATATCTTATGCTATAATTAGCCCTACGCATTCAATACATTGGAAAATACTATATTGGCACATAATGGTGCAAAATTGTCCAGAACTTCTTTCTCTTTGGATGGAGTGCACTATATTTTGGCTTATATGGACACGGACTTGGCTGCAAGACAGCATAAACTGTCTGATTTTTTATAACAAAATGGAAGAAGTCTAGCTTCTTTCTAAAAACGGTGAAAGTCGAGGTTTTACGTTTTTTAGCAAAAAAAAGAAGAAGGCCTACAGGAAGTGAATTGGCCAGATTCGGCTGGAAATGTGAGCAAAATGTTCTCAGAGTTAACTACTGAGCTTAGCGAAAAAAAGAAGTGGAAGTTGAAGACAAATCAAAATCTGGCGAACTCGCGAATTCGAAGGCGTCGAAGGCGTCAAAGCTCTCTGAAATCCATCAAAGCTAAATAGTCCGAACCGCCGAATTTTGGCGAAACTTCGCCCATTGGGGTAACTTGACATGCTGAATACGAATATCATAATCAATTTTTGTTAGAGTCAGAAATTAATCCCAATGATTTTTTGTAACTCAACTTTTTCGCAGCAAAATAAGGCTTTTACGTAAAATAAATACATTTTTGTTATTAGAATGCTGCATGACCCCCTAGACCAAGTTTAATCCGAATCTGTTCCATTTCCAACTTTTTTCGCATTGAAAATCGCCTTACCCTAACTCTCACATAAAATTCGGCAACCGCATTCGTTGCACACACAATAATCATCATGATGCCGGAAAATTAGAACGAAATATTGAAAAAAAATATAAGAAAAAGATGCAAAACATATGTGCAAACCTACTAAATGTTAAGTTTTCAACTCGACGGTTTTTCCTGCTTTGACGTACGCTTCAGAAACATGGAAAATGAGAAAGCAGGATGAACACGCGGTTAGCGTCATCGAACGAGCTGTTGAGAGAGTGATGCTAGGAGTGAATCGACTCACGCAAGTGAGGCAAGGATTACGAAGTTCTACCCTACGTCAACGATCGAAGATCAGGGACGCTGCCGCGTACGCCAAGCAGAACAAGACAAGATGGGCCGGGCACGTAATGCGTTTCGACGACAATCGGTGGACGAGAGCTGTAACAGATTGGATACCATCGAACGTCAAACGCGAACAAGGAAGACCGCCGACGCGATGGTCAGATATGTTCACGAAGTCTTTTAATGAAGTCCTTCAGAGCGTTCCACGTGTTCCTGGTGCGATACGTACACATTGGTCAACAATCGCCTGAGACAGGGACGAATGGAGGCATCACTGGTACCCGCTCGTGCAACACGATGATCAACGGGGATACAGGTGATACAGGTGATTACGCGTATTTCTCTTCCCGTTTATGGCACATGAAAATGAGAATTCGCAAATCGGCCATTCCTTTTGCATCGACCTATTAATTCAACAGGACCAAAATCACACCAAAAATTGTCATAAATTCTTTTCAAATAATTTTTTCTTGATGTTAAATGCCATTCTGCGAATACTGCCTTTTCTTATCCAAATTTCATGCATTCTAAGCTGCAAAATTAATTCACACAGAAAGGACGCAGGCTCACTAGAACTCTTGTTAAGCATTGTACATTTAATCCGGTTATCTGAACATTTTCGAGACCGAACATGCTGTGGCACGATAACAACTTGCAACCTCCCTCTGTCCTATGTAAAAGGGTACTCCCTCCTATTCCTTTTCCATCATCCTTTTACAAAGAGACCGATCCTTGTCATGAAGCGGATGTTAAATTTCGCATACTGTCAGCAGGAATTTTGAATGTTCTTAACAAACATCGCGGTATGAAGCAGTCTAATTTAACATATGCGCAAAGGCAGGGTTTCAAAGAGCTGCGTGAATTGACTTCCAACGGCACTATTCGTCTCACTGTTAGTGACAAAAGAGGCGAGTTCGTTATCATGCCGCAAACGCTCGATCGCAACATAACTGAACTTCATCTATCCGATGCTACAGTTTATCGTCGCTCAACCGAAAAAGAATTCCTTTCTCAAAGCAAACGACTTAATCACATCTGGATGATGATCGGAAAGCAAGCGGGACTAGACGAAAAGTTTCTCAGTAGGCTTAAAATTGAAAATCCGGCTTGTCCTGTCTTTTATAGCCTCGTAAAGACACACAAACTCGCCTTGACTGATCCACGAGATGTGACCGCTGCGTCTTGCAAAATTCGACCAATAATCAGCTGTATAGGTGGGCCAACTGACAGCATTTCGTGGTTCCTTAGCAAGATCGTTAGTCAACTCTTATGTAAGATCCCCGCCCATTTGCCAAACACAAACCGCTTCCTTGATCAACTACGCAAAACGCACTTTGACCAAAATTGCGTAATGAAGTCATTTGATGTTACGTCATTATACACTAATGTGTCCAATAATGACGCCTTACAAGCGCTCTCTGAGCTGCTCGATTCACATATTATCAATATGGAAACATACGGGCTCAGTAAAGCGCGCATCATCTCCTTGGTCAAGGAATGCTTGGCATGCAACGTCTTCAAATGGTCGGGACAATATTATGCACAACTAAGAGGACTAGCGATGGGACAAAGACTAGCGCCCGCGCTCGCTGTTTGCTTTATGAGCAAAATAGAGGAGCCGGTATTATTGCGATGTCCCCTGATGTACTGCCGTTACATCGATGATTGTTACATTGCTACTGCAACTCAATCCGAAATGGATGAGTGCTTTAGAATTCTCAATAAACAATCACGGTACATCAGCTTGACAAGACAGAGACCACACGATGGCTGGCTACCATATTTAAATACGCAGGTGATGTTGGAAAACGGAGCAGCACACGTCAAATGGTATCGGAAGGAAAGTTCTAAGAATATAATTCTGCATGCCACATCTGCGCATCCATCTGCTGTAAAACGAGCGATTATTCGCAATATGTTTAAAACAGCGCGCGATGTTTGCAGCGGTGAAGTTGAAAGACTGGAATCTACGAAGCTGGCATACGAGATAGTTGCTAAGAATGGTTACCAACTGCAGTCCAAACCTCGCAAGAGAACATGCGCGAACGCTAGCAGTCAAACTCGATCACGTATATCGCTATGCTTACCGTTCGTGTCCGATAGAATAAGCAACGCTTTCAAGCAATGTCTAATACAAGCGCAATTGGCGGATGATGTTGTTTTAGTGAACATACCCCAAAACAACATAAAAAAAACAACTGGTCCGCAATAGATTGTATGACAGGCAATGCGTAATGCAGAACTGCGTTGTTTGCACAGATGAGAGGTTAGGAGACTGTTCGAAATGCGGAGTGATTTACCAGCTAGAATGTAAGATATGCCATGCCATTTACATAGGTGAAACTGGTCGACTACTTCACGTACGTGTAAGCGAACATCTGGCGAGTAAGAGAAGACAAAGTTTCGTAAGCCCTCTTGGAAAGCATAGGAAAGAGGACCATGGGGGAGATGATTTTGAAATTTAGTGTTGCATTTTGGCTATCGAAGAACGTATTGCTGCTCGAAAAGCGTTAGAGGCTTCATTCATACTTGCTCGTAATCCTAAAATGAACAGCAAGAACGAACATTTGTCTATCACTAGTGATCTGAAGCCGTTTCTACCATTTTGCGAGCTATGAATGGCCTACACTATTTAAGCGTGTCGTACTTATTCGGACCGCTCATTTTGTCATCGTCTGCTGTGGGCGACCGTGAGAGAGAGCTAACACCCTTACGCTCCTCACCAGGAACACTTGGTAAGCTGTTCAACTTGAGAACTTATCTGCGTCACAATAGATGAGTCAAGTGTTCGGTTTGGAGGAGGTGTCTGGTGGTCTAGATCGTTTGATTAAAGAGTGATTGACTCGCTTTCAGGCCCCTGAAGACGGCATTCAGCCGAAACGTCGGGCAGTAAATAAAGTGTTCCTTTAAAAACCTGTTACGGCTTAAAACAGTTGAACAATTTCCGGTGTCAAGTGGTGCGGTTGTAAGGTGGGGGGGGGGCTGCAGATACATTACTAGGGTATGAGTAATTACGACAGAAAAAATGCGGGAGCTGATAGTGTACTGGCTGACGTTGCGTGTCAAAACCGTATCCGTACCCCAAAGTTTCATCCAAATGTGCCCAGTCGCTTCCCGTTCATGTAATCAACACAGGCTCAGAAATGATTCATGCTAGCCCTGCCGCTTTTGACAACAGCCCACTTTGATGTCCCTCACAAAGGCCCTCTTTGAGCAACAATGTGCATGAAGTGTAGATGACCGCGAAACCTCAAGCAGCTTCAATTCCTGCCTCCCTTCAGCTAAGATGCACCCCTCAGTGACCAGCTTCTCCCTCTTCCTACATCCATTTTGCACAGCTCCAAGATTTTGCAATTTCGTATGATTTTGGCGAGTGGGTGAGCTTGAAACAAGGGGCGAGCTTCTGTCCATTTTGTACAGTTAGTCTCAATCACGTGCTCCCTTTTCCATAAGCGCAATGAGCTTCGCGAAACGTTCGCGCGCGTATGACACAGGTATGCAAAATGAGCTCGTCGATTGGAAGTCCGCGCACAGGGCCTTGCGTTGCGCAAGGGAAGGTACGCAATTGACATTGGCTGTATGAGTACGTGTACTGCAGGCACAATGCATATGTATACATGCATACAATCACACCTACGTTTAATCGTTATGCCTTCAAGGTTGGCCGCAGAGTCGACTGCTTAACCGCCAACTGCCTCATTTGAGGATACACTCCTTCTGACCATTAGTTTCCGTCATCATCAATTCCCGTCGCATTACCGGACGGCCTACTCCAAACGATTCAAACTTTCTATCGCTCAACCGCTAAGCTAAAGATATCTTTCGCGCGGGAGCTTTCTGGCCAATCTGTCAAGCAATAAAAAGCTATGTGAGATATGAGTTGAAGATAAACGAGGATCGTGTTTTTTGAGCTGATATGTAAACATTCAGCTTGGCAACATTGTAGCGGTAATAGGGCGGCATTTGGTACTTTTCCGTTATCCGGACCCATTTTTGCAAAAGGCTCTTATATAATACGTATTTGGTCTAGGAAGATTTTTTACTGATTCCACGAGGAATGCCTCACTGCCACATGTCAGAAAAATATTGCACATTTTGACCATTTTGACTTTTTTTTTCGAAATCATTTCCGGTGAAGTAAAAGAACACTTGTGATTACCTAAAAACTGTTTGATTGTTTTCTATAAGAGCAAAACAATCTAGAACTTATATTAGAACATCTTCACCGTTTTCTGCAATTATTCAGCATTGTCTTTCTATTCAAACTTTTCGCCTTGCGAATTTAGCCACACAAGACTATAAATGATGGTGAAGTTTCTCGCTACTGCTTATTCTGTCACTTAGATGGTAAGACCATAGCCCACTTCTCTATTCTGGAAAAGTCTAATCTGTTTTATTAATTACAGAATGACGTTGTTATGATAACAATGTTCATTTTTGATACTGTTCAATTGAAAATGGGGCCACTATTGACTAAAAACGGATTGAACTTAAGTCGCTAAGTAGGGAAACTCAAACTTCTACTTAAACCTGTTGAGCATGTAAATGAGATGTCAAATTTTTTTGAAACGTGTATAAAGGTTGACACTTCTTTCTGTGAAGTTGAGAACAAATATGGTGCGAGGAAAGCATTTTCCTTCTTTGAAAAAATGGGTCCGGATAACGGATAACTACCCAGCATTTAAATACCTGTAATATATCAATAAGGGACTTGCATTGCTCAAACCGCCAGTCAAGAAAAAAACTGGAACTAAAGGTAGCGTCCGAACATGATATGGTGTGCCTACTTCGGTGCCATAAGACAGTTTGCGCTTTCACGCCATCGCAGAATCGCTTACGCTCCCAGATTAAAAGATAAGGCTTTGGGGATCCTGCTCGTACCGTTTTTGCTCTTTACGAAGTGAAAATCGGATTCAGTATAACGGATAAGCCCAGGTAAACGAGGAAGCCAGAAATGAGTTTTTGCTGCGGTAATATCTTTGAGTAATTTCATTGAACTTCTGCAATTAGGGAAGGAGGCGGTTACTTACTATTCATTTAACCCGTAATTTATAGCTTTCAACAATTATCCAAAGCATTAATGGATCTTCCATCCTTGGTTATATACCTCAACCTTGAGAATGGCAGAGGCCGAAGCATCCGCTCAATACTATATTTTACGAAAATCCCCTCTTGCGACTTAAAATTTTGGCATGCATACCAGCTGCCTATCTTGCTGAAACGGTCTTTTTTTCTATCAGAATACGTATTTCTAGGGTACACCTATCATCCTTTATGCAAAAAGTGCGACTCTTGAAGAGCGGTTTGAGCTGAATGAATATGAATTGGTTACACTAAGGTTTCGGAAATGTCCTTTCAAAAGTGTTCAAAAGTGTATAATCGTACGAATGTTCTTTTATTATATCGGCATATGGTATGTGATATTAGGTAATTCCGACAGTAATTTCGTTTTCTGAAAAGTTTACCTTTCACAGAACCAGGATTTTTCGAAGGTTTCGAAAGCGTTAGATGCAGTTTTCCATGCTTTTCCAGACGTATTTGTATCGCAGTTCGACCAAAGAGCTTTCAAATCATCGAATTCGAAAGTGATGATTTTGAGTTAGTACAACAGCAAAATTGATTTTTTGGCTTTTTTTTCATAATATTTCGCAAAGGTATTCGATCAGCACATCTTTACACCTTTAAAAGAGTCGGTATTAAAACCTACAATTCCACTGCTCCGATTTTCATTGAAGTTTCAGTTTTTCTTTTCATAACCAAACAAAGAATTTCTATTCATGCGTTTTATGATCATTAGCAGCTGCTAAAAAGGGGCATGATTCACTCGTTCGAGCAGAATTAGAAGCGATAAAATCAAATGATTTTCTGAAATTGGTGAAACAAAATCTCGGGGGAGGTAAAAGGCTTATGCTTTAACTTAAGGCTTACAGTTCTGCAAATCAGCCTTGTTTTCTGGAAAATGCTCTATTTTCCCTACATTCTTCGAAAACCTTTGCTTACTAAATGTGCTGCCGATAATGGCAAAAGGCAAAAAAAAAAAGCATCACTTATACAGAGGTCCTCGAGTATGGACCCAAGAGAGATCTCAACTAGCTTATTTATAAGAGCGAGCTTTTTGCTCTAAATGCACACCGATGGGCACGCACATGAATCCAACTCTAGCGTAGACTAAAGAGATATACAAACTCTTCTCGAAAATACACGATACGTGACAAACAATAAACTCTTGATTGGGAACGGCTTCCATTAAAACCAGCAATACCATGTTCCAGGTATTTATGGATAAACGGCACTTGCAAAAAATTCACATATAGTGGTTGCAATGGAAATCTCAACAATTTCTGGTCGAAAGCAGCATGCTGGGCGTTGTGCTCTCCAATTGCATTTTGACATAGTCCATGTAATCTAAAGTTGCACTATACATCGAATTTCAGACGTACCATCTGAATGTTTGTACTGTAGAAAAAAGGAATGGGACGATGTTTTCAATTGTGTAAAGTCTTGCATTTCGAAGGATACATGGACGATGGCCACATAAAAAGCATAACACGGATGTTAAACCGACGTGTTTCTAACAAGGGAACGATCCCAACTTAAGGTGGCGAATTGGAATGAACCGCATATCATTAGATGCGTCTTGATGAGCTGATTTCAAATCTACCTTCCATATCTGCGACAACGTTATCTGGAAGAAGTTATGAAAGGTTAAAAACGTGAAGTAAGGGGGGTTTTAGTGCATAATTCGCTTCAAAATCCAACTTGGGAGTGTATGACTAGCATGATATTGAGTGTACTGATTTCAAGGAATGCTCACACTCTAAAGAAACACAAATAAGTGTTTTTGACCAACTAATTTTCAAGGTATTACGCTGTATATTTGCCAAATTTGGACTTTTCATTGTTGGCTTTTACCAAAGAACTTTTTAGCTGTTCAAAAACATTTATTTGCGTTTCTTTTGAAGTGAGCATTTCGTGAAATCAGTACACTCAGTATGATGCTAGTTCTACACTCCCAAGTTGGATTTTGAAGCGAATTATGCACCGAAACCCCCGTTACTTCACATTTTTAACCTTTCATAACTTCTTCCAGATAACGTTGTCGCAGATATGCAAGGTAGATTTGGAATCAGCTATCAAGACGCATCTAATGGTATGCCGTTTATTCCAATTCGCCACCTTAATTTGGGATCGTTCCCTTGTAAAACATAATTCAATGACATTGTCATTTTTTTGCAAGCTTGGCAATGTAACCTTCGCTGAATGTTGTGTTGGCTTATTGTTTTATCCTTAACGTTCCGATACGTCTTTGTCGCTAATGACTTATTTTTTATCCTTCTTATCTTGCTGCATCGTAACATCCAACTAATTTGCTCATCAACACAAGAAAAAGGAACGTGGACAAACATATGCAGCATCCTTGAGAATCGGAGCGCTGCTCACGAACAAGAAGCTCAGACTTGAGCCAGACTTCGCAGAGTCGAATATGCACCGCTCTGCACGTTAGCAACTCTCACGTTTGGTCACTAGGCGTCACTTTGCTGAAGACCCTCGCAGCGTGCCCGACGTACGCGACATAGCCTGCGTTTCCTGTACTCCGCGAGCTCTAAATTTTAGAGGATTTTCAGCTAAAAAGATAGCGCCTTCTGCCATTTCATTGTTTTGTTTTTCATAACTATCAACGGGTGAGAGATCAAAAAAGCGCTACAGATACATGATAGAACTGAGTCTGGAGTGAGCCAAAACTAACACCCAGTCAATGTGCAAAATGCGAGAGTGTTCGACAACGAATTAAGCTTGCATCTTTAGCAACAGCTATCGTAATGCAAGAGCAAAACCAGAATTTTCCTCGTTCCTCTTTCGGGGAACTCCCAAGCCATCTCGTGTGCTCGCAGGTACTCTACACCCAAGCAAGCCTTTACCACTTCATACAACATCTTTCTAGATTATCATATTTATATATACTCGTTCCAAAAAAAGTAAAACAGAGGAAGCTTTCGCTTTCAATATGTTGAGTACGGGAAAATAAGTTATACCAGGGAGGAAATGATAATCATTCAAAAACGAGTCTCTTTGGTGTATAGCACATTCAAAGACCAGCATTTTTCCTTCAAAGTTCCCTGAGAAACAGAAAGTGTCTTATCGTTCCCACAACCAGTTTCACAAATTTTGATTAGATAGTGTTTGATTATATAGTAGTTATAATTCTGCATGTCCGGAACTAAAAAAGATCTCGGACACATTTGTTGCCAGGTTTTTTTGCAAAAATTTTTCATAACACGCGGTTTCTTTAAAATGCAATCTTCGTGATAGTACAAAATGTATTCTACATTCTAAGTTTAGTTTATTCCCAGACAGTAGATTCACCTACTCCATTCTTGCTGTTTCCAAATCACTAGTCTGACTCTTTTATACCTCGCATTCTAAACTTCACTTTCGAAATTCCGATGAATATCATTCGTGAGTAATTAGGGCATTTTATGACATTGATTAGAGCCACGCCTTTTGGTCATTTCATGGCACATTTGGCGCACTCTGCAGCTGAAATTATTCAGTAATCTGCTTTCGGATAACATAATATGAGGATGAGCTGCTCAGAGCAATTTACTAATGATTATTTATAGCTTTCAAGCCTTCTTCTTAAAGGTAGCCAGTCTAACCCAACTGGTCATGAAGGCGCTGGTCATGTATAGGAGGCTTACGAAACTGACTGGTCTATCGATCTGATACTATTTTTTTCGCCTGTCGGAGAACTCATTGCTACAAAGGGTAGGACGGTAATATTGATGCATCTAAGCTAGACATGTGCTAGGGTAATAGTGATGAGAACCTCTCACCGGAAATTTCAAGTTTTCGTAGTAAGAAAAATAGTTTATTGTGCGAATTATATACTATAGTAATCAATGGTCTTAATCTAGCTTTGCTAATATTTGTTTTCCTCTCATGCACCAATCTGCGCATTTTGGCGAAAAACTCTGATTTGGATTTCGACTTACTACTTTGTTAAAGTTCCCTCTTTCAAACGCACCTTTGAGAACCGCTCCGACGGCGCCAAGTCAGGCGAACTGCGACAGGGCTTTTTCCTTGCTCGGCGACGAAGCCTCATACTCATACCCAGCTGTCGAGATTGGAGCTTACAAGGGAGGTAAGATTAGTCGAACTGTCCTTTTCAAATGAATCTCATACCACTTCAATGAGCATCAAAAGATGATTTTAAATCTGACTTCACTATCTGCCGAACCCTTTGTGAGCCGAGTTATAAACATTTTCTTGGTGCGAAAAATGAACGCTTAATCTAAGTAAAATCAAGTTTTACCGTTTTTTCAGCGCTCAAATGGAGCAGTTTTGGGTATGAGTGTTTGAGTGGAGTGCTCTGATAATCAACATTGGACCGGATGAACAATTCTGACGAATTTTGGGCTAATTATGCAATCAGTGTTTAATTCAAAAAACGCTCATAACTCGAGATCCAGAGGCGCTCGGCAGACAACCAAGACAGATGTGGAATCAGCGTTCAATGCTTTTCATAGCCTTTTCAATTTCATAAAAAGCCACTTTAGGTGTGTAGATTGTAGTTCAGAAAGAAAAGGTGTATAGATACAGCATGTTCGGTCTCGAAAATGTTCAGATAACCGGATTAAATGTACGATGCTTAACAAGAGTTCTAGTGAGCCTGCGTCCTTTCTGTGTGAATTAATTTTGCAGCTTAGAATGCATGAAATTTGGCGTTAAGAAAATGCAGTATTCGCAGAATGGCATTTAACATTAAGAAAAAATTATTTGAAAAGAATTTATCGACAATTTTTGGTGTGATTTTGGTCCTGTTGAATTAATAGGTCGATGCAAAAGGAATGGCCGATTTGCGAATTCTCATTTTTATGTGCCATAAACGGGAAGAGAAATACGGGCTAGAAGACAAAAAAGGTTCTTCTGCGAGAACCTTGTTTTTGACAATTTATAACTCAATCTCGCGCGGATGTCATGGAAAAAGAACAAAAAGAAAAATTTTTCATGCTTTTCTCCACTCAAAGTACTCACTTACAAAGTGAACGAAGATCCATGGAAATTGGAGTTCTTTAAAAAACTGCAAGAAAAGGGCTTACGGATGATAAGTAATGTCACAAATAGCAGTTATTGCTTAGAAACTAGCTCGAAAGCAAAGAAATGCGAAAAAGGAAAGGACACCTGAAACAGTAATCAACGCAGGGAGAAGCGTGATTTCACGTAGTGAACACGTACTTGTGCTCATCCATGCATTATCGTAACTCGCAGCTTTGAAACTTACATACATATCAAGTACGCTGCCTTATTTGTACATGCTTTCTAAAAAAAATCACATTCTAAATAGACACTTTAGCTAAAAGTATGTGCCGCTAAAAAGCGTTATCTTAGGATGAGCCAAGTTCTAAACGCCCAACATGTTTTGAAACCTCTTTGAAATTACGTTATCAATAATGCAGCTGACCAATAATGACAATTCGTTGGAGGGACGGGCCACCCAGATTCTCGACTTCCAGGTTTTTGTCGCTTCAGGGCCTTCTCACGACCCGGATGCCGAGTATGAAGTCGAGAATCCGGAACATACCTACAATCCCCGCTCCGGAGAACACACAAGCGGGCTTTCCGGAACGGTGATGGGACGGGCGCGCACGGATGGGCGGGCGTGGATGGGGAGGGCGGTGCTGTCTGGGGATTCTCGTGCATCTTCGTTATTCCCGAGCAATTTTCTCGATTGTGAAACAACATTTTGCGCCACGACTTGGGCATTTGCTTGATAGAAAACCCTACTATCATACGCTGCCAGAAGCTCAAGGCTCTCAATTTAGGGTAAACGGTCCTTCAAAGGATTGGGGCATACGGAGATACCACATCAGGAATGTAGTACTTTTGATGCTTCCATCATCTTGAAAAAGTGCCGTAAGGTTATCAAACTACAAGTCGCTAAAAGCCTGCTCTATAATTCACCAACATGCTGATCAGCGCGCTTTCTATGAGTGTCGTATTCCATGAGTAAATATTCGTAAAAATGAGCACACCTTACACAACTGTTTAATATCAGTGAAGTACATGAGGCAGACCGGTAATTATGGCATAACGAAATACGTTCTACCTAATCCGTATATTCTCAGGGCTAGTGTATAGCAATCACCGTAACATTTGGTCCTTTTGTTGTATTCGTGACGAGGGATTTGATCGCAATGAGTCTTCATGCACTGTAAAGCAAGTGTCATAGCATTATCTATATAGCATTTGGAAAAGCTAACCTGTGCGGCGCTGAACGTAGCTGGCATTTGAGGAATTCTGTTGGATTCGCTGGATTCAGAGCTGCTCTCTGTCTCGTGGGAACTACTGCTACTACTGCTGCTGCTGCTACTACTGCTGCTGCTACTACTGCTGCTGCTGCTGCTGTACACCAATACCACCAGAGCGAGTATTACCAGCTTACGAAAGAGCATACTGTTGGGAACAAACCTGCAAATTCAGTGATTGTAGGGACACAACGACTTACTGGATTTATAGGAGGCCAAGACTCGACACGAGTTGGAACCAATGAGTTTTCGAAAGTCCCTCTATAATTTGACCTTTGATCCCTATTTCTTTTGGCCTTTACTACTCCTGCCTTATTTTTCCTCTTTCCACCGAACTTTCTCCTCCCTCACCCTCCGCATTCCCCCCCCCCCAACTCCCACCTCCTCCACCTGCCGATTTCTGCTTCTTAGCGAATGATGAAAAGCTCGTAGCATAATCGTCAAAGGAATAAGAAAACATCAAGTGAAAAAGAAACATTTGCGCTTTGATTCACTTTGCGATTGCAGCAAGTTGTCACCAATGATGCTTCAAAAATCCTAGGAAAAAAGATCATCAAATAGTGCTTTGCTTGTATGAAAACTTTTGAAGAATATAGAAGTTATGTAAAAAGGAGTTCGGAAAACTATGTAAGCAAAGGGTTGAGACCAGTCAGGTGGCATTCACCTAAAATGGTTACACTTATTTGGCAGCAAAGTTGGGCATGGCTATCATTCACATATCGTCTCTACCCCAGCGAGGTTACCAAAAATAGGTATAATGGCTCGCGCACTCAGTTGCTGCATTTGATTCCTTTTGACAGGATGAGGTGCAGGAGGAACCAAAGGCATGCCGTCTTAGCCGTAGGAGACAATTAGGAGCGCGAGCGCTGTGGGTAAGATTTTGCCGAGGATCCAGAAAAACTTGGCGAGGACATTTATTAGAAACAAACCCTCATAACTCTTTGAAGTTAACTTCCAGAAGTACGAAGGACAGATTTGGAATCAGCATTGAAATGCGCATTTTTCTGTATTACGCCTTCCGAATAGATAGACAACTCTGTCTCGCTACAAGAGTTTTAGTTTGACCAAAAACCGAGCCTTCAAAATTTACCATTAAAAGTTGAGGAATTCCAATTCCACTGTTGTGTGAAAGACTTGTTGATTTTCTTTAGTGCAACTTCTGGATTTGAAGTTAAAAGTAGGGAGTGGCAAAAATAATGTTAACTAAGTTGCATGTGATGAACTTTTGCTACTGTGTACAGCTTCGAAACGGTTACCGACACTCTCGATAGCAAATCCTATGCAATCCTAATGTCAAAATTTAGAATTAGAATAGGTTTGAAGTTGGAGACAAACTGCATATTACATCTTGACACAAGCCTTGTGTCTTTATGACATTTTAATTGCTTTGATTCATTGACTCAAAAGGCAAACTATTCCTTTATCCAAAGAAATAGATTTTGAATGAAAATCCCTGTCTTCAACAAATTAAAACTTCAAAATTTACAAAAGAAGAAGTTCTTATGAGGATGGCTTTTCTTACCAGTACTATTCCCCATTTTAACTTACTTTTGGGCTCAGTGAATGCGCCTCCCAATCTGCGTTACAAATCTGTTTTTCAAATTTTTCTGGGTCATCTCCAGGCAAGTTATGAGATTTGTTCCTAGAGGATGCCCTTGCCAAGTTTTCTTGGATTCTTGCCAAAATATTCCCATATCGGTCGCGCTCGTAATTATCTCCCGCGGTAGGCGACAGCCCTTTGGTTCCTCCTGCACCACCCCCCTTTTGACAGGTTCTTCAGCAAATGCTCTCTAGAAGCGAACATTTTTTGCTGTCATTTTTATAAGAGTTTGTTTCAAAGAGCCTTTTCTAATGTTAAAACGATTGAAAAACATTGATTTGGTTATGCGATTGATTGTACCTATAAGAACTTCTTGGGCAGACGATAAGTTTGATACGTTTTTAAAGACTTTTGGGTCACAATTCGAGCTCCCTGACGTGCATGTATACAATGCATTTGGTGATATTATTGCGATTTCCTTAAATTGAGCTCTCTACGCGCATGTGCACACCAAATTTGATGCCATCATCGCGTTTGGAGTTGTAAGCTTTTGCTTGTTTGAAGCAGATTTTAGCTTTACGCGCTGTTCTAAAGCATGCTGCCGACATGGAGATGCCCCTAAGAAAGTAGTACAGGATACTGTTGTTCTGTTCTCCATCACATACTAACAGACGATGAGTAGCATTTTTAACTTGCTCCAGGTATGGCAAGCACGATATCTCCTTCGCTTTTTCCGAAGACGTCAAGTTTGACGGAGTTTTAGCTGCTCCAAGCTCTGTATGAGGCTTTATTGCAGGTAATGAGAAAAGAACCACATGCTTCTAAGTCTTTTGCAGATTCCATTGCATTCGCTTAAACCCGGCCTTATTATGAAATTTGGTGGGCAAATTTCAAATGACAAATTCTCTGAAAATTTAGCAAAAAAAGGTGGAAAATTATTTTCGATTTTTAAAGAAATGCGTTTAGCGACGTTACTTTTATGTAAAATCGTAGCAATCGCTTTGTAAGAAAAATGAAACACAAAAAATGATCAGGGAAGAAGGATGCATCTATAGAGATTAAACTGGTGGTCTTCTATGGCTTGTTCGGTTTTCCACGAATTTTTATGCATTTTATGCTTGCACAGATTGATATTGACTATAGCGTGTATGTACCTAAACTAATTGATCGCTTTTACTCGCATGGTCAACTTTCGTTTTTATGATTTTAAAAGCTATGAAAATAGACGTTTGTGGACTTGCATAAGGTGTAAACAGTATTGGCAATAGAAACGCCAGATTGTTTCAAATAGCACCGCAGCATACAGTTCGTTCCCTATAGCTACTCACATTGCACTCAAAAACACCACCTGGTAAAACACTGAAGTACAAAACGTGTTCTAGTGGTGTTATGGTTATAACATCAACATAAAGGCCATAGTGCTCAAACTAAGTATACGCAAACATTATTCTTCATTCACTCAGCTGTTTAGCTACTTTAAAGCAATATCTTCTGCTATAATTGCTACAATTAGCCCTACTCTTAAACAGTGTGGTAAATACTGAACTGGCACATAAGTGTTGCAAAATTGTCCAGAACTTCTTTCTCATTGAACATGGTGTACTTAAATTATGGCGTTATATAGGCACGGAAGCTGATTACAAAACAGCTTAAGCTGTCTGATTTTTTATAACAAAATGGAAGAAATCTAGCTTCTTTCTAAAAGCGGACAAAATCGAGATTTTAGGTTTTTTTAACAAAAACGAAGACTTACAGAATATGTTTTGGCCAGATTCGGCTGAAACTGTGGGCAAAATGTTCTCAGGGTTAACTACTGAGTTAAAAAAGAACTGGAAGTTGAAGACAAATCAAAATCTGGCAAACTCGCGCATTCGAAGGAATCGAATGCGTCAGAATCTCTCTAAAATCCATCAAAGCTAAAGAGTCCGAACCGTCGAATTTTGGCGAAACTTTGCACATTGGGGTAACTTGACATGCTGAATACGAATATCATAATCAATTGTTGTTAGAGTCAGAAATTAACCCCACTGATTTCTTGTAACTCAACTTCGCAGCAAAATAAGGCTTTCACGTAAAATGAATACATTTTTGTAATTAGAATGCTGCGTAACCCCCTAGACCAAGTTCAATCCGAATTGTTCCATTTCCATTCCTTTTCGTTTTCAAAAATCGCCTTACCGTAAACTCTTACATAAAATTCGCAACTGCATTCGTTGCACACATATTATTCATTAAGATGCCAGAAAATAGGACGAAATATTGAAAAAATACATAAGAAAAAGTTGCAAATCTCATGTGCAAACCTAATAAATGCTAAGTTATGTAAAAAAAATTTCTTATACCATGAAACAAATCATTAACGAAAATGTTTGTTAGACCAAAACAAATGTCATGAAAATCTGGTATCATCAGGGCCGGTAAGTATCAATCGCCCGTCCGGGTAAGTTACCCGAACAGGTTGTTTCCGCTTCATAGCTCGGTGCTCTGGAGATCTGTGTTTTTCCTTGTTTGTTTATCTTTAGGAGGCTCTACTACCCTAATATTCTAGCAGAATGAGTAGCAGCACTTTGCTTTGTAAGCTGAGATATTTCGTTATTTGTATGATCCCGAACGAGATCTCCTACTGATCACGCTCATTTTAAAGGTTATCTGTATCCGCAAAAACTCAATGAAAACGTCATAGAGTTTTGCTGTCGATCTATTACGACAGTGCTACGCATGTTCTCAGTAGCACAGACGAAATGTGCAAGTTTTGAGTCCTTCGATAAAGCCCAGCTCGCGAGCACAGGTTCATCGAAGATTTTGTCAACTTGATTTTCCACTTATTTCTTTCACAAACATGCGTAGCACTGTCGCATTAGATCGACAGCAAAACTCTATGACGTTCATTGAGTTTTTGCGGATATAAATATCTTTGAAAATGAGCGTGATCAGTGGGAGATCCCGTTCGAGATCATAGAAATAACGAATTATCTCAGCTTATACAACAAAGTGCTGCTACCCATTGTGCTACAACTTTAGGGTAGTAGAGCCTCCTAAGAATAAATAAACAAGGAAGAACACAGATCCCCAGAGCACCGA
This sequence comes from Cylicocyclus nassatus, assembly GCA_958299035.1. Lineage (NCBI taxonomy): Eukaryota > Metazoa > Nematoda > Chromadorea > Rhabditida > Strongylidae > Cylicocyclus > Cylicocyclus nassatus. The sequence continues at coordinate 77,004,264 of CATQJL010000316.1, forward strand.
GCTATGAAGCGGAAACTACCTGTCCGGGTAACTTACCCGGACGGGCGATTGATACATACCAGCCCAGGAAGGCCTTTTCTTCCACGTTGCTTCGAATGCTAATCCTTCATTCAATAAACTCTTCGATTTTAAAATGGCTGATTTGGGAGGGGACGTTCGACTTTAGTGAGAAGGAAGGAAACACATCAACAATACTCGTGGTGAATAGTCTCAGGACAGCTCTCTTCCCCAAGGCCTATGATTTCTGGTAGCGAAGGGCGATTAGCAAGGCAGCTTAAGGACAATTATGTGTTGTTCAATTAGCTCATTCGTAGAAGTCACATAGCATTTAACCTGGAAAGATTAAATCTTACGTGGTGTTTTTTTTTCAATTTTATTTTGCACATCCAGTTAGTGGTGCATTTACATAAAGCGAGCGTCAAATTAAGAACTTGCGGTTTTCTCCTTGTTAGTTTTGTTAGTTTCGTTAGGCTTTCTCTAACATGCTAGTAATAAATCACCCCTGTTGTACTGCAGAAATGCAAAAGCGATTACAAGCATTTCGCGTTCTTCCGGAATAAAAGACGGGGACAGTTTCCTGTAACTCTGCGCTCTTCTCGTTCAATTTCTGAGGCCGTTAGTTACAGCCATTTTTCTTTAGCATCATTATTTCATGACTTTACATTATTGGTGTAAGCTATGGGTCCACCGATCCGTTTAACAGTTTACTTACATCTCATCGTATGTTATTAATCTGCCTAAATTACGCAAAAAAATTCCCCCATTTGTTAATATAAAAAAGATTGCAGATATACGTGTGTGAATATTATGCTCTTCTATGAAATACGTTGATTGTGTTTCTCGTATCTGTGTTGAATCTCACAAGGGTATGGGTTCTGCGCAAAACTGCCTGCAGATAGAAATCTGCAAGAAAAAGGTGCTAAGATATAGAAATAACACAAATCCATCCTTTTCTCACTAAAAAAACAAAACGCAAGTATATTAGCACTTAAGTGATAGTGCCGTAATGCCAGTAAGTAATGAGTATGCCAATTTTGCGCAGGAAAAAGCCTACAACTCGCTTCGGAATGGAGCTCGGCAGCTAGTAATAGCATATTTGAAATCAACGTTCGAAGCTGATTCAGAATATACAGGGTGTCCCAAAAAATGCATCGAACGTTTAATCGTTAATATCTCTCTTCCCAAGAAGTCTTTTGCCTTGCTTTTAGTACCTTTTTGTAGAGCTGGCTTCAACTTAGATTTGCATTATGGAACGAGTCACCGAATTCTCTTCATTACTATAGGATTACGGTAGAAACTTGAAACATATGATGTCAATGTGGAAAAAGCTGCCGTTTCAAAATTTTTCAAAAAAAATGTGAAAACTTGTGTAATAGGGTTTTTATGAACGCTTAGTTTGATACTCAATACCATTCACGAAATTAGAAGCCTTCTAAACGGTGTAACCGCACTTTTTAGGAACATTGAAAAAATGGCCGCTACCTCTTACCTGGCATAATTCTTCAGTGAAGCATCAGAATAAGTTGGGAACTTTACAGTTGTAATCAGCAACTCTAATTAGCCCAGTGTAAAAGTTTCGAGGCTGTTTTGTTTCCTTTCTGAGGCAAAATATGGCCATTCATTGCATAAAACTCTCTTTGGAGTTTTTACCGTAATCCCACAGTAATGAAGAGAGATGAGTGATTCATTCTACAATGCAAATCTAAGTTGAAGCCAGCTCTACAGATTCGTTCTTGAAGCAAGGGAAAAGACTGTTTCAGAAGAGAGATATTAACGCAAACGTTCGATACATTTTTTGGGACACCCCGTATATGTTTCTTGGCAAAAGGCCGAGCTAAGTTAGGTAGCTTTCCTCATCAGATGTATGCATGCTCAACATGTTTTATGAAATTCACTTTGTAAATTGCATCACAAGGGAACAAATAGACTTGGTCGGTGCAAGAATTCTGTCGTTTTATTTCAAAAAATCGTGACTTCTCCCTGGACACATTTGCTTTGCTAATTTTACTGAAAAGAGGAAGTCTTTTGTTTCTCAATACCACCCTAGCAAGTTGTTCCCAAACGTTGGTTTCGGAAATGAAGTTGGATAAATAGAAACAATTCAAAAATAATTTCAAGCTTTGACCATTTTAAATTAGGTCGCCAAAAATGTGCTATTACCAACTCAAAAATCATAACTTTTCATAAAGACGTTTAATCACCACAAACTTTTCAGAGTTGGAAAGAGGAGATTGAAATTGAAAAAAGTTACTAACAATTTTGAATTTTCCTGCAACGTTTCAGTTTTTTGGAGGCCAAACTTAAAAAATGACCAAAGTTTGAATGATCCTTCTTCATCCAGTTTCATCTCTGCAACCAGTGTGCTATATATAGAAGCGTTTTCCTTTGTGAAAAAGTTACAGCAAAACAAATCCGCCTAGATAGGAAGATGTTAAGATTATTTGAAAAAGAAAAGACAGAACTTTCGCAGAACCCTGATATCTATTGCAATGACCATTCGAGAAATGCATACTAAACCGAGGTATGAGGATGATGAATTCAAAACTGCTATACGACATCCTGTTTCGTAGATATAATTATTTTAAAAAAAGTGCCGCATCTCCTCTCAGCATCGAGAAAGATGATAACCGAGATAATATTATCTGATCGCTCGACGTGACACTTTCATTTTTTTACTCAATTCCCATTCTTTCTCCTTTGTAACACCATGAGCACATAGAAGCTCTTACTTTGCTGGATGTTTCACTGTTTGAGAAAGCTTCTTGTGTAAATTTCATTCAGCATACTCACAAGTAACGGAAAATTTTTCCCATATTTTTAGCAAGCATTATGTCATTGCTACTCAGATTCGTATAGGTGTGCTTAGGCCAGCTTAAAATGCCGGTTTCTGCTAGTGAGAAAGTGCGAAAAACAGCGCTATAACGTAGAGTTTAACAAGTTTATATAATCAAGCAAAGTCCGCAACCCCTCTATAGGAATCGAGAGATCATACTTACAGTACACATGTGTTTCAAAGTTGGGAATGTTTGTTAAGTTGCTTTTCATTGTCATTTATCCTTGTACCTATAACTCATTATCTAAATCACTTGTTATATTTTATGTTATTTTCCTATTACAGTAACATGTAAGCGCTATTTGTTTTATTGCGTCCAAAGTAAAATAAAGTTTCAGTTGTTTAAGGTGTGGTGTACGTATAAAGGCTAGTGTAGAGTTGGTTTGATACGAGCGGTATTGTAAGTTATTATCTCTGACTGTTACATCATTTGGTCTTCGTCTAAAATAATTGTCTGAGGCTCAAAACTTCTTCGCATGTGATACTGAACATTACCAAACGGTCATTCTTGCATTCTTGTCTATAGGCTGTACCAGCCAGCATCGGTCACGCAACGTCGCGCCTGCGGCAACTTGCGACCATGCGGTATGACGCGTGCGAGCTCTGCTACGCGTTAAGGCACGTCGCATGCGACGGTGCGTCGTCGCAAATCATACTGGCGCAGACCGATGCTGGCTGATATAGCCTATATATTTGTAGTTAAACGTTTGATATAGTGATTATTGATGAAACATTCCTGATCATCGGAATCTTACACAATTTCTTACATTCCATGTCATACAGTCTATTCAGTAACTGTTTTCTTGATATTGTTATTGGGAATGTGATTTCGATGCCGCAACCTAAGGTAGATTAATTTGCAGAGCTTCGTTCTCTGACGTAACTATATAGCGGCGCTGCACCATAAAGACCATAAAGACTATCAGATGCAATGTAAAAGACTGAACGAAGTGGGTTGGCGTAGCAAGATTTGTAATCAGAAGAGAAACTTCATTAGGCTAGGTTGAATAAACCAGTTTGCTCACTTTCCTACCATCCCGTGAAGACGCGTAAGATAACATTAAGCGAGCTCAACTGCAGTTCTGCGCAACTTTCAAGATACGGCCTGATAAGATATGTTGGTGGCCCTACAGACAAGATCATGGTTTCTAATAAAATCATAAGTCAACTACTTATGAAAATCCCTGCGTATTAGTCCAGCATCTACAGTTTGCAGTTGCGAGGCATAAATATTGGTGAAAATAGTGTTTTTAAGTCTTTTGTTGTCACCTCAGTATACAATAGTACTCAAAAAGATTCAACACTGAAAGTAGTTCAAAGCGGACCCGAACAAGCTGCGTAGCGTTACATAGATGCAGCATAAAAGCTGATTTCGAATTCGTATTCCATATCTGCTACGACGTAATGGTGTAAAGGTGATTGATGTTGATATTTAGCGGTTATGTAGTTTAGCTTTGCATAGTAAACATAATTCTTTGTGCACATGTTTTTTAGCGTTTTATATCACAGCGCGTATCGTACACAAAAGCTTTGGTAAGCATCTTTCAAAAGCTGTGTCCATACGACATCCTCGACAAAGAATCATCCAGAAACTCTTCTCTATAGCCGAGAAAAAGTTTGGTGAATTTTGCAAATTACAAGGTCTATAGGCAAAGGCTCGTGCAAATGTGCTTCACTCTCTTGACCACTCTCTTGATAGCATCTCGCTCTCTCCGTGCGAGAGAAAAGCTATCCTTTTCCCACGCAAATATACGAAGTTCGAGAGAGTGCTGCACGCAGTCCACAATTCCCGCTCGGTTTTCTGTTCCACTTCCAGGGAACGGCGGCAGGAGTGGAGTGGAAGGCCTGGTCGCAAGACCTTGCCGGTTGGCAGCAAGCAAACATAAATAATCCCATTCTCATGCGCCGAAGTGTGAGCCCCGCAACGCTGGGATTTCCTCGGTTTGCCCATGCTGCCTGGGCTGTCGCCTCCCTGCCAATTTTTGTAAAGGCTCGAAAGAGTCGAAAAAGTCCGATGTAGAAGTGTGGATGTCTTCGAATGTATCAATGTATCCTTATTCCAATAAAAAAAAGCTTGAAATTGATGAGCGACCATTATTGTATTTGCGAGGTATATTATGATTTGTCGGCAGTATCGTTGTATCAAAGCTACAAAGATTATTGACATCAACGTAAAAGCTGGAGAACTGGACCAATTTTTCAGAGTTTTAGTCCCACCGCGTGGGCTGGTTTTTTTATGTTCTTGCTTTTCGAAAAACTATGCAACTTATAGAACTTAGCAAAACTGTTTTAAACTTCGTAGTTTTGCTGCAGATTAAGACACTACGATAAACATTCCAGATATCTGTTGTAAATATCGACATATATTTGTACGAGTGTATGGTTCATTTTTGAAATCGTGACGACGAGTTAACTGCGGTCTTTCCGCACACAGATGGATAAAATACCCATACAAACAGGCAACACCTCAACGCTAAGCTTAGTCACTTCTAGTCTGAATACTATCATATGTAAGCGGAAAAACTATTTGAGTAGAGATAGAAACCAAAAATTGGGAGTGTGCGTGCGGTTACGCGCGGTCGCGCCATCGTCACGATCTCTCAAATGCCCCATACAATAAGATTTGCAGTCTTTGTTACTCACGAAATGCGCATTGTCTTTGTCCGGTACTATCAGTTGTCCTATATTTAAGTACAAATCAAATCATTCTCACTGGTTCTACCACTTTGGCTTCTTTGGTTACGGTAGTTTCAAAACATACAAAGTAATTTGGCGAGGTGATTGCAAATATCATCGAGTCAACTTAATATGCGCATTGCACGCCATGGTGTTACTTGATGCTCGTAAGATTAAAACGTGCACATTTCCAGCAATTTCTGATTGCTTCTTTTTTCTTTTACCTGGATATTTATTATTTAGTAGTGCACGTTTCTACTGTTCGTTACTTGTAAAAGGTACTAGTGAGAAGTTACTGGTAGCATGGTGTGCGCGGCAACCGACGACATTTCGCGATATTTGTATACAAACCATCTACTTAGCGTAAAAGTCTACAGTAGCATCTTAGAAAGCATATTTTGCATTAGTATTGTGACTGCAGCACACCATGTTTCCCACCTAAGCTGAATTTCGCGTTGGCATACGAGGTCTTGATTTACGTTCTGAAAATGGATTTTGTAAGAGCGCAGCTCAATGGTTTCTGTACATAGAGGATTTCTGCAGGCATCTTGATAGGGCAGCTTTCGAATTTCCAGTAGCACACAAAGGCGCATAAAGTCCTCTGATGTGAGAGCGTAAATGGCTAGCAATCTTTGGAGAATCCCGTTCATCCAATACTATCTACCGTATCCTTATAGTAAGGAACAAATTACAATTTTATAACTATCGGTTCGGATAATCTCTATGAATAAACTTTCTGCGAAAATCGTGCCATACGATTTTTTCGTTTCGCGCTTTTGAGCCCGCCGCAGGTTTTTTCAGCTATTTTCAGTCAATAATTCTCCTTAAGTCGCGCGTTTTGCCCATTCTGGACCTTTTAGTTCCATATACCATTTTTTATATCATATCATGTATGCGCTGTGAACGAGGAAATTATTTACTGCTGCAAGCAAAGAAATTTAGTTTCTGAGATGCCGACCCGGGCAAGATTGTATTTGTGCACGTCAATCGCCTAGAAAACATTGAGGAAGTGCGTATGTGTATGTCCTTTCTTTTTATCCTGTAACGATTAGCTAAACATTTGCCGCCCTCGTGCCGCACCCTGCTCACTAAGCAGTGAACAATTTGAAGTAGTACGTTTATCGGTGATGTCAAGAAGAACTTTGATTGCTCAAACTGTTTATGAAAAGTTTAATTAGCGGCGAATACTGCGAAAGTAACCCTAACGACGTTTGATTTTCGAAAACAACTTTAGTGTGAAATTTCAGCAGTTTTGAATTTTAGTATTTTGTCTTTATACACTAACGAATACGTTTTTTAGCAACATCAGTCCAATTTTTAAAATTGGTAAGAATTTTTGTAATTTTAGATGCATGACACGACTGCAATTTTCGAAAGTTTTGATAAGTCCCGATTACAATATTATGTAAGGTAATTACAATAACATGTACAGGGCTTTAGATTTTCCGAAATAAATGGAAAAAGGGTTGAAAGCGCCGCAACAGTTAACTCTCTCAGCTATCTGAGCAGAATAAGACACAGTGTTCTAAATGTTCTTATTTGCCTTTGATCTTATATCCCTACAAAATCTTTTGTCGAACTTTACGCACTGTTCTTAGAGCTGGCTTCGGCTTGGATTGACAGTAACGAATCACCGATTGGTGCTTGCTACATAGGATTACGGTAGCAACCTTGTTAGCAATTTGCCATTGCCATTCTCACACAATTTTTTTTACAAAAAGGGAACTAAGTAAGCCAAAAACCTTTTACTGGCCCGTACGGGGTCGCCGACTTCAGATATGAAGCTCGCAATGTACGTTGATGTTTCTTCAATTTCTACGTCACGAGCCGTGCGCACTGTATTCCTCGGCGGTAAATACTCTTTTCGAGTGTTCACACTTTGCGGACAAGTTTACGGTTTGGAATATTTTTTGAAGTCTCGTTTCGATTATAGGCTCAAAGATTCAGAGCAGACCATCAATGGGTTGGCCGAAGAGTAATAATCTCAAGAAAGGAACTCTTGGACGACCGCCCAAAGGACGTCCAAGCGCTTCATGTTAGGTCCTAAGAAGTCCCGTAGCCTCCTCGAAAAGTATGTATGGTTGGAGTCGCTCGCCTAAACTTTGTGTGATCGCTGTCTCTCACATGAGAAACGAGATCTCAATTTCAACATAAAGTCATTTAAAAACTCGTTTTCAGATGCCCAAAAGTGACACCGTGAAGCTTTAGAATCGAAATCTTATTTCTGGCAATTAAAGCTCTCCTCGGGACCGCCGACTCGAAATTTGGGAGAAGCCAAAAGAGAACAGAATTCCCTTTTAAAACTGTCATGAAAGTATAAGGCTGTTCGGAAGATAATGCCGCGTTGCATCCTTTCGCAATAGAATGATCACGAAAAACAGTGAATGGTATCATTTGATACAGCAGCGCAAGCCCCACAAGCTTTACATCAAGTTTAAAGTCAAAACATAAAAAGTTTCAAATAGTCAGATACTCGAATCTCAGTCCATAGAATCCCTACTAATCTCAGCCGGCTTGTAGTTGAAGTTGCCCAGGCTTGTACTCTCCACCTCAGACATTCAAATGTACGTGTTCGAAATTTTCCCATATCTAGAATACTCAAACCTATGAATATTGTAAAGAAAGTTTCCGGGCACTTGCGAAACTGCTGTAAGAGGACTGCTGTAACTTCAGGCAGGTCACTTTTTGCGAGCTGTAAGTTTTGCTACAAAGACAATACTGTCTACAACACGCTTATTTTATTGGGTTCTTAGCATTTATCTTGTTGGTTTTTTTAGCATTCCATTCAAGGCCCCAACATGCTTAAAATAAGAAAAGATCGATTCGAAAAATTGTTTGTTTGTGCAGATTATCTCAAGCATGATAAGCGCCATAGAGTTCGTAAGTGGTAGTTATACACAAACTTACCAGTGTTGTAACGAAGGAAAGTCGCAACTCTGGGAGCCACTTCTGGAAAAATTCCTTTGAAGAATTGTCCATTTCTTGCCCTAAAAATGCCCCATTTTGCGACAAACTAACTTCGAAACTTTACCTTTTTGCAAAAAATGAGCCAAGTTATAGATTACTGCAGACATTGATGATGTCCTGCACATCTTTTGAACCTATCCCCAAGCGCGGCGATTTCCTACGATCAACGCCGGCTGCGACGAGACCACTATTCAGACGCAAGTTTGACGGCTTTGAATTTATGTGCTCATAGAGCAAAAGGGGTCAGAAGCCAACTGCGGGTCAGAAGCCGACACCCTCCTCATTCAGAATGTCCAATATACAAAAGGTTTCCTTATTTTAGAGGAGAAAATTGGAAAAGAAATTGTCAGATTTTCTTTGTTGAAAAAACTCTCTTTTCTGGTGTGTAGATTGAACACAGTATGACATTCTCACAAAATTCAGAAGTGTCAAAGTTTATGCTACCTTGTCAATGCACGTATGACGGATGCCGCGAAACATGAAACAAATTTCATAGAAAACGGGAATGCTTTGCGATGCCCTCCGCTAGTTGAAGATTTCTTTGAGCAGTGATAATCTTTCAATTCAATTGCAAACGTGGAAGTTTGTTGTATTTGGTAGGAGTAGAAACAAAAAGCCCTAGCAAGTCTGGAAATGTGTTGAGAATGTTCGGCGGAAGATACGGAGAAAAAGGCAGGAGATCTGTTCTCACTAACAGCTTAGAAAAGTTATTTTGCAAAAATTAAAGTTCTGCGGATGAGCGTTCAAAATTTTCAAATCAAACCATGTATTGCCAACATATCGATACTCACAGTGTACCTGTACAAGCATGTTTACTAGTAGCCTCACAGTCTTTTTATATTTCACACCTTCTCTACTACTCTTTAATATCTGTCCGGAATTGGATGTCCACAACGGGCAAATCTTGCTAGAATGATTTCTTCAAGAGGAATTGTACTACCCTTGCGGACGCCCTACGCGCTGTGGAAACTAAAATGGAGGCCATAAAAGTTTACTTAGAAGAAAAGCATAATCATATGGAAAAAAAACAATGACAAAATTGCTTATCAAGTATAGACCAATGTTTGACAAGTTTGATGTTGTGAATAGAATAGTTTCGAAACTTAAGAAAAGAAAGAAGATGAAAATTGATTAGGTGGTCACAATTGCGGAAGCCTATTTCTTGTTGAACTGATTCGTCCCAAGAACAGCTGTTTACCCACGTCATTTTGAAAGAAATGTTTTCCTTACGCAAGAAAGAAAATTTACCTATGTTAGATGTAGTGTTGTGTAATTTCACATGGGATGTAGCTTGCCATCGGAAGCGTTCACCAACTTCTAGCCGCTTATACTCAATCGTATATACTTATAATTCGTGCTAACAACTGCCATGGCAGTCACCTTTGATCTGTGTAGTCTAGCTGCTCCCCTTCCCCTTTCCCTTCTTTGTATTTTGTCTATATAATCAATTTTATAACAATTTTTGTGTAACTCAACTTTTGTGTAGACACCGCTACATCATCAGGCTAGGATCCGTACACTCCTAATCCTGATATGGAAGTGCCGAAGAGATTTCTGAGCTTAGAAAAAATGATTTTTTTCTTTTGAAACTCCATTTTCTCTAATGTTAAATTTCAAAACATTATTACCCATTCTTTCCCTCCCTACTCTCTAGCGATTTCCTTCCTTCTGATCAAACGGAAGTTCGAACGAAAGCGTGAGTTTACTTTTCGCCTTGATTTACTTATGAGTAAGTGCGGCTATTTCAAACTTGGACCACCGGATGCTCGTGATCTGTTGTATGCAAATGAATGCGGTGAAAGCGGAAGTGAAAAGCCGTTAGTAGCTATAAATAGTATCTAATTGCGATTGACCGGAATTCTAAGTTGACCGTAACTCATTCACTGGGTTCAATATGCTATGAAACAGTTTTTGCGCTCAAGAGCGGTTTGCCGGTGTAAAACAGAAAAGAAGCTAGTATTAATAAAATTTCTATATACAGAGATTCCAAAAAAATGTTAACACTGTTTGATCGTCAATGACTTCGTTGCTTTCATGTTTTTCGCTGAGCTTGAGGGTTCTGTAGAGCAAAGTTCAACTTACAAGAGAAGCGTGTGTCGAAGTGGCGTTTTCAGATGAGACCCACACTGCTTTGAAGAGCCTTGAGCGGTGATATCAAATCTGCCTCCCAAATCTGCCAAGCGCCTCTGGACGCCGAGTTATGGGACTGGAACAAAATCGCCAAAACTTGCTCGAATGGTTCAGTGTCAAGTATCAGAGCCGTTTATGCAATGGGTACATTTTGACTAATATGGTAATCTTAGCATTGTTTTGTCTGAGTGCTGTAAAGATTGCAACAATCGAATTACTCAAATTCTGCATTCATTTTTCGTTCCAAAAAAACGGTCATAACCCGACGTCCAGAGGCACTTGGCAGATCTGGAATTTGGATTTGGAATCAACGTGCAATACTCTTTTAATTAGTATGAGTTTCATCTGAAAAGGCCACTTTGACTAAACACGCTTTCCTTGTTAAATTTGTAGTATGGAGCAAATTATCCATCTCTCTTCGTTGCTGTAGGATTAGGGTATGAAAGTTTACTGCATCCACGTCGGTAATAATACTAAGCACTCTGACGTATTTTCGTTGATCTGATCTAATGTCTTCATTAGGAAAATTTGCCGTTTACCATCACTTCAGTAACCGATGTAGGGGCTGCTTATAGCAGGTAATCCTGATAATAGCAACAGACTTATTGCTAGTAGCCCGCTAGTGGCCTAAAACTACAATTATGAAGGCTGAAACAAGCATGCTTGCTTGTAGTACTGTTACGTAGCTAGTATGCCAGTCAATGACCAAGTATGCTTGTGAAAACACATACTTGCTTATATTAAACTCAGTAAGAGTTGTGAACACCTGATTTGAGATAGATATAACGCGCCGTGATAGCCGATACTCTTTAACTGCTAGTGCACTGCAGTTACATTTATTAGTACCAACATTGGAGAACTTTGAAAATAGATTTTTTTGAGTTTAAATGCTTGATTTTGTTTAAATAGAGCCGCGGTTTTGTAATGGTTAATGCCACATTCGCATTAATATAATTTATTCTGAAAATATGTGACGCAATTTTTTTGACGTTCAAACAAGTAGCAAAATTTGCATAATGTCAGTAGGAGTTTGAGAAGACAGTTTTTTTTTCAAAAAAAAGTAGAGCCATTGCAGTCACCATAGGGATATTTTTAAATTTTCACCACCCTTGCAAAGTTCATTCATTGCTGGATAATGATTATGACATCTAGTTGGAATTGTAGACGCACAGCAGCTAGCATCCTACTATAACTTCCGAACCCAAAACGTTTTCAGAGAACTGGTCAAGAATACCTTACCACTATCAAATAAGACTAATCCCGATGCTAATCAAGTTTGATAAAGCGCATGTAGGCAAAGGCGTAAACTTATATTTGGTACCATTTGCGACAGCATAAGTGATCATTTCAATACGAAAAGGTAGTTCATTGCTGCATGTGAAGCGTGACTTTACGAAAAATTGTATAAACGTATCTTAGTCAGCCTTTAGAAACCATTGCCAGTTGTACTGAAATAGTTGACAGTGAAGATAGCTTTTGTAAAGATGGATATGCTTTCAAGATTAAAATAATCGTATTTTTATTTGGCAAAACGGTTTGCTCAACTACTTCATAGAAACTGTCTGTTGTGTTTTTTTCTTCGAAGGAATTTTTCTAAAGCACAAAATTTTAATCCGATTTTGACGAGGAAGAAAAAGCCAGAATGATTTTTGTCAAAAATTTATTGCTAAAAAGTTCCACTTTGAAACAAGTTTTTGGCAAATCTCAGTGACATCTGAATGTTCATTTGAAGCTGAAAAAAACCTTATTATTAGGTCGGCTAAAAAATAAGTTTGGTCGTTTTTAGCGTTTTGTAGAATTGTCACAAATCAGTTTTCGTGTGTATATATGGTACCATTGGAAAGAGCAAATCAAGGAAAATCGGAAGATGAACTCTGTTTTCTCAAAGTTGATTTTTCTGATAATGAAATGATGAGGGAAAGAAAATTGGTCCGATTTTTTCCTCAGAATTTCGAAAAATTACGTTCCGAAAAACAAACTAAAGTCAGGTGTAAAGTGTATATTCGTTACCGACAGAGCAAGTTTTTGAATTTTCAGCCATTTGCATGACCATAGATGGACAAATTCGAGTTATCTGGAATGCCCAAAATTTGACCTTCGCGCGCAAATGCCTGGAAATTTACACAACTTTGGCTACAGAAATTCAGAAACAGCAGGTCACAATCTCTATTGTGGTTCGCCACCTAGCCAGAGGCTGTATGTACCTAGCCACCAAATTGCTCGCCTGTGTACTCACTGCAGGCTGAGAAAGAAACCTAGAAAATTAAAAAAGCGATTTTTAAAAGTCTGACCATATAAGGTTATAACTGCCTTTTTTGCTAAAACAAAATCTTGACTATTCAACATCTAAGAGTAGAGGCTTGAGGCTATCTGCTCAAGAAAAAATCTTGGCTGTTACATGAATTGTTACGAAGCTTTGAATTTGCATGTCAAAACGAACTTATTTATTAGCCAACCTAATATTACATATAGGGGCAGCAGCATACCTGGCTTGGGTTTTTCACAGTCGTAGTCTTTAAGGAATTCAACACTCTCCAAAATTATTGTACAACCAGGAATTGCGTGTAAGATCACTTCCCAAGACAAAGCTTGAAGGCATATGCGAATTTAGCACCACGCACTGATCTGTATTTCTGAGCGCAATTTGCAAAGGATCAATCGTCTAATTATTCGAACGAACTTTAACGAACTTTACGAGCTTTTGGGACGACCTAATATAAAAATATAAAACGCAGCCGTTGCTTGTGGACGCTATAAGAAAATGCAAGCATTCATCACAAATCATTCTGGCTTCATTTATGAACAAAAGGTGAAAATAAGTTTTTTTAAAATATAAACTATTGTTTTGCAAAAGAGTTACAACGTTTGTTCTGCCATCAAAAAAGTGTACAGCTCGAATCTGGAAGGACAATACGAAAAGAAGAGGAAGTTTGTACAGTTCATGCAAAGGAAATATGAGCTTTTTATTTACTAAAACCAGCAATACCATGTCCCAGGTATTCATGGATAAACGGCACTTGCAAAAAATTCACATATAGTGGTTGCAATGGAAATCTCAACAATTTCTGGTCGAAAGCAGCATGCTGGGCGTTGTGCTCTCCAGGTGCATTTTGACATAGTCCATGTAATCTAAAGTTGCGCTGTACATCGAATTTCAGACGTACCATCTGAATGTTTATACTGTAGAAAAAAGGAATGGGACGAAGTTTTCAATTGTGTAAAGTCTTGCATTTCGAAGGATACATGGACGATGGTCACTCTAAAAGCATAATACGGATGTTAAACCAACGTGTTTCTAAGACATAATTCAATGACATTGTCATATTTTTGCAAGCTTGGCAATGTAACACAACCTTCGCTGAATGTTGTGTTAGCTTATTGTTCTATTGCTTACGTTCAGATACATCTTTATCGTCAACCCATTGACGACGATGTGGGCCATTGGTAACCCACACCCCTTGCAAAATCATATCCTTTCCAGGTCCAGCATTTTTCCACAGTTCACAATTTTTTTCAATATTTTGTACTCTTGAAGCCTGTAGACTTTGTCGTCCAAAAAAATGTTTGTATTTGTTTACAAAACAATTATATATCTCGTAAATAATCACAATACCCTCCTACGTCGAAAGTTGTGCAAAATCGCATCGTCCCACAGCGCAGCCATGCAAAATTAGGCGTCGTCGTCAACGGGTTAATGACTTATTTTCAATCCTTCTCATCTTGCTGCACCATCACATCCAACTAATTTGCTCATCAACACAATGGAAGGGAATGAGGACAAAAATATGCAGCATTTTTGACAGTTGGAGCGCTGCTCACGAACAAGACGCTCAGACTTGGGCCAGACTTCGCAGAGTCGAATATGCACCGTTCTGCACGTTAGCAATGCTCACATTTGGTCACTTTGCTGAAGGTTCGCAGCGTAACGACCTACGCAACACACCCCGCGTTTCTTGTAGTCCGCGAGCTCTAACCTTTAGCGGAAATCCAGCTAAAAAGGCTTTGGCGTCTTCTTATTCCATTGTTTTGTTTTTCGTAACTGTCTATGGGCTGCGAGATCAAAAAAGCGCTATAGATACATGAGAGAACTGAGTGTGGAGTGAACCAAAACTAACACCCAGTAAATGTGCAAAATGCGAGAGTGTTCGACGACGAATTAAGCTTGCATCTTTAGCAACAGCTATCGCAATGCAAGAGCAAAACCAGAATTTTCCTCGCTTATCTGTCGAGGAATTCCCAAACCATTTCGTCTGCTCGCAAGTGCTTATACCAAGGCACGCCTTTACCACTTTATGCAACATCTTTTCAGATTATTAAATTTATATACACTCGTTCCGAAAATGTATTAGGTTGGTGCAAAAGTTTTGTCATTTTTTTCAATCCATCGGGAAACACGCTAGAATGAAGATAAACGAACACTTCAAAATGTATCCGATGCAGAATTTTCTCCTCTTTCCAGCTTCAAAACATTGTGTTTCGTAGCAAAAATGACGAGATATTTGCTGGAAATTGCAACTACTCCTTTTTACCATGCCGAACTTTCTTTGATTAAAATTTTTGTATGAGATTTTCGGAGGAGCCCTAATAACCGGCAGTTAGGGCAAATCTTTTGCCAACTAGAGCAATTTTTTATAACCCGAAGGCTTGCCTTTCAGAATTTTTACGATTTATTTGAAGTGACCAAATTTTACATTCAGCCTATTTTTTTAACCTCGTAGAACATAAAATGTTGAACACTTCAGTCAATATTCGATGCAACTTTTTCTCCTCCTTCTAATACTTGTCCTTCTTCGCCGAGACAGGCGAAATTTGTGGAAAAAATCGCAGTATTTTTCAATTTCAAGAGTGCGCACTGACGTAACCTATGTTTCAAAATCTTCATAATTTGAAGCAAAAATTGCTCATTTACTCTGTAATGGTCGCGGTAGTAATAATCGAGTGCTGAACCCTCAGTATTCTGTAGGTTTTGCAGTGTTTGATGCAATAACAAGTTATTCGATTTTTCCAAAACACAACAATCTAGAAAATTATTTAGCAAGATAAAGAAGCAGCTGAAAAGGAGGAAAAAATTGCATAAGTTGGCAAAAGGTTTGCCCTATCTATTGGTTATTGAAGTCCTCCGAAAGTCTCATACAAAAATTTTGAAAATTAGTGAACGTTGGACATGGTAAAAACGAATGGTTGCAATTTCCAGTACATATCTCATCAATCTTGCAACGAAGCACAGTGTGAATTTAGCCGCTGGAAAGTGGAAGAAATTCTGCATCGGATACATTTTGAAGTTTTCGTTCATCTTCATTCTAGCGCGTTTCTCGATGGATTGAAAAAGTGACAAAACTTTTTCACCAACCTAACAAAACGGACTAAGCTTTCGCCTTCAATATGTTGAGTACGATGATGATGGGAAAATAAGTTATACCAAAGAGAAAATGATAATCATTCAAAAAACGAGTCTCCTTAGTGTAACACATTCAAAGGGCAGTATTTTCCCATCAAAGTTCCCTGAGAAGCAGAAAGTGTCTACCGGCCCCAAAACAGTTTCACAAATTTTGATTAGATAGCGTTTGATTATATACTAGTTTCTGCATGTTCGGGGTTTCTTACAAATGCAACTTTAAATTCGTGATAGTACAAAATGTACTCTACAATCCAAGTTTAGTTTATTTTCAAACAGCTTGAGTTTCACCTAATCCATTCTTGCTGTTTTCAAAAATACTAATCTGATTCTTTTACACCTCGCATGTTTGAACTTCACTTTCAAAATCCCGATGAATACCATTCGTGAAGTAATTAAAGCATTCGACACTGATTGGATCCAAGCTTTTTGGCTATTTCATGGCACATTCAGTGCACCTGTAGCTGAAATTATCCAATAATCTTTGGATAGTGTACGTGATAAGAGGATGAGCTACTCACCAGTGGATTTACGTATGATTATTCGTGGCTTTCAAGCCTTCTTCTTAAAGGTAGGCCAGTCTCTCCCAACTGGTCATGGAGGCGCTAATTATGGTAGGAGGCTTGTGAAACTGACTGGTCTATCGATCTGATATATATCGATTAGTTATCAATGGTCTTGATCTGGCTTTGCTAACATTAATAAAATATTAATATTTGTTTTCCTGTCATGCACCAATCTGCGCATTTTGGCGCAAAACCTCTGATTTGGATGTCGACTTACTACTTTGTTAAGTTCCCTCTTTCGAAAGCACCTTCGAGAACCTCTCCGACAGCGCTAAGTCAGGCGAATTGCGACAACGCTCTTTCCCTGTCCGGCAGCCAGAGCTTCATAGTCCTACCCAGTTGTCGAGATTGGAGCTCACAAGGGAGATAAGATTAGTCAAAGTGACCTTTCCAAATGAGTCTCAAATCAATTTGAAGAGCATCAAACGGTGATTCCAAATCTGACATCATTATCTGCCCACCCTCTGTAGGCCGCATTATGAATATTTTCTTGGTGCAAAAAATAAACGCATAATCTAGGTAAAAGCAAACTTTACCGTCTTTTCAGCGCTCAAATTGAGCAGTTTTGGGCATGAGTGTTTTGGACAGAAGGTAATGTTTGAACTGAGTGCTCTGATCAACGTTGGACCATTTAAACAATTCTGACGAATTTTGTGGTAATTATGCATTCAGTGTTCAACTAAAACGCTCATAACTCGACGTCCAGAGGCGCTCGGCAGAAAACGAAGACAGATATGGAATCAGCGTTCAATGCTCTTTATAGTCTTTTCAATTTCATGTGGAAAGGCCACTTCGACCAAATGGTCTTCCCTTGTCAGCGCGTCCACATACATGAGGCGAACTCGTATTAGAAGTCAAAGGTGCACCATATGCAAAGCATAATTTTTATTCGCATCTCTCATTTTCCATTTTTAGCTGCGGCACTCAGTTTCTTCTAGCTACTACTTTCCTAAGTCACGGTAATATCCACTTTCCATAGGGCATAATCTTTTGAAAGACCGGAACTTGTTGGGATACGGTAAGAGGTTTCTGGAAGCCGCCACTCTTTGGCCCAGTTCCTCACTTTGTTCGTGTGAGACGATCCTGCAGCTCCTTCTAGATTTTGTGCAAGCAACTAACTATGCTGAACTGGGGCACATTGAGCTTACTTGACAACGTATGTAGAAGTGGCGGCCAGACGAGGAGGAATGCGGAATCTACGATTGCTGGACAGCCATGTGGATCGTCTTCGAGGATTATGTTCCCTTGATCGAAATTTAAGCATCATTCATGAGCTCGTAACCTCAACATCGGTCAGGACCTTCCACTTTGCACATGTTCACAGCAGCCTTCTTTGCAACTGCACCTAGTTTTCAGTAATGGTGGAGAGTCCCTTTATTTTCGAATTTTTCTATGTTTTTCTAGAGTCCCTAATTAGTCCTGTACCCTTTCAATGATACAAAACAATCCCAAGCAAAAAGCGATTCACAGGAAAAGGCATGCTGATAAACTAGATTTGCAAGTTTACATTACTTTTGTGATTTATGCAGAAATATGGGGCTAAGCTGAGAAAAGTAATGTCAAGAAGTGTAAATGCCAAGAGGAAATGCAAGCCACTCATGCAGCTAACCAACCAATTTATCGCGGCACCTAGTAGTTGATGAATTTATTTCCCAAACTCATGCGGTAGATTTTGCAAATGATTAATTACAACAGTGGAAGTTTTTGTTCCAATAATCTGCAAAAAATTGCTCGCCAAAAAGCAAGCTTCCAATCTCCCAATCCTTCTTATTCACAGGCATAATGTGATATATGGGAGCTCTTGCCTCTAAAAATTGACCTCTTCGAAGCCTCCAAGTTCTGAAGTAGGACCAACTCCGCGTCAGAATCAGGTCACCTCTGATGACAGTCCAGTAATTCCTCCCATCGGCTCTTCTCCAAATCAAGTATGTTTCGATCTCAATCAAGAGACTGTGTGGCACTCGTCAAGTGCTAACCTTTGATGCAACTGGCTTGGCTTTTGGCGGGGCGGGGTTTTGTGACCTAATTTAGCTCAGACACTTGCACCGGCCGGCGACCGTTCGACGACGGCCTTCCGGCAGGCGGCCGTTCCATCATTTTAGGCGGAGTCAAACGCCGGCCGGCACCAGACTAGTAAATATTGCCGGCCGGCGGCCGTTCCACTGTGCAAAAGCTCGGAAAGCGCACAAGATTGCGCGTAAACTAAGAAAATAATTTCAAACATTGGGCGCGTTGTGTCTACTAAGCAGAAAAACTTCTCTCTATTAATTTTCCTTTGTTATTGCTGGGGCTTTCTACGCTTGCGTCACTTTCTTTGTCCGATGATAGTTGATGTAGCCTGTGTTATGATTCCGTTCAATTCATTCATTTCTTTTCAGATTTGATCAAACTCCATGGTGTTCGTTTCACTTCTTTCTATATTATTGCTTATTTTGACTTGAATGGCGAAAAAGCCTAACGTAGTGAATTCACGCCTGTTTGCTTTGCTGTGACGTGAATTCTAGGTAAGTGTTGCAACACCTTTTGGGTACGAACTAAGGAGTACAAACTAGACGTTCATAAGCTTTTCTAGGAGACAGCTGCAATACATTGTGTTTGGGTTCCTGCTTTTATGATGGATACAATGAATGGTTGACACCTGTCAGTTTAACACTGTTATTCGTGATTACGAAACACTGTTAATCGTGAATACGAATATGGCCAATGAATACTCCCTCTTTATAATCCTCAATGCTGCGAATTGTGGACTATTCCTACTTTGCTGAGTATTCTAATTCATCTGAAGAATCGTTGACCTTTGGTTTCTGCTAAGTCATTATGTGATATACTACCGCATTTCTGCTAATCTGATGCTTACGACTGCTCGAAGCACTCCAAAAGATGTAAGTTTTCTCTGAGTAAAATTTGATTGAAACTATCCAGTGTTTTCTAGGGACCGATACGGTCATCTGTTTTAACCATCTCCTGTGAACATATGTTTTGATATTGCTCTGCTAGCAGACGTTATCGCTACTCTATGCATAGCTGTAAGTTCTAGTATAAGTTAAAAATCAACAAATTATTTCATTTACAGGTTATCGGATGCGGCTTATCAACGGTTGAATGTGGCATTCAGAGGTACAAAACAAAATTATGTGCCCTTTTAGCTTAGCCAATCCGGAAAGGTTGTCTAACGAGTGAACCAGTTGCATCAGATCTAGCTTTTTAGTTTTGAATGTAATTTTCATGCATATGTGTACAATGTGACAATGTTTACTTTTTGTGTAATGTCTCTTTGCATTGTACCTTCTGGCTGTAATAAATAATATGTATGTTATTGTAGATTCGTGCCGCCCCATATTAAGGTTACAGAGCTGAATGAAAGGTAAATAAAGAAAAATTCTGTGGCCCAGTGCTATTTTGCTGCGCCATTGACGCATACCGGTCGGAGGGCGTACGGGTACCGGCTGGCGGCCGGCTCGCGACCGTCCCGGCCGAAATGTCGGTGACGGACTGCCCGGTCGTGGAACGGCCGCCGGCCAGTGCGAGTGTCTGAGAGGCCACTCGCGCCCGCGACGCAATTGCGTCCCTGTCGCGCGAGTGCTCTCTGATCATTACCTAGCCTTAATCAAGTCACGAGGACTCGCCTTCTTGAAACCAAGCCAGTTAATCAGGTACATTTGAACTGAAAGCACAAATAGCGTATGAATATAAATATGGTATGGGAATTATAATCTAGCGAATGAATCTAATTTAAATCAAGCGAATTATAATCCATTATAATCTCTCTAATCACGATCTAACGAATGCCAGGATAGAGCAAAAACTGTGTCAGGTTCATGAGTAGCATTCCGTACGAATGCTGAAGGAAAAGCCTTTCCAAAAAACCATAATTTTTGTTTTGCAATAGGAGAGTTACCACTTTGGGGGAATAGTATTGACAATTTTTACACATCCAAAAGCAATTTGCAGATTGACAGTAGGCACTGTGCACCTACCTAAATGCAAGTGTAATTCTACCTTCTTGAACTCTTTTTGATAAAGACTTGGCAAGGTACGGAGCTTCTGTAATGCAAAACAAATTTTGTTTGGAACATTTAAAGAGAAGAACAGATATCTGCGCTGGTCACAAATAGCTTTCTTGACTAATGACTGCAAAGGTCATATCGCAGCAAAAATTTACAAGCAGTCTCGAACAAAGGCAGATCCTGGCAAGAGACGTATCCACAAATGTGGTAGTTTGATACCATCTTACAAGGGAAGGGTATACTTAGATTCGCCTTTAGACGACACACATATATTTGAAATCAGCTTGGAATGCTCATTCCGAATATGCTCCTACTAGCTGCTGAGCGTCATTCCGAAGCGAATTATGGTTTCTTATGTACAAAATTTGCGTTTCATCGACTTACTGATGCTACTTGTCGACGTCTAAATGGTTTTGCAATATCATCATGCTTCCCTTCAAAAACGGCAGGCTCAATCTAATGCTATTTCAACATCCCAGCACGTTGTTTGAGCAGATTCCCACCCACAGACCGTATTACCATATTCAGAAATATGCAATAGCAATAGCAAACTCACAATAGCAAGCTCATAACTCACTACAGAATGGCGCTATGCAGCTAGGAACAGCATATTTGGAATCAGCGTTCCAAGCCAATTCCTTATGTACAGTGTGTCCTAAAAGTCTTGTAGTCAGTATATTTTCTGATCAAAACAGAACGGAGCAACCTAGAGATAAAATTTGGTGCACTCATTATTCAAACAGCAGCAAATACCTTACAGCATTCGAATTTAACATCTTTTCTTGATGACGGAAGCCTTCAAACCGTTGGCAATTGCCACTGCCGAGGCATGAGGGCAGTCATCATTAATTTTATCCCATTTTTTCATGAAAATAGGTCGTATCGTATCTTAGAAAATGTGCTGATGATAGAATAAGCTTTCAGCTACAATACACCAGGAATAGAAAAATTTATAAGCTTTGCGGGTGAAATTATGAGATTTTAAATGCAGGCATGTGTAGATCTTATGGTGGAGTTTTGGAGACATTAGCGGGAAATGAAAACAGGAAATCGTTACAATATGTTTCAAAACCAAGTTCGTCATCCGTTTTGTATCAGATTCCCATCTAGGAGACATTCGACAAGGTTATTTTTTGAATTCAGTGACGGCTGCAATTCTACAGATTTGAAATTTATTTTAAAGACATAGTTGCAGTGGCACGCATTCAAAATTTTCAGATTTTTTTCGCCTGTCCCGATGAAATAGATTTTCAAATGCAGCCATTATAGCGATAGAAATGCAAAACCTCCTCTATATTTTGGAGATGAATTTGCACCGCGGTGTTCCAAGTTTTTGCAGTAGCGGAATGAAGACTTTAGGAAATAGCTTTTTGCGTTTTGAGGTAAGCATGATTTGATAATTTTATTTTTTAGTTAAACATGAAGATCATGTTTGACCCCAAGAATGTATTTTATAAAGAATGATTGGAGCATTCTGTGGCATATATATGAGATCCAAATTACTAGTGATTATTGAGTTAAAGCAGTGCAAACATAGGCTACAAGACTTTTGAGACACCCCGTATGTTCTAATATCAACACGCAAATCTAAGTTAGTATCTTCGCCTTACTAGTTGAAAAATTCAAAAGCTCAGCTTAAGCGAGCTTTTGAAAGAAATGCAACCATCTTGTCTTAGCTGAGGGATTTCGAGAACAACGCTGGCTTATATAGCCCGAAATTTTTCCCTCTATAAACAGAGTAACAAAACGACCATTGTGGCCATTCACATCGCTACCGGTGACACAGTATTCCATTGGTGACCTATCTACTCACATACATTTTCTTGGATTCTGCGTCTTTTTTATCGAACTCAATAAAAACTAAAAGAAACAAAAGCAGACAACCCATAGCAATGAATTAAGGTAAATTGCGATTTCGCCTTTCTAGATCAGAGAATCTTACCTTAGTGCTTGATAGTCATGAGAAGCCTCAACAAAACTTCTTCTTCTGTCTACGTAGCTCGAGGCACAACAAATTTGCCCCGTACTACAGAAGCAACATGGGACCACTTCTTGAAAATTTTAAGCAGTGTGAACAACAGGCTTCCAAATTCAGGTACGTAACTTGTGAACTATCAGATTTTCAACTTTTACCTTTTGAAGCGTATTACAACCAGAGGCGGACTAGCTTTGAAGCTTCGCTGAATTCAGCGAAGTTTACTCGCAGGCATTTCCGAAAATTGACTCTTGCCAGACCGGAAAAATAGACCATAGCATTTGCTAAATAGAATATGTGGATCTTTAAACTATGCGCATAGTTCAGATGCTGAGATCACTCATGGGCCTACCTTATCAAAGACGCTAAAACCATTCAATAATTCAACATCTTCAAAGCGCTTTTTGATTTGGGCTGATTTCTTTATGTAAAAAGGACTTGACCACTAGCTCTTTTCTAATCCTATTGCTAGAGCAGAACGAAGCGGAAATCACATGTTTTTGGCAATTGCTCGTCTTGTTCTATATTGCAAACAGAGTAGCCCGCTTCTGAGGGAGTGCGAGGATCATGGAAACTTAAAAAAGTGCGTTTCCCTCTGAACTGAAAAGCATGCTCAAAGAGGACAAAATCTTGCATGCACCACCACGAGTTTATGCTGAGCCAAGATGATGTGTATAACTTCTGACATATTTTTTGTCACTTTCTAAACCATAACACAGAAGAAAATCAAGACGGCTGTTCTGCTCCATCACTGCGTGTACAGTGATTTAAGCCGCAAAAGTTAGCACTTGGCGTGCACCATTTTTGGATAAAAGCGTGTAGCAGGTTCTCACTCAAATTTATTTGTACTATCGGTATCAACTTGCACATAATAATTAGAGTAATGAACGAGTCCCGCAAATTTCATAGAGAATCTACGGTATTATGTGCACAAGAAGGTGTTAAATCTATTCTGGTCGTACTAAAAATAATCCATGGTTGCAACCCTCTAGTGAGATCCCACTGGAAACGACAAAATCACTAAAGCAAAGGCAAATTCCATTCGATAATCATTTCAGTACTCGTTGGTTGTTCCAAAGTGCAAACATACAAGACGGCACGTCCAAAAACAAGCATGGAGCAAACTATATCACCCAAAATTTACTGAAATTCTGACAATACTGCTACATACGGTCCATTACTTTGTTGAAAGAAAGATTTTCAGTGAGGCTTCAAATTCGCTTATCCACAAAAGGTGAGTTACGAGGCTGAAAACGTCCTTGATTAAAGAGGAAATGTGCCAAAATTCAATAAAATTTGCATTTGATGACAAATGTAAAACATCGGTGCTCAAATGGAAGCTTGGATATAAATATCTCACTGTGCAAAAGCTTTCAATCGGGGCATATGGAGCACTCTGAAAGCATGGTGTTACTTCTGTAATTCGCTGCAGTCATTGTCTGTTTCTGAATAAGAAACAGACTAGGGCAATGTGAAAAAATTAAATGTAGATTAGGTCTTTGTTATTTACCATTTAAGTGAACAGCAGCCTGCATTAGCCACATATAAACGTTCGTGCGTAGTGCCATCTCTGCACTCAAAAACTTCTCAGTATTCTTCAACCAGTAGGCACACCATCCAACGTGGGCTGATTTGCGTACCAAGTTAGATCCACTAGGGGTGTGATTTGACTCGTCTGGTCAGGAGCTTGTTTTCTGCAATGATCTAGATTTACAGGGTGTCCCAAAAAGATGTGCTTACTATTTGATTGTTAATAACTTTCTTGCTTTCATGTCTTTTTCCGAGCTTGAGGTACCATTCTGTAGAGCGAGGATAAACTTAGATTTACAGTATGGAGGGACTTACCAGCCGCTTTTCACTACTGTAGAATTACGGTAGGAATTTCGAGGAGGATTTTCAGCAATGGAAAGCTGTGTTTTGCCTCAAAAAAAAGCCAAATAAGCCAGAAACTCTTAAACTGGATTAATCATAGTCGCTGATTCTAAATATGAAAACTGCACGTCAGTACAATGTTTCTTTCATGAGTTAATTCAAATTTAGGGTAGTAACTGATTTTCCAGTGTTCAGCAGAAATGTGAATACGCCATCAAGAAAGCTCGAAAAACTGATGGAAAGTTATGCAGTGAAATCAACACGCCTGAAAACCTTGCTACACAATTTTTTAGATTTTTTGAAATTATTTCATCAAAAGTCTTATCCCACAGTGATGCTGTATGCTGAAAGTTCATACCGTAATCCTACAATAGCAAAAAGAGATTGGAGTTTCGCTTGATACTGTAAATCCAAGTTTATCCTCGTTATACAAAATGATACTTCAAGTTCGACAAAAGAAAGAGAAAGCAGGAAAGAGAGTAAGAGAAAGCAAGAGAGTTATTAACGACCAAACGGTGTGCACATCTTTTTGGGACAGTCGGTATATATTCGCGTCCCAAAAAGACGATCGACTAGACTAGTGATGACTCTCTTGTCATGCTATCTTTCGAGAAGCTTTAAACTATTATGCAGAACTGGCTTTAGCCTTGATTTGCAGTATGGAGCTAATCACCAATCACTCTTCATTACTAATGGATTACGGTAGGAACTTCCGGTACATGGTGTCACAGTGAAAAAGCTGCCGTTATGAATAATTTCAAAAAAAAAACTGGAAACTTGTGTAACAAGGATTTTCAGGGACGGTGTGCTTACTATTAAAACATGATTATAAAGATTTTTGAGCAGTTCAACAGCATTATTTAGGAACCAAAAAATGGAGTTACTGCTCACCCGGCATAGCTTTTTACGAAGCATTATAATAAGATGCGAACTTCACATTTTCGGCAACGTTGAGTAGCCGTTAAGTCGTCTTGCTTCCTAACCGGGGCGAAATATGGTCGTCCATGGCTCAAAATTATCTCAAAGCACCTACCGTAATTCTATAGTAATGAGGAGCGTTCGATAATTAGCTTCAAACAGTAAGTCTAACAAGGAAAAAATGGTTAGTAGAAGTGACTTTTTGAGATGAGATGTATACTGCTTGAAAGGGCAAACAAGCTAATTCCAAATTTGCCTTCTTTATCTGCTGGTTTTAAGCGAGGAATTATGAGAGATTTTAAGAGCAAAAATTTAAATGTGCAGCTAAAATCAGTAGTAACATATTTTTCAGGGCTTGAATGATTGTTGGGTTAATTTGTGCAAGAAACGATCTTGAATCAAATATATTCTACTCGCCACTGTCTCATCTGAACCGTTGAAAAAGTTAACAGCTGATCTTACGCTAACCATTCGTTTGGATTTTTGCATACCGAAAACTTCATGACAAGAGAGGTGTCAACAATTAAGTTTGATATATATTTCGAAAACACCCTGCATATAGGCTGATAAAGAAAAAAGGAACTCTGCGGTCAACCATTTCTTTTGAATTTACAAATTCTGCTTGCAGATTCTATGCTTACTAACATTATTTGGTGAAATTAAAGCACCTCCAAAATTAATGAGGATAAGTTTGAAACCAAGTGTTACAATAAACTGATGAAACCTGTGGCACATGGTCGCTTGCGTAAACTAGATTAGTAGATTTCAGGCATTACCATCAAGATCTATACAGATGCACGCCATTTTTGCCTGGTGTCCTGGCTCAATATCGGCGGATTTCTCCAACAATATGTAGCCGCAAAATAAATGTTATCAAATTTTATCAAAATTAAGGCCTATTCGCCCATAGTATTAGGTTGAACCGAAAGTTCTTTCCCCCCCATTTTCAAACCAAAACTTTTTCAGTTCTCAACGAATCTGCAAGATCTAAATTTTGTGTAAGAGAAGAACTCATGCTCTTTGCGTATGTACCTGGAATATTCGTCAATATTCACAAATGGAAGGGGATAGGAGCTCAAAACCAAAATCACTCAAAATTTGAATTTTCGTGTAGGGTCATAAAAAATTGGAAGCTTGTCACAAAAATCGGAACAGTCGGTATTGTAGGTTCTTTCACCAACTCTTTCCAACAGTGCATAGTTTGCGGCGATTGAGCGCCTCTATGAAAAGTTATGATTTCCGAGCAAGCAATAAAAGGGCGAATTTGATTTATTTTGGCATTTTTCAGGGAAATCATAATTTTCATAGAGGCGCTCAATCGCCGCAAACTTTGTACTGTTAGTAAGAGCTGGTGAAAGAACCTACAATACCGACTGCTCCTATTTTTGTGGCAACTTTCCGATTTTTTTTGACCCTACAGGAAAAATTCAAATTTTGAGTGATTTTGGTTTTCAGCTTCAATCTCCCTTTATCCGTTCTCGATAGCGAACGCTCAAGCACCACTGCAAAGAGCATGAGTTCTTTTCTTATGCAGAATTTGAATCTTGCAGATTTGTTGAAATTTCAAACAAGTTATGAATTTTTGAAAATGGGGAGAAAGAACTTTCGGCTCAACCTAATATTACTGAATCAATGCAACTTACGTGGAAGTGGTTGTTTCCATCGCATTTTTGCTCTGCAAATTCACGCCATGATATATCGATACCTCTTTTTTTCTCCTCCCATCACTTTGGGGCCCATTAGCTGTTAACTGTTGTGGAAACTGTGAAAACTCGCGCGCATATTATGTAAAATCTTTTGGGAGTACAGTCATTGTGTTATTGGCCAAAAATGAGATGTTGATTTTACAAAGGTAAAGAGCTTTTTTGAACTCAGCATCAGAGCCAGTATGTGCAATATGCTCTCATTTTTTTCTCAAGTTTTTTTCTTTGAAGTTTGGGTGTCCGTAGACGCAAAAAGGAATTTATAAAATAAATAGAAGCAATACCAGTATTGCTTCCCCTGATAACCGAAGAGACAGACTTTGCTATTGATTCGATTTGGATAAATTTTTATTTGATCTTAGCTTGACTTCAAAATTGAAGCGTATCGCGGAAATTAAGATTGAAAAAAGCTCGGCAAGCTACGTCTCCGAGCACAGCTAATAATAAACAAAGCCAGATGTCGGAAGTTATGAAGGTCATTATAAGCAAATACAACGGAACATTCTGCACGAAATGAGTAGAGCATTGACGAGTTACCGGAACATCTTTGTGCAAACCGAAAACTTTATTATTTTTTCAGAAAATTATTTGTTAGAAAAAACCTGCCGTAATTTTCCGCCTACTGTAATTTTTTTATTATTATAGGTCCTAAAAAACGAGTTGTAAGACAAGACACATCATTAAGATGCCACTGCCGACTCAAAGTTCGCCAGTTGTTCTACTTTTATCTATAGTTTTGGAAAAGCAGCTACCAAGCAAGTAGGACAAACCTTGCGCTATACGTTACTGCTCTTAAACCTCCTACCCCCTACAAGAACTTTTACAGCTTCACTTTATTATATAGCAGAGTCTTTCTACGTGTAAATACTTATGCCTTTTCAAAAATGCCAGGAATAAATCCAAAATGAGGAAAGTTCAAGGTTTTTTTAAGATTGTTTGATATACTGCTATATTTGATTGCTTACTCGAAGTCGGCAAGATTAAGCGTCGTAGACTTGCTATTTTTTCGCTGCATAACGAAAAATTACTCGACCCAGTTCTTGCTATAACTCTTGAGAGCAAGTCATGCTTATATCAAAAATTTTAAGTTCAAAATCTTCTGTAAAATATAGTATAACAAGCATCTTGTTAGGAGTTTTTAGCAAGTAATATACATGTTTTTAAAAACTCATCTTTCGCGGATGTCATGGAAAAAAAGAAGAAATTTTTTTGCTGCTTTTCTGCTCTCAAAATACTCATCTACAACTTGACCGAAGATCCATGAAAACTAGAGTTTATTGAAAACTACGAGAAAAGGGCTTACGGATGATATAAGTAATGTCACATATAGCAGTTATTGCGTAGAAACTAGCTCGAAAACAAAGAAATGCGAAAAAGGAAAGAACATCTGAAACCGTAATTAACGCAGGTAGAAGCGT
Organism: Cylicocyclus nassatus; assembly: GCA_958299035.1. Taxonomy (NCBI): domain Eukaryota; kingdom Metazoa; phylum Nematoda; class Chromadorea; order Rhabditida; family Strongylidae; genus Cylicocyclus; species Cylicocyclus nassatus. The sequence goes on from CATQJL010000316.1 coordinate 77,032,724, forward strand.
GAGTTCACGTTGCGAACACGTACTTGTGTTCATCCATGTATTCTCGTAACTCGCAGCTTTGAAGCTTACATACATTTTGAGTACTTTGCCTTCTTTGTACATGCTTTGGTAAATAAATCACAATTTAAGTAGTACCATTGAAAAGTGTTATCTTATGATGAGCCAAGTTTTAAAACGCTCAACATGTTTTGAAACCTCTTTATAATTACGTTACCAATAATGCAGCTGACCAATAATGACCAATTTGTTGGAGGCACAACCCACCCAGATTCTCGACTTCCAAATTTTTGTCGCTTCAGGGCCTTCTCATGACTCTGACGTCGAATATGAAGTCGAGAATCCGCGAAAATACCTACAATTCCCGTTCCGGAGAACCCACAGGCGGGCTTTCCGGAACGGTGATGGGACGGGCGCGAACGGATGGGCGGGCGTGGATGGGGAGGGCGGTGCCGTCTGAGGATTCTCGTGCATCTTCGTTATTTCCTAGCAATTTTCTCGATTCTGAAGCGAGATTGCGCCAGGACTTGGGCATTTACTTGATAGGAAAGCTAGCTATAGCTAAAATAGCTATACACCAAAACCACAAAAGCGAGTATTATCAGCTTACGAAAGAGCATAATTTTCGGTACAATCTTGCAAATTCACTGATTATGGGGATACAACAACTTACTGAATTTGTAGGAGGCCAAGACTCGACACGTGTTGGAACCAATGAGTTTTTGAAAGTCCCTCTATAATTTGGCCTTTGATCCCTATTTCTTTTGGCCTTCACTACTCATTTCTTGTTCTTCTTCTCTCCATTAAACTTTGTGTTCCTTCATACTGCGCCGCAGCACGCTGCGTCCTGCGGCGTAGCATAAGGGAACCCTTTCTTTCCCCTCATCCCCCCCCCCACCCCGATCTCTCCCTATCTTCCCCAACTACAAAATCCCGCTCTTTAGCGAATGACAAAAAGCTCATGAGTAGCACAATAGTTAAAAGAATAAAAAGAGGGAAACGGAAGGAGAAAGTAATTTTACCGGACATTAGGTGAAAATGAAACATTTGCGCTTTGCGATTGCAGCAAATTGCGACCCCAATGGAGTTACAAAAATCTTAGAGAAAAAATTATCACACGTGCTTTGCTTGCACGAAAACTTCTAAGGCCCGTATGCACGTACGTCCCCGCTGGGGAGGGGAGGGGAGCTGGATCCCCAGGGGAACGATCCCCTCCGCCGAAACCCGCCATGACAGAGAGGAGGGGAGCGATCCCCTCCCCTGCACCTAAGCGGGGATGGTGTGAATGGTTTCAGAGGTATTGATCGAGCGAACCCCAGTGCATACGGGGCTCGAATGGGGGAGGGGATCCCCTCCCTTCCCCCACTCGAACCCCGTATGCGCGAATTCAACTCAGTAACGCGGGGGAGGGGATCGACATCCCCTGCAACGAAGTAGGGGTTCGATGGTGTAGATCATGCCAGAGACGCGGATATTCTGGTTCTGCTCAGTCATTACCAAGCATTTCGTTCATTTTGATGGAGGATTTTCTTTGAAAGCCGAGTTCTTCTCTCAGCGACCTGTGGCTTGCAATTTGTCTTTCTTTTCTATATTCGCCTCTTGAGAAAAAATCCGAGCAACAATAGCTGCCAATTTCGATTATTTGTAGGAGTTCTTGATCATTCAGGAAATTTGCGCATTTTTCATATAACATAACAGTTTTAACTATATAGGCTGAGTAAACACATTGTAACTTTCATATTTCATGACATGTTGCCATTATCTTGTTATTTTAACATAAGCTGCCTCGAAAAAATCTAGAAAGTAGCATATTTGCCTATTTCTGAGTAGAAATCCCCTGGGGAGTGATCCCCTCCCCAGCGTTCCCCTTGTGCATAGCAGGGATGGCTGCTGGGGATCATTCCCCTGGGATAAAGGACGATATGCAGCTGATAGCTACAGCGTTTATGGAGAGCTGGCACAATTTGCAGCTTCTGTTATGTGTTAGAATACTGCTTTGAGCGTCCGCGCGGCACCCCCCCCCCTTTTAGGCAGCCTAACGTCTTCTACCCATTCCCTTGCAGAGACACATCAACTTCTACAGTTCAACATTTTTACGCTGAAATGGAGCAGCATGAGCGAAAGTGGGCAGCATCCAAGAAAGCAGGAACATAGTGGGAGTAGAAAAAATCAATTTTAGTGCCCCGAGCGCAGTCACTGCATACGCGCATTCCGCAACCCTAAATTAATGAAAGTGAGGAGATGAAGATGAGTTGCAGTCAAAGTATGAAATAAGAAAGAGTTTTTCATAGAAAATTTGAAAGCAAGGTGATTTCCCCGCTTGATCCCCTCTTGTGCATAAGAGGGTTCAATTCCCCTCCCCACAGGGGATCCCTTGTCCGATATTGTCTTTGTGCATACGGGGGTTCGCGCGGGGAGGGGAGGGGATCCCCAGCGGGGATCATTTCAATGGTTAAGCGCACATCCCCTCCCCGCGGGGATGTACGTGCATACGGGCCTAAGAGAGAGACAGAAGTCATGTATTAGGTTGTCCGGAAATTAATGCAGGTTTTGATTTTCAACCGCGATAAGTCATACGCTTCTCATTTCTGAATAGGTTGCAAGATACCATTCGATAGAGCAAAGCAAGCTCTACAAGAGGGCTATCCTGCTTTAGCAAAAGCTCTGATCCACCACGATTTTCAAGCCAAAAACTAAAAAGATTCAAGTGCCCGAAAAATTGAGAAAAATTGTAATCTAGATTTCAAAAAGCCTACAAAAATTCTAACTTGCTCACGTAAACATAGTCCACATCGGGCATCTATATACGCCGTTGCCGTATTTTTTTCTCTGTTGAAACCAAGAAAACGGAAATTTCCGTGCATTTGCTGAAGTGATGCTGTGCCGTTTAGTAATCTGTAAGAGTACAAACGTAAATTCTCGCTCTCTTTTAGCTTCAGATCTCGAGAAATTTGAATTTTAGATTGGACTACATGATTAGGGGAAACTGTATTCGATATTTCTCGAGAACTAAAGCTATAGAGCTAAAAATCTACGTTTGTACTTCTACAGATTTGTAGTATACAACTACTTGTGTGGGAACGGCACAGCATCACTTTGGCAAATGCACGAAAATTTCCGTGGTGTCTTGCAACCTGTTTAGAAAAAAAATGTATGACTTACTGCGGTTGGAATTCAAAACCTGCATTAATTTTCGGTGGAAAGTTTTTAGTGAAATCTGCACGCTTGAAAACCTTGCCACACAATCCAGAATTTTTTTGGAATTTTTCCATCAACGGCCATTTGATGGAAAAAAATCGATTTATGCTGATTTCATACCGTAATCCTACATTAGTAGAGAGTGACTGGTAATCCGGTCCATACTGCGTAGCTATGTAAGTTGAACCTCGTCCTACAGAGTGATACCTGAAGTTCGCCATGAAAGCATGAAAGACAAAGACATGAAAGCAAGAGGGTTATTAACGATCAAGCAGTCGTTCATATTTTTCTTTTGGGACACCCTGTATGATTCTCAAAAGAGACGAGATTAGTTTAAAAGCGACAATTTGTTTTGGGAATAACATTAAAAAATAAATTGACCAAACCTCTCATCAAGTCAGCTTCGAATTTTCAATGCCATCTCTATTTTTTTACATATGACACTGCAGAATCGACATGCCACAAGATTGGAAGTTCTAGTCAGCGCCAAACATGTGACATCGCGTGCTATCTTAGTAAGCACAAAGCATCTAATGTCAGCGATTTCAAGCGCTTAACATCATTATATTGATGAAAAGGTGGTACGATAGCACTGATAGTTTCTATTCGCTCATGCATTGGCAAAGATAATGGTTTTAGTAGAGGGCGTACCAATTTGATAACGAAAACATCAGTACTAATAAATGATGGAATTGCTATTAGCGGAGTCATTTTGAATCTTTTGTGCACTTCTTTACGCTTTCGAGTTATTCCTCTTACCTTACATTCCTCAGCTTCATTTCACAAATCAACCCAAAATGCAATAACGCTGCATTGGTATGGATTTTCTGGCAGCAGAAACGCAAGCAAAGTTCAAGAACAAAATAAAAAAGCAACATTTTTTCAAAGAAATAATAGTACGTTAACTAGACAAAAGATCTTACTATGATTCCCACTCTTTAAACTTCGGTCGTGCCTGCATTTAGCCTCAAATGGTAAAAGCAGAATTCTACAAAATTCGTGAGAGTATCCCACAGAGTTGAAAGCTGTGCAATTACTTGTTTATTTCCTAAGTATTGCAATGATACTTGAAATCTTTACAAATTCAATTTGTAAATGAATTTTCTTGGGCCCTGATGTGATCAACAACTGCGATAGATAGTTTTCCTGGTAGTGAGTCTTTCAAGAAAAGTCAGAACAGGTTGGCTGATGCAGAACCACACAATCTGAACATTTTTAGTGCCTAAAAACTGGTGTGGAAGCTGGCCTAACACACAAACATCATACAATACCGTATTTTTTGAAAGAATGACGCACGGTCGCCCGATTTATGTGACATCACTGTCGCATGTATATATCTCGCTTCAGTGTGGACAAATTCTTGATTCGAGGACAGCATTCGATTCAGCTCGGCGCGGCGCATCTTCCAATGCCCAGAAGTGTCCGCCTAGACACAGTGGGAGCCAGATAGGAATCGTTTTAAATTTTTGCTTACGGTAGGTTACTCGGTGCGCTTAATCATTGCACTCACTGGGCAACCTACCGTGAGCAAAAAATTAAAACGAATCGTGAAATCTGACCTCCTACAATGTTCAAGCTGGCAATTCTATACATCAGAAGATGCGCGCGCCGAGTTGAGTCGAAGGGTAGCTTTGGATCAAGAATTACCACTCTGAAGAGAGATATGGTCACGCTACGGCGATGTCAAGTGAATCGGGCGACTCTGCGTCGTTTTTTCCAGGACATGCGAGCGGTATGTATGTTGAAATGAGCTATAATAATACCTAGCCAAACAAAACAAGTAAAGTTTTGAATCTTTCCTATTATATTGCACTATATCAATATCAGATGAAATTTGCCAACTAATCATTCTTCTTTTTTTAGGAAATGATGCGCCATTTTGTTGCATTTGCACTACTGTTATTCGTTTTGGAAATCTCAGGCGTCATACTGCCAGTCATGCTGCCAAAAAAGAAGTTATGCGGCCACGGTGCTCCGTGGCCACCTTGCTTCCTTAACAATGATCATGGGTGCAGAGCACGCTGCTTGAAACAATTAGTATGCCTATTTACTCATCTAATCGAATCATCAATTTAAGAATTGATTCATTGAATTGAAATTCAGAATTGCCAAAACGCACACTGCGAAAAAGTAAAAGGAAAATCTTTCTCTTGGAGATGTGTCTGTGAGGACTGTCCCGGTGGTCAACAGAAGAACCTGCGTGGAGAGATTCTTGGTCCTGTACCTAATTGAGCTTTTTGCGCCACATACCAGTATGAAGTTATTATGATGCGTTAGTCAATGTTTTCACCACACAGCAACAGCAATATTATTCAGTTATCAGCAATTTTCACATTTTAACAATGTACGAGGGAATAGCTGGTATGCTTATCTTACCTTGCTAACACAATTCTGTTCTTTGTCCCACGTCAAATGTTCAAATTTAGTAGATTCATGGAAGTGTACGATGAATTACCAATTGAAAAACACACATTTGCGATTCCCTCGCCGGCCTGTACATTGTCAGCATTATACCTCACGTCGATGACCGCGTGCAAACGCGCGTATGCACGCCGGAGCTCCCATTTAGCACTTTGGTGCATAAGACGTATGCACACTGGTTTTTCAGGTGTAAAAAAAGTGCTAAGGTAACATATGCAGTAACAATACTGGTTGCCCGATTGTCATATAGAGTCATTGCGGTAGCTTTACAAAAGTTTAGAACGCAAGTTTAGCTATTAAAATATGTCAATTGTGTTTTATTGACAAGGAAAGCATACTTGGCCGAAGTGGAGTTTCCATATAAAATGTACAGTGTCTTATAGCTCATGGAACGCTGATTTCGAATCTGCTTTTATCATCTGCAAAGGTTCTGTGGGAAGGGATAATGGGAATGTTTTTAAACAAAATTCAAGAGCTTGACTGAGGTAAAAACAGGCGTTGAATCTTCCAATGCGTAAAGGAAGTAATGACGGCATAAATTGTTGGACTGAAGCTAATAATTACACTAAGCACCCTGGCAGTAATCATAGCCCCATTTGAGCTCACGGGCTACACTGATGATTTTATTGGCCTCGTAGCCAAATTTCTGCTTTAAAAAAGTCCCATAACTCTTCTTCCAAAAAAGCTTTGCAGATAACGAAAGCAGATTTGAAATCAGTGTTCCATGCTCTTTAACACAATATACATTTCAATATACATTTCATCTGGGAATGCCATTTCGATCGAGATTCTTCCCCTTATGAGAAGGTTGGAACTTGTACAACTGTTCTGAGAGGAATCAAAGATGAACTTGGGCAAAAAAATACCCAATATTATAACGCTTTCCTCGGAGAGAGATTCTCACACACAGCCATTGCATAGCTTATTGAAGAAAAAATGATGCAGAAATCTTCGTGCATGTAATTCCTCATAAGACTCTGTAAGATACAAGTATTAATATGTAAAGAATCGTAAGCGCAACTCAAAAATGTGCAAATAGCGGGAAACCGCGTGGCGGTCCCAGCGCGCGGATGCCTAGCGCCTTTTACTGGTTTACTAGTTTTTAAAAATAATGGTTTGCATGTTTCATGAACAAGCGTCAAAAAGACTTCCACATAATGATGTGCATACGCGCGTATGCTCGAAATCATTATATGGGAGTCTTCTGGACAATTCGCACGGTTTCCTTTTTCAAAATTACTTCACAGAACACGTCAGTGGGATAGATGTCAACAATCTGTTAAGTAGAGCGTGCCAAATTAATTACGCACTTCTTCAAAAATCTGCTTATAGGTAGAAAGAAACACTTGAAACGCAGATAACTCGCAATCAGATTATTTGGTGGAAAGTTTACAGTCAAACCCGTGATTGTTTTCGGAATTGCTTTATCTTCAATTGTCCACAAAAATTGAATGTTTGCATGGACAGAACTTGCCAAAGTAACACATCACGAGTAGTACCAATGTTGACTTTGTTCATATAACTGTTGGTCAAGCCTTTTTACCAAAAGTCCCCGTTGGTGAGTTGATATGCAAAAGCTATCTACATAAAATTGCTCATCTTATTTTAGTTCTCCTTAATGACCCGATCGAAAATGCAATGATTTATGCTATTTGAAAAACAAGATACTGTTACTCGCTACTGAATATTGCTGGAATAAAGCCTAAGGGATGTTTTCGCGATTATTAAGATGGAATCTTTCTGAAACAACACTAGGGCAAGTATCACCGCCATAGCGCTCCTTTTTAGATTATGATTAAGAGATGCTAGAAAATTATTGCGTTATCCTGAGTAACGAAACTGGATTGCATGGAGCCAAATCTTTTTGAGCTAGTGTGGCTAATCTGCGAATCGTCATGGTTTGCCTACAAAATAATACATTCTTTAATGTCGTTCCATTGCGGAGATCAAAGGTTTTTGTCCTCGCTCACTTCGAGAAACATATAATTTTGTGTCATTCAGGGTGAGCGCATAGCAAAGCTTACGCAAAAAAAAAGAAGTTTACTTCATGAGCTATTTGAGGCAGTGTTTTCCCATTTTTTGGTACATCTAGAAAATTTACTTAGCTGTATTACGTTTCAGGTACCAAAAGTAATACATTTTTATGACTTCTCATTTACTGGGAAAATGCTGGAAATGTCTCTATTTTTCTAAATATACTAAGTAATCCCACAAATGGTTTCCGCGGCTTCGACAGGAAACAAATATGGTAAAAAAAAACTCAGAGACTATTCTCTCTTCAAAAATTTGCAAGATTAATAAATATTCGTTGTAGATTTTTGTGCCATAGAAAAAAAAACAGACTAATCGTCAAATGATAATAGCTCTCAGAATGTACTTGAAATTACTCCCTCAATCTTCATAACCTTGATTACCTAGCCAAACCAGGACGCAAATTTTTCATGTCTGCCGCTCTGCAAACGACAGAAGAACGCCAGCGTCTGGGTCGATGGTTTCGACTCGCTTTTAAGGAACGGATGGTGGAGGGTCGGAATTTTTTGCTTTGCGTAAGTCACAAAAACAAAAAAGTCTATTTCCGCATTGCTATAGGCAGCAGAATGGTTCGGATCCCTCCCGCGTTGCCATTTTGGAAAAGACGTGAAGTCAAAAATTCAGGCTTTGGTCAAAGCAGAAGATGAAAAGATAAGAATTTTCTAATTGTTTCTACTGATTTTGTTGTGGAACGCGTTGAGCCGTTGACGATTTATTAGAAAAACACAAGAGTTCCCCCTCTGCCTATCGGCGTACATGCCGAGGGTTCACTAGAATAACTAGAGAACAACACACACAAATATATCAAGGTGCGGCGGGTACGCCGCAACCACAGAGACCATATCGACTTAGCCTATAGTGACTGAGCAAGTTCCAATACAAGGAACGGCTCTACAACAGATTTTAATTCTGTGTGCTACTCGTCTAACAACCTTGAAATGAAATGCCACTAATTTTTTTACAGAAAACTCGGAACGTTTGTTATTCACAACTTCTTTGACAAGCTGCATGTGAGTAGTTCATGACATGACCTTACAAATCAATCCACTCGCAACAGCAGAAAGGAGGGAACCTTTTATTTGAGCACTTGGATGTTGATCAGTTAGTTTTCCCTTTTCAACTAACTTAGGACTATCGAATCAGCAGAATATTATTATTTTCGCTCCGCTTTACATATGTAAGATGGATGAGAAGAATGAGAAGAGCTGCTTTGTGTTTCCGCACTTACATGCATATGTTTGGTTATATAAAAGTGCTGACTGAGACATTTATTCTTAAGGGATGCACAGGTGAGATCCTATAGTGAGTGAGCAAGTTCCAATACAAGGGACGGCTCCACAAAACCTCCCTCCTAAGATGAACAACGGTGCATCATATAATAAGGATCTACTTGTAGACGTTCTGGTGGGCGACGATGGCGACTTGGACTGGTTGATGTCAGTGGCGTAGACGAGGTGGCTTGGTGTTCAGCAACATCCATACCATTGTTACGTCGGCCTTCGTCGGGGATGGACTGTGTTGAGTCATGATGTCGATCCATACTTGCTGCGCGGTGCATCTGGTTCGCATGTCGTCTCCATAACTGGCCGTCTTCCGTAAGCACGCCATATAGCGCTTCTCCATATCGTTTCTTCACTCGTGCTGGAATCCATTTTTCACATCCGGAGCGAAAATCACGTACTCACACGGCTTCTTTTGGCTGGTACGAATTCTTTCGTGCTCCGTGACGGCGGTTGAACTGCTTCTCCATAAATTTATTGCCCACTCCTTCTTCTTTGGAGTCTTCATTCAGCAGCGACAGTGGTGTCCTTATCTGACGTCCTAGGAGCAGCTCGGCAGGTAAACGTTGTCCTGGAGCAGTTGTACAAGGCGTCCGTCGATAAGACTGCAGAAACTCCGCAAGCTTCTCTGCCGTTCCTCCCTCCTTAATTTTCTGGAAGGTTCTCTTGAAGATATCCACAAACCTCTCCGCTTGTCCATTTGACTGTGGATGGAATGGAGGTGAACGAATGTGTTTGATTTCTCGCTCTTCACAGAAATCTTGGAACTCCTTTGCTGTGAATTGCGTCGCATTATCCAACACGATCACTTGCGGATTTCCAAATCGAGCGAATAGAGATCTGACAAGGGAACCGTTCGAGTCGAAGTGGTCTTCCCAGTTGAAACCCATAGTGCTTTACAGAGCATTAATCGGCGATTCCAAATCTGCTTTCCAAATCTGTCAAGCGCCTCTGGACGCCGAGTTATGCTCGTTTTTCAGACCAAAAAATTAAACGCAAAACTGAAGCAAAATCGCCCAAAATTGCTTAAATGTTCCAGTGTCAAGTATCAGAGCTGTTTATGCATTGGATACATTTTATTTGATATGCTAATACTTGAAATTGCTTTATCTGAGCCCTGGAAAGATTGTAACAATCAATTTTACCTAAAATCTGCATGCATTTTTCGTTCCAAAGAGCGGTCATAACTCGGCGTGTAGAAGCGCTTGGCAGATTTGGAAGGCAGATTTGGAATCACCGCTCAATACTCTTCAAAGCAGTATGGGTGTCATCTGGAAAGGCCACTTCGACTCGACACGGTTCCCTTGTGAGTTCTCTCAGAGTAGCTGTAGTTGACGATGAAGGCATCTCAAAAGCTTCTGGCCATTTCGAGAAAGCGTCAACTACGACGAGATACATCTTACCATTCAGCGGCCCTGCATAATCAATGTGAAGTCGATTCCATGGTTCATCTTTCACTTTCCATAAATGCAGCAACGTCTTCACTGGTATTTTGGAGGCTTCTTGGCAATCCCTACAGCGGCGCACTGAGTTTTCAATTTCTCTGTTGATGCCCATCCAGTATGCGAGTCCTCTAGCGAGCATCTTCATCCTTGTCATTCCAGGGTGTCCCTCGTGTTACTGCTTCAAAACCGCTTGTCTCAGCAAAGCTGGAGTGACTATTCTGTGATCAAAATACAAGCATCCGTTCCGTTTTGCACTGATAAATTCTCCCTCAGTGCTCTCCAGTTTCGGAACTTCTTCTTTCGGCTTGGACGGCCACGCTCCCGATTGCAGCATTCGTATAACTTGTACAATGGTTTTCGTCCTTGAGAGATTCTTCTATCTTTCTTCGGGTTACCGATGACGCTCGTACAGCGGCAGCTTGAAAGGCTCGCACATCCTCTTCTACTTTCGCTATGACGACGTCTTCGGTCTGAAATGGCCTTGGAGGAATCAGTCGAGAAAGTATCAGCTTGTTCGAATTCGTTTGTCTTGCGGTACACCAAGTCCAAGTCGTAGGCGAGTAGGATGAGCTTTCATCGTTGCAGCCTGTTCGCTGTGTACACAGGTACCATCTTCTTCTGTCCAAAAATATGTAGCAGCGGCTTGTGATCGGTGAGCCATCTAAATCGGCGTCCGTATATGTACCGATAGAGCTTACGGACTGCGAAAACCAATGCTAGTCCTTCCTTTTCAATTTGTCCGTAGTTCTTTTCTGCAGCTGTGAGACTTCGGCTTGCATGGCAAATAGCCTTCTCGGTCCCATCCGGCATCTTGTGCAGAATAGCCCCGATTCCGTAGTCCGATGCATCGGCAGCTACCACTATCTGCAATTCTGGATCGAATTGTGTGAGGAGTAAATCCGGGCTAAAACTTCCTTAGCACGTTAAAGGCGTTTTGGCATTTCTTTGTCCAAAACTTGCTTCCTTCTTGAGCAATGCGTCTAAGAGTGCACGAAGCCGGCGCATCTTAACCACGAATGATCCATAGTAGTTGATCATGCCGAGGAAGGAACGAACATCCGCTATGTTCTTCGGCGCTGGCATTTGCTGGTAACCCCAATCTTCTTTAGGTCTGGCCGGCGTCCGCTCTTATCGATGATGCAACCTAAGTAACAAATCTGAGGCATGAGCAAGTTGCATTTCACCAACCTGACGTGGAATCCATAATCATTGATCCTCTTAAACAAGGCCTCCAAGTTTTGGCGGTGTTCTTCATAACTCCTTCCCGTGATGATTATGTCATCAAGATAAGCAGCTACCCCTTCTAGTCCGCTTATCATCGAATCCATTATTTGTTGAAATATGCCTGGGGCGGATTTTACCCCAAAGGGTAGGCGATTGTAGCGATACAATCCTTTATGCGTATTGATGGTTAACATCTCCTTCGAGGCTTCTTCGACTTCCACTTGTAAATACGCCTCGGCTAAGTCAAGTCGTGTAAAGAGCTGGCCTCCATCTAGTTTTGCGAACACCTCCTCCGCCGTGGGCAATGGGTGCTAGTGCAATTGCAATGCCTCATTCATTCCTGTCGAGAAGTCGGAAACATAGACGGATTTTGCCATTTTCCTTCTTGACGGCGACTACTAACGCGGCCCACTCTGAGTGCTCTACAGCAGAAATGACACCTTCGGCTTCCAGCCGATCAATTTCTGCTCCCTGTTCCGGTGCTGTGATCTTTGGAACTAGTCTCTTTCTCTTGAAAACTGGAACAGCATCATTCTTCACAACTAATTTGGCCTTACTTTTCGTACACTTTCCTAGTTCGCTGTTGAAGACTTCCGTATATCTTCTTTTCAAGTCAGTGACAACTTCGGCTCGAGATTCTTCTTCGCTAGCCACCTTTCTGCAATGGTATTTGTCCTTCAGCTTCTTGTATGCTGGTAACTGGACGCACCATTCTAGTCCCAGTAGATTCGAGCCGTCGGTGACGTAGCATGTGCCTCCATAAACCATCTTCCCTAAATGTCGATCTTTTCTGAAAAATCGGTTTGAAATTTACCAAAATCTACATCGGCGTCCCGTCTGCAGTTTTGACTGGCATAATACAGGTTTCCAGAGCGGGCGATCCCATCCTCTTCCAAGCTTTTCGCGATATCAGGGTTATGTCCGCTCCCGTATCCAGTAGGAGCTTGAGGAATCGTCCTCTGACTACGACGTCGAGGTAGGTTCGCGCACTCTCGGCGTCGAAAGCGACCACAATCTTGCACTGTCCTTTGCGACCAAAGTGTTTTGCACCTGTCCTTCGTCGCTTCTTCCGACCAGTGCTGCCAGATTGAGGGCATTCTCTTCTGAAATGTGGTCCTCCGCATATGTAGCAATTTATCTTTTCTTCCATACAGCATGGATGTCACTCGTGCCTTCCATGTCTGTATTATCCATTTTCAGGGCAATGAAGTTTTCACATTCCGCGACTAAGTCTTCGATGGTCAACGGTGCTTAATCCGTGTGAGCATCCAGTCGACGAATCATCCGAAGGCGAACTTCCCTGAGTGAGAGATCTTGAATACCTGCTACGAATTGCAGGGTCTTCATTGCCGTGTAGTCAACCTCCTTAAGCCGGGCGTCCTCGTCCACGCTTGATGGTGTTGGCGTACTCGCGAAATGGTACGTACGCTGGAGTAAGCGGAAGGCAGATTATCCTCAGGCACTCATACCGTCTCCTGATCGTCTTCTTGGAAGCGAACAGCTTCTGGAGATTCGCCACGGTGGTGTCGAAGTCCAAGTCGCTCGGTGCGCAGGCAAGACCTCATCAGCATACTTCCGGTATGCTGCTTCATCCAGCTTCATTAAGATTAAGTCGCACTTATTCTGATCCGAAAGCTGGGAGTCGCGTATGACCGGCCCGTACCTGCCATAACAACACGCAAAGGTGTTACCTATCTTTTCGTCTGAGACGAACCTTTGCACGTCCTTACTCAGCTGATCGTACTGATCCTTGCTGGTTCGTGGACGGCTCCCTGATTACTGACCAGCGTCCTCATTTGCTCTTGCTGAGTTTGCAGCTGCATCTGCACTTGTTCCTGCTGGGCTTGTAGTCGAGCTTGCATTTGTTCTTGTGAAGCTGCATATGCAGCTTCATCTCCTCTTGTTGTAGCCGCATCTGGTCGACCATGACCGATAGAACCTTTTTTCCAGAGAGTCGCCATGCCGCTCTTCACTGGCCTTCGGCATGGTAGACTTCTCTGGTGTCGATGAAATATCTTGCTAAATCGACACCTTCACAGCAAAGCTTACTTCCCAACTCCTTGACCAATGGTAGATTCCTCCTCGATTTGAGCTGCAGCAATTCTTCTTGTCCTTGATCGATCGAGGCTTCTGGTCCTTGGCGCTGGAGCTTCTTCTGGTCCTTGGTCGGTGAAGGTCTTCTTGTCCTTTATCTTGATCGCCAGTTGTTGTGGAATGCGTTGAGCCGTTGACGATTTATTAGAAAAACGCAAGAGTTCCCCCTCTGCCTATCGGCGTACATGCCGAGGGTTCACTAGGAATAACTAGAGAACAACACACACAAATATATCAAGGTGCGGCGGGTAAGCCGCAACCACAGAGACCATATCGACTTAGCCTATAGTGACTGAGCAAGTTCCAATACAAGGAACGGCTCTACAACAGATTTTAATTCTGTGTGCTACTCGTCTAACAACCTTGAAATGAAATGCCACTAATTTTTTTACAGAAAACTCGGAACGTCTGTTATTCACAACTTCTTTGACAAGCTGCATGTGAGTATTCATGACATGACCTTACAAATCAATCCACTCGCAACAGCAAAAAGGAGGGAACCTTTTATTTGAGCACTTGGATGTTGATCAGTTAGTTTTCCCTTTTCAACTAACTTAGGACTATCGAATCAGCAGAATGTTATTATTTTCGCTCCGCTTTACATATGTAAGATGGATGAGAAGAATGAGAAGAGCTGCTTCGTGTTTCCGCACTTACATGCATAGGTTTGGTTATATAAAAGTGCTGACTGAGACATTTATTCTTAGGGGATGCACAGGTGAGAGAAGTTTTCCATGCTAATCATCATACCTTCGATAAGCCGCATACTCTGGTGACCTTCATTTTGAGGGCTAGGCTACAAGGGGACACAACCTTCACCTGGAAAAAAACGGAAGTCATCCGGGGCTTCGCCCGGGATGTTATTATCCTAACTATTTCGGAAAAATGTTAATAAAGCAATTACAGGAAAGAATATCTGAAGAATATCTTAGCGAAACCGAGAAATTGCTTTTTGAAGCCTTTCTACGCTGAAAAAAAAATTTCTGTAAAAGTTTTCTCAGAATTCAAGACAACGTTTCTCAGGTGGCCTCTTACTTGACCAAAATTGAGTTATAGGAGTTTGGGAAAGCTTTTGGAGTTGAATTAAAACGAGAAACTGCGCATGTGCGCAGAGAGTGGCGCACGAAAATGCTGGTCTATCTCGTTAGTGAGTGACTTTTAAAGCTTGAGACGTTGTCAGTTCTCCTGGTCGTGTCATGACGGTCAGAATTATATATAATGTTGCAGGGTTTCGTTGAGACCCCGCGGAGATCTACGATCAAAGCCAAATGCTTCGTCGGCTCTGGTCTGGCTCCGCTGCTTGTCTGCGTCTACCTCGCTACCCCAAATGCGGGACGCGGGGCATTTGGCTCTGGTACCCTTTTCTCCGCTGTTTCGAACCCAATTTTGACAAGCTATATATCGTTTTGAAGCTCTTGATCTTTACTTTTACGCTGACAACGTCCCAAAATCATATTTTTTGATTTGATCGAGAAATCCGGCAAAAACCTTGTTTTCCAAGATCTCTTGTTCCTCTTTTAGATTACCTCTTTTTGCGCGGTTTTTTGTGCATTCTATAGATCTTGCTTCTGTTCATAATGCAGACAACCACCCAGCTCTTATCTCTTCGATTATAACGGATTTTTTTGTGAAAAACCGTAAAAAGTGCGTTTTTCTTTACCTTGTTCTGTTTCAGTGCTTTCGCAACGTTTTTTATCCAGCTCTGACGATATTGCTCAGAATAAAGAGCGCAACAATCCAGACAACGTCCCAGGAAACAGTGATGTCAATGCGAGTGTAAAATTTTAAAGGACGCATCAAAAAACAAAAGCCCGTGTTGCGCATTGCTGACTCTGGAGCGAAAACTTACACCTTGAAAAATCGCCAAATGAAAGTATTCAAACCTCATTGCAGCGTTCTTATCCAGTTTTCAGCAGTTTATTTTGCTTTATATCTGTTTTACGTCATTTTCTCTTCTCTAATCTTCTTCAAACAACCTTCACTATTTATGACGTCAGATGTTCAAACAACCTTCACTTTTAAAGCCCTGTCTCTAAACTATCGAAGTGCTAATCACCGTGATTTATATCATACAGCCTCAACTACTCCACAAAGAAAAACATTTTTTTGGAAATTCGAGTGTGCCATAACAGAGCAGTAACACGGAAAGGCTCTTTGCGATGTAGGGTAGAATTACGCAGTCATCATACTGCATGTATCCTTCAATCGTGAATGGTGGTAGTTTATCTTTGATAGCTTGCCGAATTGATGTGGAGGTGGCACTCAGATCAAAAAGAAAACTTGCAGCCTTTCAAGTTTTGCGCAACGCTGCCATTGAACAGAACTATGGTTTTGGAGATTTTTACTTTAAAGGATTAAAAGCCAATGAAATTTAAAAGCTTATATCAAAGACATCTAAAGCATCTAGCAGCGCTAGATTCTTGCGGGGTTTATACTGCAGAAAGGCCTTGTTAAGCTCGCGTACTCTCAAGAACCATGTCAGAACCAAAAGTAATGACAGTCCATTCAGATTGAAACATTTTGAACCGTTCTTTATCCAATTATGTGTTCTTCGAAACTCGCATTTCGAAAAGCAGAAATAGTGTATAAATTCTTCCATTGACAATCAATGATTGTTTTAAAGACGACTTCCGAACAGTTTTTTGTTGACTGAATGGACCCTCGTGAGATATCCTTGCACTAAATACCAGGTATCTGTTTAAACGCTTGCATAATTATAAATTGAAGCTAAAACCGTCGGCTCTTTTTGCGAGCAAAGCGCCTTTTCTGTTCTATTAGGTTGGTGCAAAAGTAATGCGCGTTTTGCGAGTTCCCACTTTGACGTGCTAAAACTTTTTAAAAAATCCGTATTTTTCAGTGCGGTCAAGTCCATCAGAGGCACCAAACTTCTCTCTATACAGCGCACACTAACTTGTGCTAACTTTTTTCGGAAACCTCGTTTTTAAGTAATCATAACTTCCTTCAAGATTTGTCGGTTTGAATGGAAAGCTGACTGTCTTGTAGCCGCAAGCCAGTAGCACGAAAAAAAGTTGAAAGGAGCTTAAACAAAGAAGATTCGCGAAAGTGAAAAAATAATATTCAAAATTGCCCGCTTTTTCCGACATTTTTTCATAGCCCTCAAAATCCCAAAATATGGAGATTTTTGATTTTCTGTGTACTGAACAGCTTCCACATTTCTGCAAAAATTATCAACAGGAGGTCCACTTTTACGCTTACAGAAATGAGCGGAACTTTGGCGATTGCCTTCTTCTAAGGAAATCTATGGGCCACAAAATGGTCAAAATCATCACTCATGTTGAGGCGCCGAAATTTCAGTCTAAATAATTTCTAAGAAAACAGCAAAAAGTGCGTAACGTACAAAAATTCTACTACATACAGCAGTTAAATTTTCAAGAGAATGCATTTACTCGCGCTGAGATTCTTGCCAAAAAAGTAAGTGCAATGAAATTCTGATTTTGATTGCGGTTGTATGAAGCTCTAGAAATTTCTAACGAATGAGGCTAGAAGCTTATTTCAACCACCACTGAATAGAGCATGAAAGAAGCTTTTTGACAGTATACTGGGCAAGTTTCATAGGGGAATCTTTGATGGAGAAAAGCTATCTTTTGTGCCGTACAGGTTTGAGAAGTGGTCTTTATTTCTTCCAATCACGGCCTTACGTTTCGACGCCTTTCGTCTTCCTCAGAGGCCTGAATGGTTCTAAGTGTCATCCGTAATTCCAGACCACCAAGCGTTTCCTCCAACTCTGCTAATTTTCGACCTTCTCACAATCTCGCTACCAAATAAAATGTCAGTGTAGAGGACATACCGGAAGACCACTGCAACTCGAGTATCTGCACCGGATATAGGCAGTCGCGGCAGACGAGTGAATCATACTGTAGATACACCAAGATGATCTACAGTTATAAATCACATAACGATACGAACGGGAGGAAGTCACTAGTTATTGATAAACACTCGTTCTTATTGTTCATCTGAGGATTCTTGGTATTAGGTTGTTGCAAAAATAATGTCCGTTTTGCAAAATTTCACTTTGATAGGCTATAACTTTGTTCAGTTTTCATATTTTTGAATGCAATCAAAACCATATGAAACAGTAAACCTTTCTTAACCTAACGCGCACCCGCATATACTGATATCACAAACGGGAAGAAAACCGTGCGTCAAAAAACCGAAAGTATTTCTTTTAAAAACCTCGTTTTTGTGAGACTACAACTCCCTTCGAATTTGTTCCTTTGGCTGCTAATTAGCTTATTTTGTAGACACAAGCCAGTAGTATACTTCTACTTAGAAGAGACTTTAATGAAGGAGTCCTGCGAATAGAAAAGATAGAAATTCAAATTTCTTCACTTTTTCGAGCCTATTTGTGGAAGGCCACGAAGCCCCAAAGTATGGAAATTTGAAATTCTTTATACACCGAGTAGCTAAGCTTTTCTTATAAAATTGTGGGAAAGGTGTCCTGACTTCAGGCATATAGAAATGAGCGAAGCTTCAGCGATTGCTCTACTTATGAGAAACTTTGGACCCATAGAATGTCAGCAGCGAGTATCTATTTTGGGGCGTCGATTTCTCGGTTCAGATATTTTGATAAAATCTATTTGGATGTGCTATAGGTAAACAATGTTCAACAAATACAGTAGCTATGTTTTTAAAAGAACCCGTTCATTTGCGTCTGAATTGTGGCCAAGGGAGTTAAAGCAACGAATTTTCGATTTTGAGTGCAGCTGTTTGAGATGCTGGTGAAATTCTCACAGATGAGATAGAAGCTTAATTTCACAACTGTTAGAAAGTACATGAAGAAAGCTTTCCAACGATATGCAGAATCCATGTCGAAAAAGAAGCTATGAAGGAAAAAAGTTGTTCGGAAAATAGGCCTAGAAAAACGGACATTATTTTTGCAACAACCTAATAGTAATCCAGAATGCTTTCAAAGCTTTTCTAGCCGAGATCTCTGTTTCATACGCAAGAATTTTACACTTGACATCGAAGTCTTCTCCACCGTGCCGCGCGTCTCTATGCCTGCCAAGTGCCGAGCCCAAATTTTTGCGCCTTTTATCGGCCAAGTGTTCTTTCATGCGAATACCCAAAACTCTACCCGTCTCTCCTATGTATATTGCTTTGCAGTCAAGGCATTCAATTTGATAAACAACTCCCACTTTTGCACAGTCCCCAACTCTACCGTGCGGGCATACTATGCATTGCTCTGTTGTACAGTATCGGTCGTAGAGCCTATTTCGGACTAGCTGCTGTTTGATATTGTCGTTGGGGATGTTAACTAGGACAACATCATTTTGCAACTGGGCTCGAAAAATGCATTGCTGAAACGCCGCGGTAATCTTATCTGAGATGAAGGGAAGGCAAAGTGGGAGCTTGTTGGTACTATGAATGCTGGCACCATTCCTAGATTGTCGACAACGAGGTAAGTCATGGTAGCCATTACTGCAAGCAGTTCGAGAAGCCAAATTTCGTGATTCGCAGCGTTCTTTCTCCCCAGAGCACATCTGCATGGCCGTCTTGTACATATTGGTGATAACTGCGCGTTTTACCGATGCAGGATGTGCGGACTTGACATTTATTAAGATGTTCTTAGAGCTTTCCTTGCCGTACCATTTTACCTTAACAATGCCATTGGATAAATTCACCTGTGCGTTGAGATATGGCAGCCAACCGTCGTTCGGTTTTTCGCGTGTGAGTCTGATGTACTGCGACTGCTGGTTCATGATTTCAAAACACTCGTCCATTTCGGACTGTGTTGATGTAATGACACAGCAGTCGTCGATGTAGCGGCAGTACATCAGAAGTGTACGAGCTAACACCGGTTCCTCAACTTTGCTCATAAAACAAATAGCGAGGACTGGCGCCAGTCTTTGGCCCATAGCTAGTCCGCGTATCTGGGAATAATATGTCCCAGACCATCTGAAGATGTTGCATTTTAGGCATTCGCTAATAAGAGCCATCGTGCGCACTTTGCCAAGTCCAAACATATTTATGGTATTCGCATACTTATCCAACAATTCCGACAACGCTTGTAAAGCTTGGTCGTTCTGCACATTAGTATAGAGTGATGTTACGTCAAACGACTCTATAACAGCGCTCGTGTCAAGCTTGGCGTTGTAAAGATTTTCGACGAATCTTTGTGAGTTGGGTAAGTGTGCTGGTACCCTGGACAGCAACTGGCTCACAATTTTGTTCAAAAACCATGAAATTCTATCGGTTGGACCGCCAACGCAACTGATTATAGGTCTTATTTTGTAAGTATCCGTTGACATTGAGTTCATGTCCTGCAAGGAAAGCTTGTGCGTCTTTATAAGGCTGTAGAAGACCGGACAGCTTGGACTTGTAATCTTCAGCCTGTTAGTAAACCTGTCTTCAAAACCTGCAGACTTCCCTATCGTAGTCCAAGCGTCGTTGAGTCTTCTATATTGGGCATGATATTCTTTCTTATCAACTACTCTATAAGTCCTTGTGTCTGCGAGGTGGGCTGCTGTTATACGGCGATCCAGTTCTTGCGGCATTATCACAAATTCTCCGCCTTTATCGCTTACAGATAGACGCACGGAACCATTCGAAATGAGCTCACGTATCTCTTTGAAACCTCGCCACTCTTCAGGTGACAAATTGTTCTGGTATTGTCGTTTTGACTTAGTCAGCACTTCTAATATACCAGAAGACAAGATACAGAACTTCATGTCTAGGTTCAATACTGGCTCTGGCTGTCTGTAGAAAGATGGAGGAAATGGAATCGCCGGTAACCGATTTAACTCTTGAGCAGCTTGTGTGTTACCTTCGCATCGCTCTTTTATCCTGAGAGAGTCTCTGAGTTTGTGCAGGCTGCCTACTACTTTGCGACATATTCTAGCGTTGACATTCTGTGCAGGGGAGAAGGAGGGACCAAGGCTGAGAAGCTTTATAACATTAGATGATACGTGAGTGTTACCAACAACTTTGACTCTCACCGGCTCTTCATTGCAAGATGACAAATGATCAGAGCAGTGGTTCCCTCTGTCACTTCTAGCATCCAAGCATTTTCTATGATATTCGATCAAAAGTTGGTCGTACTTTGCAAGAAGTTTGGATTTAACCCTAGATCGAATCGAGCTACAGATTAGCTTAGAACCATCCTCGATCCTCCTCCAACTTTCACAAGGCAAGAGACGTTTACAAGCCTGTTCTTTCGCACAACATTTCAACAAGGTACTATACAATGATTTCTGTTTTTCTCTAATGATAACGTTCAAAATGATCTGATATATCTTCGTTATCTTGGAATTATTCTCGTCGAGGCCACAGGTGTATCCCAATTTCTTATCCTTGATGAAACGTGGAACGATGTTCGATCTCTTGCAGCGTTGGAGGAATTTCAAGGATTGGCGCGCCACTGCCACTTTTTGTCGAAGTGATAGTGCTTCACTTGCACTTGCTGCTTGAAAATTGTCAATCTTTTCTTTTGCAACATGAGTTTTTTTATGACAAAGCAGACAATCTTATATATAAAGTTGAATGTCTGTTTGTCTGTATGTCTGTCTGTCTGTCTGTATGTCTGTCTGTCTGTCTGTACGTATGTTCCGAATAGAAAATTCCATTTCTGAACCGATCCGGACCAAACTTGGCACACATACGCTACGGGCCCCGGAGGGTGTCATAGGCTACTTTTCGTCATCGATCGATATCGATTTTATCGATTTTTATCGATTTTTTTTGCTGAGTTCACCTACGGGGCTGGGAGTTGGCACAGGGGGGTAATCGAGCATGGGGATTCCGAATACAATATTGGTTTTCAGGATTATCGATTACTTTTATCGATTTTATCGATTTTTTTGCAAAGTTTGAGCTACGGGGCTGGGAGTTGGCACAGGGGGGTAATCGAGCACGGAGATTCCGAATACGATATTAGTTTTCAGGATTATCGATTACTTTTATCGATTTTATTGGTTTTTTTGCAAAGTTTGAGCTAGGGGGCTGGGAGTTGGCACAGGGGGGGGGGTAATCGAGCATGCTGATCATCCCCAAGGGGGGTGATCAGCATGCTCGATTACACCCTTGTGCCAAAATCCAGCCCCCTAGCTTAAATTTTCAAAAAATCGATAAAATCGATAAAAGTAATGGACGATCTTGAAAACTAATATTGTATTCGTAATCTGCATGCTCGATTACCCCCTTGTGCAAAATCCCAGCCTCGCATGTCAAAATTTACAAAAAATCGATAAAATCAATAAAAGTAATCGATAATTCTGAAAACTAATATTGTATTCGGAATCCCCATGCTCACTTCCCCCCCCCCCTGGCCAACTCCTAGCCCTGTAGGTGAACTCTGCAATATAATCGATAAAAATCGGTAAAATCGACATCGATCGATAACGAAAAGTGGACTGTGACACCCGCCGGGGCCCGAAGTGTATGTGTGCCAAGTTTGGTCCGGATACGGCGGAGCCGGGTAAGCCAGCTAGTAATTCATAATCTTTACTCTTCTTGCACAGGTAGTGGTTACGCTTGTTGCTGTAGAAGAATAGATAGCTGCGGATCAAAGAGGGCACAAATCTTGCCCTTGAACGGTGTAATCAGCTTTGAATAAGAAATAGTCACTGATAATTGAATTTTAAGACGCTTTCGAAATTTGCTTGTGTTCGGTGCATTTATTCGATGGCAACTTTTTTGAAGTTAAAGACTTTCTGAAAGATTATCGAAGCCACCAAAGCCGGTTAGGAAATGAAAATCAACCACGGCATTGTTAAGTACGAGGCATTGTGCTGCTTTTATGAGAACTTGTGGCTCATATTCAGGATATAATATGTAACTATATACTTATCTTTGTGCCGGTATAGAAACTTTATGTTATGGGGAGTGGGCGGAGGAGGGCGTTGTGACAGCACTTTTTGAGGGGCACATTAGCCACAATCCGCAAAGATTTTTGAGATGCATTCTGATTTTGCGAAACCCAGTCCGAGATGTCAGGAAAACTAAGCGTAGCGGCAACAAAAAGATCATAAAAAATTTCGCAAGGTTTTCTTGGATTTTTAAGAATTTCTGGGGTTTACATAAAAACTCAAG
The DNA here is from genome assembly GCA_958299035.1 of Cylicocyclus nassatus. NCBI lineage: Eukaryota > Metazoa > Nematoda > Chromadorea > Rhabditida > Strongylidae > Cylicocyclus > Cylicocyclus nassatus. Next base: position 77,055,462 of record CATQJL010000316.1, read on the forward strand.
CACTTAATATTATGTCGGTGCAAATGTTTTGTCAGTTTTTTTCAATCCATGGTCAAACACGCTGGAATGAAGATAAACAAACGCTTCAAAATGTATCCAATGCAGAATTTCTTCCTCTTTCCAGATGCTAAACTCCCATTGTGTTTCGTTGCGAGAGTGACGAGATATTTGCTGAAAATTATAACCACTCGTTTTTACCATGTCCAACTTTCGCTAATTTTCAAAATTTTTGTATGAGACTTTCGAAGAAGCCCTGATAGCCAGCAGATAAGGCTAACCTTTTGCCAACTTATGCAATTTTTTCTTTTTATCAGCTGCTTTTCCAGATTTTTGCTAAGTAATTTTCTAAAAGTCTTGTGTTTTGGAATAACGGCATAACCTGTTATAGCACCAAACACTGCAAAACCTACAAAAAACTGAAATTTCAGCACATGGTTATTACTACCGCTACCATTACAGATTGAACGAGCGATTTTCGCTTCAAATTTTAAAGATTTTGAAACATAGTTTACGCCTGTGCGCACTCCTGAAACTGAGAAATACTGCGATTTTTCCCACAAATTTTTTTCCCAAATTTCTCCTGTCTCGGCAAAAAAGACAAGTATTAGAAAGAGGAGAAAAATTTGCATCGAATGGTGATTGAAGTGTCTAACATTCTATGTTCTACGAGATCAAAATAGGCTGAATGTATAATTTGGTCAATTCAAAAAATAAATCGTAGAAATTCTGAAAGACAAGCTATAGGACTACAAAAAATTGCATAAGTTGGGAGAAGGTTAGCTTTATCTGCTGGCTATCAAGGCTTCTTCGAAAGTCTCATACAAAAATTTTAAAAATTAGCGAAAGTTGGACATGGTAAAAACGAGTGGTTGTGTAATTTTCAGCAAATATCTCGTCAGTCTCGCTACAAAACACAATGGGAGTTTAACAGCTGGAAAGAGAAAAAAATTCTGCATTAGATACTTGTTGAAGTCTTTGTTTATCTTCATTCTAACGTGATTGCCGATGGATTGAAAAAACTGACAAAACTTTTGCACCGACTTAATATTATAACTCACCTGAACTTTCCAAATTCTACGATTCTGGAAAGGCTCCTCTTCTGCCCGCTATGTTATCTTTATCTTTAGTAAAACTTAAAGAGACTTCATCTTTTAGGCCAAGTTATTTGATAACATGTGAAAGAACTATGGTTTTGGAAATTTTCGCTTTGAAGGATTAAAAGTCAATGGAAATTCAAAAGCTTATGTCAAAGACATCTGCGTATACGAATATAACCCTAAAATATTTGCGCGAAGTTGCCCCTCAAATGGGGGTGGGGGAAAGGTCGTTTCATAAGTCCGTAGAGTTTTTATAAATCAACAAAATGACAATATATTAGGTCGTTCCGAAACTAATGTCGCTTTTTTCAAACGAACGCCACATTTCATGAGATCAAGATTTCCAAAAGGTCTTAAAAGCATTCGATGCAGCATTCCATTCTCTTTCTGATGCTTCTATAATCACTGCGCAAAATCCAATGACCTCTTGAAAAATTACCAAAATCTGCAACTCATGCTTTTTGCCATGGTCAAGTTCGGCTATTTTTCTAAATTTTTGCACCTATTCACAGAAGAAGCACTAGTGACAGGTAGATAGAGCAAACTCTATAGGACACAGAGTGAGTTTTTTTTCTTTTTCTTAGCTTGCTACTTAGAGTTTCTTGAATCAATACTTCAATGCCATCAAATTCCATATTTGGTCAGCTCAAACCTCACAGAACAACAATCGGCAAGCAACTCGGGTGTCATGCGACGCAGCTTTTTCTCCTCTAACTATCAATTGTTTTTTTTTCGATTCATCAAGTTTTCCGGAATAAAATTATCATAATTCAGGTTTTCCAGGGCGCCCCAGGCTGTACCCGGAAATTTCGAAAGTTGCTAATCTGAAGCGGTAAACGCTCATTTGCTTTGTAAAATCAGTGTCAAACCACAACCCATTTTTAGTTTCAAAATCCGAAGATCTACTGGTGTTTGATGCATTTGTGTCTGAGACGAGCCTGCTAAAATTCGGCGGTTCTATCAAAAAATCTATACAAAAATTATGACGAGCTCTGGAAAGTAGAAAGAATGTGTTGTTTCCTGTAGGGTTTGCCCTATCCAACCATTACCTGGACTCCTTCCGAGGGTTGTTTTAAAAATTTTAAAAAATTTTGAAACTTGGCCTTCTCAAAAAGCATGAGTCCCAAACTTTTGGTAGTTTTTCGAGAGGCTATTGGATTTTGCACAGTGATTATAGAAGCAACAGAAAGAGAATGAAATGCTGCATCAAATGCTACCAGAATCTCTTACATATCTTTGTTCCACGAGATGTGGCATACGTTTCAAAAAAGCGACATTACTTTCGGAGACCTAATATCAACAAGATTCATCGATCATGTATATTTCATTGTTGCGCAAACCTTCTGCCCCCAGCAGTCAGATTTTCAGTTTTGTTTTTCCAGAACTCAATGGCCTGGTCCCAAAAAGGTCGTCTAACCAGCGCCTAAGATCGTCTTCAATATCAAAACAGATTCCGCCCATATGATTTGAACTGAAGCAGATGATACAGATGCTGATGCTGGCCAAAACTATAATTCCACCCTGTAAACTGCCGTAACTCATCTGCTTCTCAACGAATGTTCTGAAATTTGATACACTTGTGTGCTTAAAAGGCTACCATCAGTAACCAAAACGTATCCCGTTTTTGTTTGATTATTCAGGAAAAAATTAAAAATTTTGAAAAAAGCAGGCTTGAAGGTTGGCCAAAACTATAATTCCACCCAAGGTTTCTGTCCACCAAAGTAATTCTCAGCTTCCAAAGTATTTCGTGCATATACATAATCGAAAGTCAAAACAGTCGCTTCAGTCCAGCTGTGTCATACGTTTATAAGAAACGTTTATCTGCTTTTTTTTAAATACTTTCATGCGTATTTCGTTCTCAAGAATGTGTTTTTATGAGTAATTCCGCAGTTTTTGACGAGTTTGGAAGCGATAGGGCTGCATCTCTTTTATATATGCTTCGCGAAGTGAGAACTAGAAAAAAATCCGAGTTTTCACATTCAAAGCGCATCAGACAAAGACCTTAATGCCCTCAAACTCCTTTTGCAATGTTCTTATGAGCGTGAAATAGAGTAATAACATTGTTTGTACGTATGAGAGTCCGAATGCAGTGGTTGCAGATTTCCGCAGATTTTAGCATGCAGGCTAACTGAGGAATTTATCCTGCAAATAATGGTTTGCAAAAAGTCTTGAACTTATTCTTGGTTGTGATCGTAATGCTCATGTGAATTGCAAGGCAACATACAAAACAGGGTGTTTCACTATCTAGCAGCCAAATAGCGGCAAAAAATCAGGAAAGGTACTACTTGGGATTGCCTAAATATTAGCAATAACCGCGAAGATTTATGCTTTGAAATGAATCAAAATGTGACTTGGCCAACAATCGCAAGCATAGTGTGCAAACTTCTTTTTATGTAAACGATGCTTTACATCATTTTGAGCTCACAAAAATAACATAAGCCAATTTTGGAGGCAAAAATTTGAGCGCAGACTTGCTCTAAGGTCTAGGTGGGATGCGCTTAAAATATGAAAACTCCAATTTTTTTCTAGTTCACACTTCGCTAAGCATCTATAAGATAGGTGGAGTCCTATCGCTTCCAAACCAGTCAAAAAACTGCGAAATTACCCTTAAAACACATTCTTGGGAACGAAATACGCATAAAAGTATTTTTAAGCAAAAAGAAGCAGATAAACGTTTCTTATAAAAATATGACACAGCTGAACTAAAGCAACTATTTTGACTTTTGATTAAGTGCATGCACGAAATACTTTGGAAGAATTACTTTAGTGGACAGAAACCTTAGGTGGAATTATAGTTTTGGCCAACCTTCAAAACTACTTTTCTCGATATTTTTGATTTTTTCCTGAATAATTAAACAAAAACGGGATCCGTTCTGGTTACTGATGTTAGCCTGTTAAGCACACAACCGTACCAAATTTCAGATCAATTCGTTGAGAAGCAGATGAGTTACGGCAGTTTTCAGGGTGGAATTATAGTTTTGGCCAGCACTGTATTACGCCAGAGCGAGACCTCAAGAATACATCGGATACTAATGTATCTCCCGGTCAAGTCTTGCGTGACAACTATGACGACGGTTGCCGTGGGGGGGGGCAAGTTTTCTCGCAGAAAAGCTCACTGGACCTGTTTATTAGGCCTTTTCTGCAATGATATTCATTAAGACGGTGCAGTCGGGTTGCATATGGTGTGGGCGACCGTCTTATACTTGCCTAGCGATTTTCAATGCAGAACGTCCTGCCCTGTAAAAACTTGTTCAGAGGTCGCCTTGGGCTGGGAACTCTTAATATTTCTTGGCAATCCACTCCTTTTTTGTTTCATATTGACGGAAAGAAGCCGTTTTCCATAGACGGCAAATATATCTGCGCAAAACGCTTTTTCCCTAAGAAGAAACGAGAAAGCGCCGTATATGCCTCTTTATTTCCGAGAAAGTGGACGCTGATAAATCAAAGCAAATCAGCTTTTCAACAAAAATAATTAATCTAGTTTGAAGAGTATAATCAGCTCTTTTCAATGGTGTATGCATCTTGCCGCAAATCAACCGCTCCCTAAAGAAATGAGAACGAGAACGAAATTTCTAGGAAATTATGAAACGACCTAATACTATGTCTCACTACGTATATGTCATGTTTCGCAATGCCTCGCCCTGTATCCCAAGATTTGTAATTCGTTGTGAGAACACTTCTGCGGGAAACCATACATGGGCAATAAACTGAATATGACAGGGAGCAAGACTGACTGCGACACATAATGGTTTAGAAACAAATGTTGTGAGATGAAGATAGTTATATACTTTGAAAAAGAGGTTTTCATGACTGTAAACGTAGGCAGATTTCTTTTCATATAGCCAAGATAGACGACATTTTTCCTTGAGTCTCCAACTATGGTAGATTACTGCGACTGTATTCTTCTGCTCATACACTATTGAAAAAGCAAGGCATAGATTGATACAGTACCATGCTTCTTCAGCAAAAAAGATAGACCAAAAGTAAGAGATACTAAAGTGTTTGAATATTACTAATCTTGATTCTTCTGATAGCTTACTTGGGCAACTAAGGCGTATAGAGTATTTGAGAGCAAAGCATCTGAACCGTTGGAAAGTTAACAGCTGATCTTACGCTAACCATGCATTTGAATTTTTGTATACCAAAGACGTCATGACAAGAAAGTTGTTAACAATCAAACGTTCGATACATCTTTTTGGGAACACCCAACGTATAGGCTGATAAAGAAAAACGGAACTCTGTGGTCAACCATGTCTTTTGAATTTACGGGTTCTGCTTGCAGCTTCTATGCTTACTAAAACTTATCTGATGCAATTGAAGCATCTCCGAAATCACTGAGAATAAGTTTTAAGCCAAGTGTTACAATAAACTGATGGAATCTGTGGCACATAATTGTTTGCATAAACTATAACAGCTTTCAGGCATTATCATCAAGATCTATACAGATGCATGCCATTTTTGCCTGGTGTCCGGGCTCAATATCTGCGGGTTTCTCCAACAATAGCTGTGAAATAATAAAATGTTATCGAATTTTATCAATCCAGGGCCTCTTCGCCCATAGTATTACTGGATCAAAGGAATTTACGCTGAGGTGGTTGTTTCCATCGCATTTTTGCTCTGCAAATTCACGCCATGATATACTGGATACTTCTTCTTTTATCCTCCCATCACTTTGGGGCCCATGAGAAAAAACAATTAGCTGATGTGGAAACTCGTACGCATACCACGTAAAATCTTTTGGGAGTAAAGTCATCGTGTTATTTGCCAGTTGATTTCGCAGAATAAAAGGCTTTTTTGAACTCTGCATCAGAGCCAGTATTTGTAATACGCTCTCATTTTTGAAAGTTTTTTCTTTGAAGTTTGGGTAACCGTAGACGCAAAAAAAGAATCTATAAAATAAAAAATAGAAGCAATGCCAGTATTCAACACCCGGTATAACCGACGAGAAAGACTTTGTGATTGATTCAGTTTGGGTAAATTTTCATTTGGTCTTAACAGCTTGACTTTGAAGTTGAGTCTCCTGTCGCGGAAAAGTAAGATTGAAAAAAGCTCGACAAGCTACGTCTCCGGAGCACAACTGATAAACAAAGCCAGATGCTGGAAGTTATGAAGGTCATTATAAGCAAATACAATGGAACATTCTGCGCGAAATGAGTAGAGCATTGACGAGTTACCGGAACATCTTTGTGCAGACCGAAAACTTTATTATTTTTTCAGAAAATTATTTGCTAGAAAAAACTTGGCGTAGTTTTCCGCCTACTGTAATTCTTTTATCACAATAGGTCCTAAAAAACGAGTTGTAAGACAAGACACATCATTAAGGTGCCACTGCCGACTCAAAGTTCGCCAGTTGTTCTACTTTTATCTATAGTTTTGGAAAAGCAGTTAGCAAGCAAGTAGGACAAACCTTGCGCTATACGTCACTGCTCTTAAACCTCCTTCCCCCTACAAGAACTTTTACAGCTTCACTTTATTATATAGCAGAGTCTATTCTACGTGTAAATACTTACGCCTTTTCAAAAATGCCAGGAATAAATCCAAAATGAGGAAAGTTCAAGGTTTTTCTAAGATTGTTTGATATACTGCTATATTTGATTGCTTACTCGAAGTCGGCAAGATTAAGCGTTGTAGACTTGCTATTTTTTCGCTGCATAACGAAAAATTACTCGACCCAGTTCTTGCTATAACTCTTGAGGGCAAGTCATGCTTATATCAAAAATTTTAAGTTCAAAATCTTCTGTAAAATATAGTATAACAAGCATCTTGTTAGGAGTTTTTAGCAAGTAATATACATGTTTTTAAAAACTCATCCTTCGCGGATGTCATGGAAAAAAGAAGAAAATTTTTTGCTGCTTTTCTGCACTCAAAATACTCATCTACAACTTGACCGAAGATCCATGAAAACTAGAGTTTATTGAAAACTACGAGAAAAGGGCTTACGGATGATATAAGTAATGTCACATATAGCAGTTATTGCGTGGAAATTAGCTCGAAAACAAAGAAATGCGAAAAAGGAAAGGAAACAGTAATCAACGCAGGTAGAAGCGTGAGTTCACGTTGTGAACACGTACTTGTGCTCATCCATGTATTCTCGTAACTCGCAGCTTTGAAGCTTACATAAATCTTAAGTACTTTGAATTCTTTGTACATACTTTGGTAAAAAAAATCACATTTTGAGTAGACACTTTTGCTAAAAGTATCTCGGTTTATGTGCCATTAAAAAGTGTTATCTTATGATGAGCCAAGTTTTAAAACGCCCAACATGTTTTGAAACCTCTTTAAAATTACGTTACCAATAAAGCAGCTGACCAATAATGACCAATTTGTTGGAGGCCCACCCAGATTCTCGACTTCCAAATTTTTGTCGATTCAGGGCCTTCTCATGACTCTGACGTCGAATATGAAGTCGAGAATCCGCGAAAATACCTACAATTCCCGTTCCGGAGAACCCACAGGCGGGCTTTCCGGAACGGTGATGGGACGGGCGCGAACGGATGGGCGGGCGTGGATGGGGAGGGCGGTGCCGTCTGAGGATTCTCGTGCATCTTCGTTATTTCCTAGCAATTTTCTCGATTCTGAAGCGAGATTGCGCCAGGACTTGGGCATTTACTTGATAGGAAACCCTACTATCATACGCTGCCAAAAGCTCAAGACACTCAATTCAGGGTAAACGGTGCCTTCAAAGGATTGAGGCATTCGGAGATACCACCTCAGGGATGTGGTACTTTTGATGCTTTTATCATCTTGAAAGAGTGCCATAAGCTTATTAAGCTACAAGTCGCTAAAAGCCTGCTCTATAATTCACCAACATGCTGATCAGCGCGCTTTCTATGAGTGTCGTATTCCATGTGTAAATATTCGTAAAGATGAGCACACCTTACACAACAAGTTTATTCCCAGTGAAGTACATGAGACAGACAGGTAATTAGTATGGCCTCGCGAAATACTTTCTACCTTATCCGAGAATTCTCTTGGCTGATCGCAATGAGTCTTCATGCACTTAAAGCAAGTCAAAGCTGCTCTCAGTTTTGTGGGAGCCTGCTGCTACTGCTACTGCTACTGCTACTGCTGCTGCTGCTGCTGCTGCTGCTATACACCAAAACCACAAGAGCGAGTATTATCAGCTTACGAAAGAGCATACTGTTCGGTACAATCTTGCAAATTCACTGATTATGGGGATACAACAACTTACTGAATTTGTAGGAGGCTAAGACTCGACAAACACGTGTTGGAACCAATGAGTTTTTAAGTCCCTCTATAATTTGGCCTTTGATCCCTATTTCTTTTGGCCTTCACTACTCATTTCTTGTTCTTCTTCTCTCCATTAAACTTTGTGTTCCTTCATACTGCGCCGCACAGCACGCTGCGTCCTGCGGCGTGCGCCGCTGCAGTCACAGTAATATACGCTCACGGAAACACAACTTCGCTGGTTATGGATGTATCTCTATAGTTGCTGCACGTTCGTGTTCTCCGAAGGTCTTTCACAGCGAGCGAGATTATATTTTTACTGCAACTGCAGCGGCGCACGCCGCAGCACGCCGCGCCCTGCAGCGTAGCATAAGGGAACACTTTCTTTCCCCTCATCCCCCCCCCCCCACCCCGATCTATCCCTATCTTCCCCAACTACAAAATTCCGCTCTTTAGCGAATGACAAAAAGCTCATGAGTAGCACAATAGTTAAAAGAATAAAAAGAGGACGGAAGGAGAAAGTAATTTTACGGGACATTAGGTGAAAATGAAACGTTTGCACTTTGCAATTGCAGCAAATTGCGACCCCAATGGGGTTACAAAAATCTTAGAGAAAAAATTATCACACGTGCTTTGCTTGCACAAAAACTTCTAAGGGAGAGACAGAAGTCATGTATTAGGTTGTCCGGAAATTAATGCAGGTTTTGATTTTCAACCGCGATAAGTCATACGCTTCTCATTTCTGAATAGGTTGCAAGATACCATTCGATAAAGCAAAGCAAGCTCTACAAGAGGGCTATCCTGCTTTAGCAACAGCTCTGATTCCACCACGATTTTCAAGCCAAAAACTAAAAAGATTCAAGTGCCCGAAAAATTGAGAAAAATTGTAATCTAGATTTTAAAAAGCCTACAAAAATTCTAACTTGCTCACGTAAACATAGTCCACATCGAGCATCTATATACGCCGTTGCCGTATTTTCTCTCTGTTGAAATCAAGAAAACGGAAATTTCCGTGCATTTGCTGAAGTGATGCTGTGCCGTTTAGTAACCTGTAAGAGTACAAACGTAAATTCTCGCTCTCTACAAGCTTCAGATCTCGAGAAATTTGAATTTTAGACTGGACTACATGATTAGGGGAAACTGTATTCGATATTTCTCGAGAACTAAAGCTATAGAGCTAAAAATCTACGTTTGTACTTCTACAGATTTGTAGTATACAACTACTTGTGTGGGAACGGCACAGCATCACTTTGGCAAATGCACGAAAATTTCCGTGGTGTCTTGCAACCTGCTTAGAAAAAAAATGTATAACTTACTGCGGTTGGAATTCAAAACCTGCATTAATTTTCGGTGGAAATTTTTAGTGAAATCTGCACGCTTGAAAACCTTGCCACACAATCCAGAATTTTTTGGAATTTTTCCATCAACGGCCTATTGGCCATTTGATGGAAAAAATCGATTTATGCTGATTTCATACCGTAATCCTACATTAGTAGAGAGTGACTGGTAATCCGGTCCATACTGCGTAGCTATGTAAGTTGAACCTCGTCCTACAGAGTGATACCTGGGCCGGCAGTAATCCCCCCGACCTGGCGGCAGGTCTCGTCGGCAGGTCGCTGGCAAATTTTCCGCGAGGTGGCCAGAAAGTGAGACCCCAAATTTAGGCCGTCCCAGGCCTTTTTTCAGAAAATTTTCTCGATAAAGATGCCGCCTCGACTCTTTAGAAAACTCCATAAAAGTCTGCGATTCCAGAACTTCTCCTTTGGTAAAATATCTGGAAGCGCAGGAGGAGCTGCCGGCAACTTCGCGATGTCAGTTGCCGGCAACCTGCCGGCAGCTCGTCGAAATCCGCGAGATGGCAGCTGCCGGCAGGTCAGAGAGCAAGGGAAATAGCGTGCTCTTTTGAAAGAGGGAGCTGCCGGCATCTCGACGTGCCCCTACCACGTTGAGGTGGTGGCACCTTTGCCGACGGCGTCTGTGAGATTGCGAATTGCGGCGATGTCACACAATTTACGTGAGGCGAAAATGTCAAAAAATTCTACTTTCCATCCAAAAACCTTCATTTTTCTCAATATATGAGTTTTTCTTGTTTAAAACGACGATATTCTAACAGAGGAAAATTCTAGTAATGCCTTAGAACCATAAGGAACACCATCTTTTTTTGCAATCCTTTCTAAATCTTATTTGCACCGATTTCGCCCCTCTCTCGCTCATATCAATCAGCTGTTTTTTCAGGCCAAAGTCTCTCGCGCAATGTATCGATCCTTCTTTCAGGCGGCCATTTACCAGTGCGTTGCTCACATTGCTGATGCATACAGCAAGGACTGACCGAATGGTTGAGTGGTATCGTGGCAGCACTTGAAGTTAGCACACTTAGGTTCGATCGCGCGCGAGACAGCAGTTTTGCGGCTGTCTACATTATCAAAATTTGATGAGCGAAATAACCGCGTACTGAAATTATACAAGATTATTAAAACCTACAATCAATTCGCGAGCTGCCGGCGGAGTTGGCATCTTTCCGCGATGTGTGCCAACTTGCCGGCATCTATGATGCCACCAGGTAGGGTAGATTACTACCGGCCCTGAAGTTCGCCATGAAAGGATGAAAGACAAAGACATGAAAGCAAGAGGGTTATTAACGATCAAGCAGTCGTTCATATTTTTCTTTTGGGACACCCTGTATGATTCTCAAAAGAGACGAGATTAGTTTAAAAGCGACAATTTGTTTTGGGAATAACATTAAAAATTAGATTGACCAAACCTCTCATCAAGTCAGCTTCGAATTTTCAATGCCATCTCAATTTTTTTACATATGACATTGCAGAATCGACATGCCACAAGATTGGAAGTCCTAGTCAGCGCCAAACATGTGACATCGCGTGCTATCTTAGTAAGCACAAAGCATCTAATGTCAGCGATTTCAAGCGCCTAACATCATTATATTGATGAAAAGGTGGTACGATAGCACTGACAGTTTCTATTCGCTCATGCATTGGCAAAGATAATGGTTTTAGTAGAGGGCGTACCAATTTGATAACGAAAACATCATTACTAATAAATGATGGAATTGCTATTAGCGGAGTCATTTTAAATCTTTGTGCACTTCTTTACGCTCTCGAGTTATTCCTCTTACCGTACATTCCTCAGCTGCGTTTCTCAAACCAACCCAAAATGAAATAACGCTGCATTGGTATGAATTTTCTGGCAACAGAAACGCAAGCAAAGTTCAAGAACAAAATAAAAAAGCAACATTTTTTCAAAGAAATAATAGTACGTTAACAAAAGATCTTACTACGCTAAAACTGGTGTGGAAGCTGGCCTAACACACGAACATCATACAATACCGTATTTTTTGAAAGAATGACGCACGGTCGCCCGATTCATGTGACATCACCGTCGCATGTCTATATCTCGCTTCAGGGTGGACAAACTCTCGATCCAAGGACACCATTGAACTCAGCTCGGCGCGGCGCATCTTGCAATGCCCAGAAGTGTCCGCTTGGACACAATAGGAGCAGGGTAGGAATCGTTTTAGATTTTTGATTACGGTAGGTTACTTGGTGCGCTTATTCGTTGCACTCATTGGGCAACCTACGTGAGCAAAAAATTGGGACGAATCGTGAAATCTGGCCTCCTACAATGTTCAAGCTGGCAATTCTATACATCAGAAGATGCGCGCGCCGAGTTGAGTCGAAGGGTAGCTTTGGATCAAGAATTACCACTCTGAAGAGAGATATGGTCACGCTACGGCGATGTCACGTGAATCGGGCGACTCTGCGTCGTTTTTTCCAGGACATGCGAGCGGTATTGTATGTTGTAATGTGCTATAATAATACGTTTTCTTGATTTCTAACAGAGAAAATAATACGGCAACTGCGTATATAGATGTCCGATGTGGAATTATGTTTACGTGAGTAAGTTAGAATTTTTGTAGGATTTTTATGAACTGAGTTTAGATTTTTCTTAATTTTTCGGGCACTTGAATCTTTTGAGTTTATGGCTCGAAACTCGTGGTGGATCAGAGCTGTTGATGAAGCAGGATAGAGCTTGTAGAGCTTGCTTTGCTCTATCGAATGGTGTTTTGCAACCTACTTTGAAATGAGAAGTGTATGACTAATTGCGGTTGGAATTCAAAACCTGCATTAATTTCCGGAGAACCTAATAAAAACAAGTTTGAATTATGTGAACAAAGGATTGGGACTAGCTCAGGTGGCATTCGCCTTCAACAGTTACAGTTGGTTTGGAAGCAAGGTTGAGCACGGCTATCATTAACTTATCTCTCTATCTCAGCAACGCTAGCAAAAGTACAATCGCTCGCGGAAATCAGTTGCTGCTTCTGTCTCCTTTTGACGCGATCCCAGAAAATGCAAGGCCCTTCCCAGAAGCGAACATGTTAAAAAAATTTGAAAATACATTAATTTGGTTGTTCAGATGGTATCCATGGAATTTTCAAACAAACGATAAGTTTTCTTAAAGTTTTGGGCCATAGTTCGAGCTCCTAACGCAGATGTATTCACCAAATCTGGTGTCATATCATCGCGTTTGGTGTTGTGGCGCTGTCGGTGGCATGCAAGCTGAGACTGGGCATGTCACCAGCGTGCCACCTTAATTCAGATTCAAGTGCATGTTCGAAACCTTAAGAAAAGCTCAGGATACAGTTGTTCTGTTTTTCACACATATAAAGAAAAGTCGATGTTTTGCATTTTCTCCCTGCCCCAGATACGGCGAGCACGATATCTCCTTTGCTTTTTCTTTCCCGAAGACGATATCGAACTTGACGGGGTTTTAACTGCGCCAAGCCCTGTGTGAGTGTTTATTGCAGGTAATGAGAAACTAACCATGTGCTTTTGAGCCCTTCGCAAATTCCACCGCATTAGCTTGAACCCGGCCTCATTATAGAATTTGGTGAAAGCGCAGGACTCAAATGACAAATTTACTGAAGACCTCAGCAGAAAAATGGATGGAAGCTAATTCCGATTCTGAAGAAATGCGTTTAGTGAGTTAGTTTATGTAAAATCCTCACAATCAGAGATGCTCATTTTTGAAAAAAAAGGTGAAGCGCGAAAATTGATCAAGGGAGAAGATTGCATCTAAAAAAGGATTTTGTCGAACACAAGTGGGACACAGAGATCAATTGGCGTGGTCGTTTATGGCTTGTTCGCTTTTCCACGGATTCAAATGCTTCTTACAAGGGGTGTCCGTGGCCTTTTGAAATAAAACGTATACCATCATAGTCGTTTTGGACCGCTGACTCGAAATCTGACTTTTTTTCTGCTAATCGTTTCTCTAAAAGAAGTTATGAAGGATTTTCGCGTCAATGGTCGCCTAAGAGAAATGCAGCCGAGGATGCCTAACTTTCAAAAAGAAGCTTGATTGAGGCAATGCAAAAGTGAAAATACAAAAGGACCCGAACCTAAACCTACATTAACTTGCGAGGCTATCGCACTATCCACTAACCACATCTTAGTGGCAGTTTTGGTACTCCGAACACGTTCCCTCTGACGCAGAAATCCTTCATAGCTTCTTTTAGAGAAACGATTAGCAGAAATGGAAGTCAGATTGGGAATCAACGCTCCAAGATGAGTAATGATATACATCTCATCCCAAAGGCCACGGATACCAAGTATCGTTTCCTTGTCAGTTTGCACATATCGTATTGAATACAGCGTTTATGTACCTGAATCAATTGAACCTGTCCCTAGTATAGTCAACTCTCAAATTTGTATATATTTTCATAAGCTATGAATACAGAACATTTGTCAATTTGCATAAGTAAGCACAAACAGTACTGATAATAGAAACGACAGATTATTTCAGATAGCATCGCAGCATGCAGTTCATTCCTTATAGCTACTCACATTGCACTCAAAAACGTCCATTTGACATAACATTGAAGTACAAAACAGTTTAATAGGCTATTTGTCATGGTTTCAACATCGTTGTAAAAGCCATAGTCCTCAAACTGAGTTTACGCAAACATTTTTCTTCATTCGCTCAGCTTTTTAACTGCTAGTAGCAATATCTTATGCTATAATTAGCCCTACGCATTCAATACATTGGTAAATACTATATTGGCACATAATGTTGCAAAATTGTCTAGAACTTCTTTTTCTTTGGATGGAGTGCACTATATTTTGGCTTTTATGGACACGGACTAGGCTGCAAGACAGCATAAACTGTCTGATTTTTTATAACAAAATGGAAGAAATCTAGCTTTTTTCTAAAAACGGTGAAAGACGAGGTTTTACGTTTTCTAGCAAAATAAAAGAAGGCCTACAGGAAATGAATTGGCCAGATTCGGCTGGAACTGTGAGCAAAATGTTCTCAGGGTTAACTGCTGAGCGTAGCGAAGAAAAAGAAGTGGAAGTTGAAGACAAATCAAAATCTGGCGAATTCGCGAATTCGAAGGAGTCGAAGGCGTCAAAGCTCTCTGAAATCCATCAAAGCTAAAGAGTCCGAACCGCCGAATTTTGGCGAAACTTCGCACATTGGGGTAACTTGACATGCTGAATACGAATTTCATAATCAATTTTTGTTAGAGTCAGAAATTAACCCCACTGATTTTTTGTAACTCAACTTTTTCGCAGCAAAATAAGGCTTTCACGCAAAATGAATACATTTTTGTAATTAGAATGCTGCATAACCCCCTAGACCAAGTTTAATCCGAATCTGTTCTATTTCCAATTTTTTTCGCCTTGAAAATCTCCTTACCCTAACTCTCACATAAAATTCGGCAACTGCATTCGTTGCACACACAATAATCATCATGATTCCAGAAAATTAGAACGAAATATTGAAAAAAAAATATAAGAAAAAGATGCAAAACATATGTGCAAACCTAATAAATGCTAAGTTATGTAAAAATCTTTCTTATACCATGAAACAAATCATTAGCGAAAATCCTTATCAGACAAAAAACAAATGTCATGAAAATCTGATATCATCGGGAAGGCCTTTTCTTCCACGTTGCTTCGAATACTAACCCTTCATACAATAAACTCTTCGATTTTAAAATGGCTGATTTGGGAGGAGATATCGTTCGACTCTAGTGAGAAGGAAGGAAACACATCAACAATACTCGTGGTGGAAAGTCTCAGGACAGCACTCTTCTCCTAAGCCTATGATTTCTGGTAGCGAAGGGCGATTAGCAAGGCAGCTTAAGGACAATTATGTGTTATTCAATTAGCTCATTCGTAGAAGTCACATAGTATTTGACCTGGAAAGATTAAATCTCCATAGATACTTTCCATCTTACCTAACCAAAGGTTTCGGCGGTTCTTTCTGTTGCTGTCATTTGCAAAAGTGATATTTTTTGATATCTAATTTGTCAACGTGATCTATGGTTACGTGGTGTTTTTTTTTCAATTTTATTTTGCACATTCAGTTAGTGGTGCATTTACATAAAGCGAGCGTCAAATTAAGAACTTACGGTTTTCTCCTTGTTAGTTTGGTTAGTTTCGTTAGGCTTTCTCTAACATGCTAGTAATAAATCACCCCTGTTGTACTGCAGAAATGCAAAAGCGATTACAAGCATTTCGCGTTCTTCCGGAATAAAAGACGGGGACAGTTTCCTGTAACTCTGCGCTCTTCTCGTTCAATTTCTAAGGCCGTTAGTTACAGCCATTTTTCTTTAGCATCATTATTTCATGACTTTACATTATTGGTGTAAGCTATGGGTCCACCGATCCGTTTAACAGTTCACTTACATCTCATCGTGTTAATAATCTGCCTAAATTACGCAAAAAAATTCCCCCGTTTGTTTCTAAAATAAGAAGGATTGCAGATATATGTGTGAATCAGGGTCAAGCGTGTGATGCGACTGTCGCAACGGGGGGTCGTAAGGGGGGCCTACGGTGAGGGGGGGGGTCGTAAGAAGGGGTAGTTTGGATAAAAACCGTACGATTGAAAGCAAATCAAATAGCAAGTAATTACTACATGCTCTTAACAATAAATTCATGGAATGCCGTGTACCAAGTATCAAATAAAAACGAGTGAACAATCGCTTCATTTGCTGCACTTTTGAAAGATTATGACTTAGTTCTTTTTTTAAGGGGAATCGCTATTTCTTCCGCAAAATATTATCTCAAACGGTGATCGAACCCTGCTGGCATGACTAAAATCCAAAAAATAAACACTTTCAGAAGCTCAAATGCTACTAAGGCATATATGTGTGATAAAGATGTTGGATGTACCGATTGGTGTAGACATCCTGCTTCCGAAGGCTCACTGAAGACTCGCACACTCGACAAAAGCGCACATGTAGATCAACGATGACAATCAATAATTCGTAAATCTTTTTGTAATGCCATTTATGCGGCCCTTACAATTTATATGTACTTTAGATAAGCCCTGCTACTACTATGCGAAATTTGGTGTTATTTTATAAACTGCGAATTTTCTTATGATTTTATGTATGGTAGCAAAAAATGAGAAAAGGGGGGTCGTATCTGCGCCTGATCTAAATTTCTCCGGAGCTATTGAAGCTTGTTAGCTGCAAACTTGCTATAATACGAGGCCATCCCTCTAGTTTTTATCATAGGAATTTCAGGCTGTTTTATAACTTCTCCGGTAAGTTACAAAATTTTAAGCTCAAAAATCCAAATTTTTGCTTTTTAGGATCGCATCTAAATTTGCGAGAGCCTGATCTAAATTTTTTCGAGCTCACTGCTCCTCAAGGGCTGAAACTTTTTCTATGAATATGCTACAGAACCTGTTCTTTGCAGCCTCTCAGTCTTTTCCTGGCCTTAGTTACGAATTTTCAAACTACCGTGCTCATGCATGTTTTTGACGTCGTTCTGGACGGCGCTAAAGCGGTTTTTTTCGCAGGAAAAACTGTGGAAGAGATAAAAACTGAGCTTCTTAGTCGAAAACATCTTTTGTAGTTTAAGAATGTTATTTTGTTCTCCGTATAAAAATTTGTGTCGCATACGGGAATCGAATTTGCTGGCCAGAAGTATGACTGAAAATTCAAAAGTAAACTTGCAGAATCTTAAACATTATTGAAGGTGTGTATATGTGCCGGAGATGCTGGGCGCACCCATTGGCCTAGAAATTCTGCTTCCGAAACCTCACTGAAGTTCTCACGGAGGTGTTTCTTGAGGTTGACATTCGTTCATGCAGGTTACCGCGAGAAACGTGGGCAGGGGAGGTAAGGGGGATAGATGGGGTGGGGAGGGGAAGGGAGGGGGGGGGGGTCGTACGGATGGGTACCTCAAGGGGGGGGGGGGGGTCGTAAATGAGGGTCCAGGATCGCATCAACACGCTTGACCCTGGTGTGAATATTATGCTCTTCTATGAAATACTGTTGATTGTCTTTCTGGTATCTGCGCTGAATCTCAGATGTATGCATGCTCAACATGTTTTATGAAATTCATTTTGTAAGTTGCATCACAAGGGAACAAATAGACTGGGCGGTGCGAGAATTCTGTCGTTTCATTTCAAAAAATCGTGACTTCTCCCTGTTTGGACACATTTGCTTTGCTAATTTTACTGAAAAGAGGAAGTCTTTTGTTTCTCAATGCCACCCTAGCGAGTTCTTCCCAAACGTTGGTTTCGGAAATGAAGTTAGATATATAGAAACAATTCAAAAATAATTTCAAGCTTTGACCATTTAAAATTAGGTCGCCAAAAATCAGAAAGTTTCAGAAAATTTCGGAAGTGTCAAACCTACTCTTTACAAGTGTGAAAGTTTGTGCGGATCGCATGTATCTATGAAAAATTATGATTTCTGAGAATACTGGAGAAATAATTGATTTGAGCATTTGCTATTACCAACCCAAAAATCATGACTCATAAAAACGTTTAATCACCACAAACTTTTCAGAGTTGGAAAGAAGAGATTGAAAAGTTACCAACAATTTTGGATTTTCCTGCAACGTTTCAGTTTTTTGGCGGCCAAACTTAAAAAATGACCAATTGAATGATCCTTTTTCATCCAGTTTCATCTCTGCACCAGTGTGTTATATATAGAGGCGATATCCTTTGTGAAAAAGTTACAGCAAAACAAATCCGCCTAGATAGGAAGATGTTAAGATTATTTGAAAAAGAAAAGACAGAACTTTTGCAAAACCTTGATATCTATTGCAATAAGCATTCGAGAAATGCATA
This sequence comes from Cylicocyclus nassatus, assembly GCA_958299035.1. Taxonomy (NCBI): domain Eukaryota; kingdom Metazoa; phylum Nematoda; class Chromadorea; order Rhabditida; family Strongylidae; genus Cylicocyclus; species Cylicocyclus nassatus. The sequence goes on from CATQJL010000316.1 coordinate 77,073,854, forward strand.
CTAAACCGAGGTATAGGGGCCTGCAGGATCGCGAGAGTCGGACGCGCGTACGGCCTTTGCGCCGCGCACGCCTGATATCGCTGGGTCGTAGTCGATTAAGGCTAGATAGGTAAGTTTTTTTTTGTTTTTCTTTACATTTCACGCCTTCTTTTCTTTTCAGACGGTGAGCACATGTTGGTGCGGAGGAGTTTAAGATCTGAATTAAGGTGAGGTGCAGGATTATGCTCAATACGGACTCAATATTGCAGACCTTCCATGCCTGCTGGTTGAGATGTTGGATTTTCTGTCCTGGCTGCCCTGTTACAGCAAACTGTTCTATTTCTACCGTCTATTCTACCTTATCTTGCATATTGCTTGTGATGATGATGATGATGATGACAATGATTAAGATTGTGATGACGCGCATGATGCAAGATGAGGTAGAATAGACGTTGCAAATAAAACGGAGTTTCGTAACCGGGCAGGCGACGAAAAATCGAACATAATCGGACGCCAGAACAGAAAACTCAACATTCTTCAAAGCAGGGGTGAAAAGTCCACAATATTGGCCCGTATTGAGCATAATCCTGCACCTCACCTTAATCTAGATCTTAAACTCCTCTGCACCAACAGATGTTCGCCGCCTGAAAAGAAAAGAAGGCGAGAAATGAGAAGAAAAACAAAAAAATCTCACCTATCCAGCCTAAATCGAGTACGACCCAGTGACATACGACGTGCGCGGCGCAATGGCCGTACGCACGTCCGACTCTCGCGATCCTGCAGGCCCCTATATGAGGATGATGAATCCAAAACTGCTATACGACATCCTGTTTCGTAGATAGAATTATTTCAAAAAAGTGCCGCATCTCCTCTCAGCATCGAGAAAGATGATAACCGAGATAATATTATCTGATCGCTCGACGTGACACTTTCATTTTTTTTTATTCAATTCCCATTCTTTCTCCTTTGTAACACCATGAGCACATAGAAGCTCTTATTTTGCTTGATGTTTCACTGTTTGAGAAAGCTTCTTGTGTAAATTTTTTTCAGCAGACTCACAAGTAACAGATAAATTTTTTCATATTTTTAGCAAGCATTATGTCAACGCTACTCGGATTCGTATGGGTATGCTTAAGCCAACTTAAAGCGCCGGTTTCTGTTAGTGAGAAAGTGCGAAAAACAGCGCTGTAACGTAGAGTTTAACAAGTTCATATAATCAGGCAAAGTCCGCAACCCCTCTATAGGAATTGAAACGATCATGCTTACAGTACACATGTGTTTCAAAGTTAAGAATACTTGTTAAGTTGTTTTCATTGGTCATCTATCCTTGCACCTATAACTCGTTATCTAAATCACTTGTTATATTTTATGTTGTTTTCCTATTACAGTAATATGTAAGCGCTATTTGTTTTATTGCGTCCAAAGTAAAAGAAAGTTTCAGTTGTTTAAGGCGTGGTGTACGTATAAAGGCCAGTGTAGAGTTGGTTTGGTACGAGCGGTATTGTAAGTTGTTATCTCTGACTGTTACATCATTTGGTCTTTGTCTAAAGTGATTGTCTGAGGCTCAAAACTTCTTTCGTATGTGATACTGAACATTACCAAACGGTCACTCTTGCACTCTTGTCTCTATTTGTAGTCAAATGTTTCAGTAATAGGTGATTATTGATGGAACATTCCTGATCATCGGAATCTCACACAATTTCTTACATTCCATGTCATACAGTCTATTCCCCAGTAACTGTTTTCTTGATATTGTTATTGGGAATGTGATTTCGATGCCGCAACCTAAGGTAGATTAATTTGCAGAGCTTCGTTCTCTGACGTCACGATATAGCGGCGCTACACCAATAAAGACTATCAGATGCAATGTAAAAGACTGAACGAAGTAGGTTGGCGTAGCAAGATTTGTAATCAGATGAGAAACTTTATTAGGCTAGGTTGGATAATCCAGTTTGCCCATTTTTCTACCATCCCGTGAAGACGCATAAGATAACATTAAGCGAGCTCAACTGCAGTTCTGCGCAACTTTCAAGATACGGCCTGATAAGATATGTTGGTGGCCCTACAGACAAGATCGTGGTTTCTAATAAAATAATAAGTCAACTACTTACCAAAATCCCTGCGTATTAGTCCAGCATCTACAGTTTGCAGTTGCGAGGCATAAATATTGGTGAAAATAGTGTTTTTGGGGCTTTTGTTGTCACCTCAGTATACAATAATACTCAAAATGATTCCACACTGAGACTAGTATCTGGTAAGAAAATGGTAGAAATCAAAGTGGGCCCAAACAAGCTGCGTAGCGTTACATAGATGCAGCATAAAAGCGATTTCGAATCCCTATTCCATATCTGCTACGACATAATGGTGTAAAGTGTGATTGATGTTGATATTTAGCGCTTACGTAGTTTAGCTTTGCATAGTAAACATAATTTTTTGTGCACAGGTTTTTGGCGTTTTATATCACAGTGCGTATTGCACACTAAGGCTTTGGTAAGCATCTTTCAAAAGCTGTGTCCATACGACATCCTCGACAAAGAATCATCCAGAGACTCATCTCTATAGCCGAGAGAATGTTTGGTGAATTTTGCAAATTTACAAGGTCTATAGGCAGTGGCTCGCGCAAATGCGCTTCACTCTCTTGATAGCATCTCGCTCTCTTCGTGCGAAAGAAAAGCTATCTTTTCCCACGCAAATATACGAAGTTCGAGAGAGTGCTGCACGCAGTCCACAATTCCCGCTCGGTTTTCTGTTCCACTTCCAGGGAGCGGCGGCCGGAGTGGGGTGGAAGGCTTGGTCGCAAGACCTTGCTGGTTGGCAGCAAGCAAACACAAATAATCTTATTCCTATGCGTCGAAGTGTGAGCCCCGCAGCGTTGGGATTTCCTCGGCTTGCCCATGCTGCCTAGGCTGTCGCCTCCCTGCCAATTTCTGCAAAGGCTCGAAAGAGTCGAAAAAGTCCGATGTAGAACTGTGGATGTCCTCGAATGTATCAATGTATCCTTCTTCCAAAAAAAAGCTTGAAATTGATGAGCGACCATTATTGTATTTGCGAGGTATATTATGATTTGTCGGCATTATCGTTGTATCAAAGCTACAAAGATTATTGGCATCAACGTAAAAGCTGGAGAACTGGACCAATTTTTCAGATGTTTTAGTCCCGCCGCGTGGACTTTTTTTATGTTCTTGCTTTTCAAAAACCTATGCACAGAGGTGCGATAGGGGGAGCCAAGTCTCCCCCTACCTTCACTTTTGAGCTGGTACGGGGTGACCACCTTCACTTTTGGAATAAAAAATTTTTCGCTGGACGACAAAGAAGGAAAATAAGCAAAACAAACGCAAAAAAGATTATTGAAAGCATATATTTATGTATACGGCGGCATATATATTTAAAATAAAGGTTTTTAGTAAATGGTGTATTTGGAAGTAAAGCTTAGCAAAACTGTACGGATTTTATTAAGCAAATTATGTTATAACGTATAGCGAAGGAAGTAGGTCGATCCAGGCAGTAACGGCCGAGAACCAGAATTTTGAATATTTGAATAGTGAAAAATCATGCGAAATTTCCACTGTTATAAATCTGTTGTTTGAAGATGTCAGCAGTTGCGACTTCATAGGTTTTGAAGAGTAGATGTTGCTCTATCAGCTAGTGAAGGAATCGGGTCGATTTAAGAGATAGTCGTTGAAAACCAGAGTTCTAAAACTTTTTGCCATTTTTGCGTGTTTTTTGACTTTTGAGAGTTAAACTCTTATAAATCTTGAATGTGGAAGTGTATGATGTTGCGACTTCATAGGTTTTATAGAGTAAGGTTTGCCTTATCAGAATATGTCTTGTCCGTTCCGATCCATTGAAACACCTCCGAGATCCAGGCTCTTGAAAAAGCAGGTAAAAAACAGCTTTTTGAACTTCAACAGCTCGTAACTTCTTCAGAACTGCATGAATCATGTTGCGACTTCATAGGTTAGATTCTTCTCATCAAGAGCTTTCAGATGATATATAATATGTGGGGGTTTAGAGCCTCCTGCGAATTATGACCGGGGGGGGGAGACTTTTCAGGCCAAAGTCTCCCCCTCGCCCATTTTAATGTATTGGCTGGATGGGCGAGGGGGAGACTTTGGCCTAAAAAGTCTCCCCCCCGGGCATAATTCGTAGGAGGCTCTAAACCCTTACATATCATATATCATCTGAAAGCTCTTGATGAGAAGAATCTAACCTATGAAGTCGCAACATGATTCATGCAGTTCTGAAGAAGTTACGAGCTGTTGAAGTTCAAAAAGCTGTTTTTTACCTGCTTTTTCAAGAGCCTGGATCTCGGAGATGTTTCAATGGATCGGAACGGACAAGACATATTCTGATAAGGCAAACCTTACTCTATAAAACCTATGAAGTCGCAACATCATACACTTCCACGTTCAAGATTTATAAGAGTTTAACTCTCAAAAGTCAAAAAACACGCAAAAATGGCAAAAAGTTTTAGAACTCTGGTTTTCAACGACTATCTCTTAAATCGACCCGATTCCTTCACTATCTGATAGAGCAACATCTACTCTTCAAAACCTATGAAGTCGCAACTGCTGGCATCTTCAAACAACAGATTTATAACAGTGGAAATTTCGCATGATTTTTCACTATTCAAATATTCAAAATTCTGGTTCTCGGCCGTTACTGCCTGGATCGATCTACTTTCTTCGCTGTACGTTATAACAAAATTTGCTTAATAAAATCCGTACAGTCCAACAAACTTCTACTTCCAAATACACCATTTACTAAACACGTCTATTTTAAATTTTTATAAATAAAATTTATAGATATTTTTAATATTCATCGTATCTGTGGCCCTAAAGAGGGCCGTTGGGTCGACGTTAGACCTAGAAAGATAGCTCCGTTCGTCCTTCTATCCTCCCCCCGCACCCCCCCCCCCCCGTCGACGTTTTTGGGAGGTGAGTGTCCGACACTACCACCTTCACTTTTGGCCGGCCAGTGGTAGCTGAAACCACCTTCACTTTTGGGGGACCCGGCTCCCCCTATCGCACCTCTGCCTATGCAACATATAGAACTTAACAAAACTGTTTTAAACTTCGTAGTTTTGCTGCAGATTGAGACACTACGACAAACATTCCAGACATTTGCTGTAGATATCGACATATATTTGTAGGAGTGTATGGTTCATTTTTGAAATTGTGACGACAAGTTGACTGCGGTCTTTCCGCACACAAACAGACAAAATACCCATACAAACAGGCAACACCTCAACGCTAAGCTCAGTCACTTCCAGTATCTGAATACTATCATATGTAAGCGGAAAAATTACTTGAGTAGAGATAAAAACTAAAAATTGGGAGTGCGTGCGTGTTGCGCGCGGTCGCGCCATCGTCACGATTTCTCAAATGCCCCATACAATAGGATTTGCAGTCTTTTTTAGTCACGGAATGCGCATTCTCTTTGTCCGGTAGTATCAGTTGTCCTGTGTTTGAGTACAAATCAAATCATCCTCACTGGTTTTACCACTTTGGCTTCTTTGGCTACGGTAGTTTCAAAACATACAAAGTAATTTGTAATTTGGCGAGGTGATTGCAAATATCATCGAGTCAACTTAATATGCGCATTGCACGCCATGGTGTTACTTGATGCTCGTAAGATTAAAACGTGCACATTTCCAGCAATTTCTGATTGCTTCTTTTTTCTTTTACCTGGATATTTATTATTTAGTAGTGCACGTTTCTACTGTTCGTTACTGTAAAAGGTACTAGTTAGAAGTTACTGGTAGCAGGGTGTGCGCGGTAACCGATGACATTCCGCGATGTTTGTATACAAACCATCTACTTAGCTAAAAGTCTACGGTAGCATCTTAGAAAGCATATTTTGCATTATTATTGTAACCGCACGCCATATTTCCCACCTAAGCTAAATTTCGCGTTGACATACGAAATCTTGATTTACGTAAATGGGTTTCTGTAAGGGCGCAGCTTAATGATTTCTGTAGATAGAAGATTTCTGCCGGCATCTCTTGATAGGGCAGCTTCCGAATTTCCAGTAGCACACAAGGCGCAAAAAGTCCTTCGATGTGAGGGCGTAAATGGCTAGCAACTTTTGGAGAATCCCGTCCATCCAATACTATCTACCGTATCCTTATAGTAAGGAACAAATTACAATTTTATAACTATCGGGTCGGATAATCTCTATGAACAAACTTTCTGCGAAAATCGTGCCATACGATTTTTTCGTTTCGCGCTTCTGAGCCCACCGCAGGTTTTTTCAGCTATTTTCAGTCAATAATTTCTCCACAAGTTGCGCGTTTTGCCCATTCTGGACCTTTTAGTTCCATACACCAAATTTTTGTATCATATCATTATGTATGCGCTATGAACGAGGAAATTATTTACTGCTGCAAGCAAAGAAATTTAGTTTCTGAGATGCCGACTCAGGCAGGATTGTATTTGTGCACGTCAATCGCCTAGGGAACATTGAGGAAGTGCATATGTGTATGTCCTTGCTTTTTATCCTGTAACGATCAGCTAGACATTTGCCGCCCTCTTGCCGCACCCTGCTCACTAAGCAGTGAACAGTTTGAAGTAAAATGTTTATCGGTGATGTCAAAATGAAAAACGTTGATTGCTCAAACTGTTTATGAAAAGTTTAATTAGCGGTAAATACTGCGAAAAGTAACTCTAACGACGTTTGATTTTCGAAAACAGCTCTAATGTGAAAGTTTAGTAATTCTGATTTTTAATATTTTATCTTTATATACACTAACAAATTTTTTTCAGCAACATCAGCCCAATTTTGAAATTGGTAAAAATTTTGGTAATTTTAGATGCATGATACGACTGGAATTTTCGAAAATTTAGTCCCGATTACAAACTTCTGTAAGGTAATTACAATAACATGTACAAGCTTTAGATTTTCCAAAATAAATGGAAAAAGCGCCGCAACAGGTAACTCTCTCAGCTAGAGCAGAATAAGACACGGTGTTCTCAATGTACTTCTTATTTGCCTTTGATGTCTTGTCTCTACAAATTCTTTTGTCGAACCTCACGCACTGTTGTTGGAGCTGGCTTCGGCTTGGACTGACAGTAACGAATCACCGATTGGTGCTTGCTACACAGAATTACGGTAGCAACCTTGTTAGCAATTTGCCATTGCCATTCTCGCACAATTTTTTTTCACAAAAAGGGAACTAAATGAGCCAAAAACTTTTTACTGTGGCCTATACGGGGTCGCCGACATCAGATATGAAGCTCGCAATGTACGGTGATGTTTATTCAAATTCTACATCACGAGCCGTGCGCACTGTATTCCTCGGCGGTAAATACTCTTTCCGAAAATTCACACTTTGCGGACAAGTTTACTGTTCTGTAATGTTTTTTCAAAGTCTCGTTTACATTATGAGCTCGAAGATTCAGAGCAGACCATCGATGGGTCGGCCGAAGAGTAATAATTTCAAGAAAGGAACTCTGTTGTGGACGACCGCCCAAGGGTTCAAATCCACTTCCTTTTTCATTCACCTTCACACATCAACTTCTCACTGTGCTGGCATCTTCGACCCGTTGTCTTTTGCAAATAATATAATATCTGTATATTTGCCTTTTGATAAAACTGCCAATCTAGAAAGTTGTATGCGCTTCATATTAGGTCCTAAGAAGTCCCGTAGTTTCCTCGAATAGTATGGTTGGAGTCGCTCGCCTAAACTTTGTGTGATCGCTGTTTCAGAGAAAAGAGATCAAATTCAACATAAAGCCGTTAAAGAACTCGTTTTTAGATGCCCTAAAGTGACACCGTGAAGCTTTAAAATCGAAATCTTATTTCTGGCAATTAGAGCTCTCCTCGGGACCGCCGACTCGAAATTTGGGAGAAGCCAAAAGAGAACACAATTCCCTTTTAAAACTGTCATGAAAGTATAAAGCTGTTCGGAAAATAATGCCGCGTTACATCCTTTCGCAATAGAGTGATCACGAAAAAACAGTTAATGATTATCATTTGCTACAGCAACGCAAGCCTCACAAGTTGGCATTTAAGTATTTGAGCAAACTTTGCACATCAAGTTTAAAGTCAAAACATAAAAAGTTTCAAATAGTCAAATACTCGAATCTCAGTCCGTAGAATCCCTACTAACCTCAGTGTTGCCCAGGCATGTACTCTCCACCTCAGACATTCAAATGTACGTGTTCGAAATTTTCCCATATCTAGAATACTCAAACCTATGAATATTCCGGGCACTTGCGAAACTGCTGTAAGAAAACTGCTGTAACTTCAGGCAGATCACTTTTTGCGAGCTGCAAGTTTTGCTACACAGACAATATTGTCTACAACACGCTTATTTTATTGGATATTTAGCATTTATCTTATTGAGCTTTTAGCATTTCATTCAGAGCCACCAGCATGCTCAAAGAGGAAAAGATCGACTCGAAAAATTGTTTGTTTGTGCAGCATTATCTCAATCATGATAAGCGCTATAGAGTTCATAAGTGGCAGTTATACACAAACTCACCGGTGTTGTAATGAAGAAAAGTCGCAACTCTAGGGAACCATTTCGGGAAAAACTCCTTTGAGTTTGAAAAACTATCCATTTCTTGCCCCAAAAAATGCCCCATTTTCCGACAAGCTGACCTCGAAACCTATCTTTTCGCAAAGAAGGAGCCAAATTTGAGGTTACTGCAAACATTAATTGAGTAATGTCCTGCACATTTTTTGGACCTTCCTCAAGCGAGGCGGATTCTCTAAGACAAAGCCGGCTGCGACGAAACCACTATTCAGACGCAAGTTTGACGGCTTTGAACTTTTGTGCGCATAGAGCAAAATCTGCCAGCTGTGGGTCAGAAACTGGCACCCTCCTCATTCAGATCTTACTCAGCGCAAAAAACTGGAACTAGAAAAACTATCAAATTTTCATCGTTGAAAAGACTTCCTTTTCTGGTGTGTAGATCGAACATAGTATGACATTCTCACAAAATTCAGAAGTGTCATTGAAAAGTTTATGCTGCCTGGTCAATCATATATGGCAGATGTCGCGGGACAAAAAACAACTTCCATACAAAACGAAATGCTTTACGATGCTCTCCGCTTAAGTTGAAGTTTACTTTGGGCAATGGTAGCCCTAGGCAATTTAATTGCAGAGGTGGAAGTTCATTGTATGTGGTGTAGGAGTAGCTACAAAAAGTCCGAGCAAGTCTCGGAATGTGTTAAGGAATGTTCGGCGGAAAATACGAAAAAAGGAGCAGGAGATCTGTTTTCACTAACAGCTTAGAAAAGTAATTTGCGAAAATTAAAGTTTTGCGGATGAGCGTTCTAAATTTTCAAATCAAACCATGCATTGCCTACATATCGATACTCACAATGTGCCAGTACAAGCATGTTTACTAGTAGCCTAGTAGTCACAATTTTTTCACACCTTCTCTACTACTCTTTAATATCTGTCCAGAATTGGATGTCCACAACGGGCAAATCTTCCTAAAATGATTTCTTCAAGAGGAATTGTACTACCCTTGCGGATGCCTTACACGCTGTGGAAACTAAAATGGAGGCCGTAAAAGTGTCTTCGAAGAAAAGCACAATCATATGGAAAAAAACAACGACAAAATTGCTTATTAAATATAGATCAATGTTTAACAAGTTTGTTGTTGTAAATAGAATAGTATTTAAACTTAAGAAAAAAAGAAGATGAAAATTGATTTGCTGAACTGAGTCGTCCGAAGAACAGTTGTTTACCCACCTCATTTGAAGAGACTTTTCCTTGCGCAAGAAAATTCACCTATGTCAGGAGTAGTGTTGTATAATCTCAAGTTGGATGTATAGGCGATTCGTAGCACGCAAAGACTGCGGACGTATCGACGTCTCTTTTAACCGAGCGCTCTTTCGTTTCTCCTACCGTCTGCTGTATCTCCCATTCACAAACTATCTTGGCCGGACGCAACAGCGCTCAGTCTTTGCGTGCGATAAATCGTGTATAGCTTGCCATCGGAAGCATTCACCGACTTCTAACCGCTTATACTCAATCATATATACTTATATAAGATCGTGCTAACAACTGCCATGTCAGTCACCTTTACTCTGTGTAGTCTAGGTGCTCCCCTTCCCCTTTCCCTTCTTTGTATTTTATCTATATAATCAATTTTATAACAATTTTTGTGTAACTCAACTTTTGTGTAGGACACCGCTACACCATCAGGCTAGGGTCCGTACACCCCTAATCCTGATATGGAAGTTCCGAAGAGATTTCTGAGCTTAGAAAATTGATTTTTTTCTTTTGAAACTCCATTTTCTTTGATGTTAAATTTCAAAACATTGTTACCCATTCCCTCCCTCCCTCCTCTCTAGCGCAACGATTTCCTTCCTTCTGATCAAACGGATGTTCGAACGAAAGCGTGAGTTTACATTTCGCCTTGATTTACTTATAGGTAAGTGCGGCTATTTTGAACTTGCACCACCGGATGCTCGTGATCTGTTGTATGCAAATGATCATGCAGTGAAAGGGAAGTGAATAGCCGTTAGTAGCTATAAAGAGTATCTAATTGCGATTGACCGGAATTCTAAGTTGACCGTGACTCATTCACTGGATTCGATATGCTATGAAACAGTTTCTGCGCCTAAGAGCGGCTTGCCGGTGTAAAACAGAAAAGCAGCTAGTATTAATAAAATTTCTATATACAGAGTGTTCCAAAAAAATGTTAACACTGTTTGATCGTCAATGACTTCGTTGCTTTCATGTTTTTCGCCGAGCTTGAGGCACCGTTCTGTAGAGCAAGGTTCAACTTACAAAGGAAGCGTGTTTAGTCGAAGTGGCGTTTTCAGAAGAGACCCATACAGGTTTGAAGAGCCTTGAGCGATGATTCCAAATCTGCATCCCAAATCTGCCAAGCGCCACTGGACGCCGAGTCATGGGCGTTTCTCAGGTCAAAACTGGAACAAAATCGCCCAAATTCGCTCGAATGGTACAGTGTCAAGTATCAGAGCCGTTTATGCAATGGGTACATTTTGATTTATATGGTAATACTTGGCATTGTTTGTCTGAGCGCTGGAAAGATTGTAACAATCGATTTTACCTAAATTCTGCATTCATTTTTCGTTCCAAAAAACGGTCATAACCCGACGTCCGGAAGCGAATGACAGATCTGGAATTTAGATTTGGAATCACCGTGCAATTGTCGTTCGCCATCACTTCAATTACTGTTGTAGGGGCTGCTTATAGCAGGTAATCCTTATAATAGCAGCAGACTTATTGCTAGTAGCCCATTACGGCCCAAAACTACAATTATGAAGGCTGAAACAAGCATGCTTGCTTGTAGAACTGATATAAAGCTAGTATGCCAGTCAATGACCAATTATGCTTGTGGAAACACATACTTGCATAGATTAAACTCAGTAAGAATTGTGGACACCTGATTTGAGATAGATATAACGCGCTGTGATAGCCGAACTCTTTGTGTGCTAGAAATGTGCTCAGCTAGTTTATTAGTACCAACACTAAGGAACTTTAAAAAAAATTTTTTGAGCTTAAATGCTTGACTTTGTTCAGGAACCGCGGTCTTGTAATGGTTAATGCCACATTCGCACTGAGACCATTTGTTCTGAAACTATGTAGCGGAATTATTGATGTTCAAACAAGTAGCAAAATTTGCAAAGTAGTGGAATTAGGAGTTTAGGCCAGTTTTCTTTTCAAAAAGTAGAGCCGTTGCGGTTACTATAAGGATATTTTTCAATTTTCACCACCCTTCCAAAGTTCAATCGTTGCTGGGTAATGATTATAACATCTAGTTGGAATCGTGGACGCACAGCAGCTAGCATCCTACTTTAACTTCCAAACCCAAAACGTTTTTAGAGAACTGGTCAAGAATATCGTACCACTATCAAATAAGACTAATCCCGATGCTAATCAAGTTTGATAAAGCGCATGTAGGCAAAGCGCAAACTTATATTTGATACCATTTGCGACCGCATAATTGATCATTTCAATATAGTTTAATGTTGCATGTGAAGCGTGACTTTACGAAAAAATGCAAAAACGTTTTTTAGTCAGCCTTAACCATCGCCAGTTGTACTGACATAGTTGACAGTGAAGACAACTTTTGCAAAGCTGGATTATACTGTCAAGAAAAAATATCATATTTTTATTTGGCAAAACGGTTTGCACAACTATTTCATAGGAAACTGTCTGTTGTGTTTTTTTTCTTCGGAGGAGTTTCTCCAAAGCACAAAATTTTAATCCGATTTTGACGAGGAAGAAAAAGCCAGAATGATTTTTGTCAAAAATTTATTGCTCAAAAGTTCCACTTTGAAACAAGCTTTTGGCAAATCTCACTGATATCTGAATGTTCATTTGAAGCTGAAAAAAAACCTTATTATTACATATAGGGGGCAGCAGCATACCTGGCTTGGGTTTTCTACAGTCGTAGTTTTTAAGGAATTCAACACTCTCCAAAATCATTGTACAACCAGGAATTGCGTGTAAGATCACTTCCCAAGACAAAGCTTGAAGGCACATGCGAATTTAGCACCACGCACTGATCTATATTTCTGAGAGCATTGCAAAGGATTAGTCGTCTAACTATTCGAACGAACTTTAATGAACTTTACGAGCTTTCGGGACGACCTAATATAAAAATATAAAACGCAGCTGTTGCTTGTGAATTCTACGAAAAAAATGCAAGTATTTATCACAAATCGTTCTGGCCTCATTTAGCAATACTCGAAAGGTGAAGACAAATTTCCTCAAATACAGACTATTGTTTTGCAAAAGAGTTAACAACAGTATTTGTTCTGCTATCAAAGAAATGTACAGCTCGAATCTATAAGGAAAACCACGAAAAAACAACTTTCGAGTATGCCATTGTTACACCCAGTAACTTTCTAGCAAAAATGCAAGAAATGCTGAGTGATCTGAACACCAGCCTGCGGTAAGTTTTCTTACTCTTTTTTTGCCGCACCGCTGCGTACCACATCTCACTTTTTGAAAAGGAGATTTGAAAGAGTCTTCTTTTGAGCGGCATATGAAAAAATCTCTTTGTAGGAATCAAAAATTTCGCCCTTGTGTGGAAAGCAGCATGCTTAGCGTAATTAGCGGCCACCCTGTATAACCCTCCTTTGGAACGAGAGGGCTCCTTGTGGGATGGAACTGCCAATCCGGTGGCGGAAGAGAAGAAACCGTTTGGAATTTCTTCTTAGACGGTCCAGGCTCTTCGGGAAAACTGAACGTAAGCAACAGGTGAGTTATGGATTCCTTCTTTAGATGCCTTCAACAATGTATTAGGTTGTCTGGAAATTATTGTCCGTTTTGAATTTGAACGACAATAAGTCATACACTTCTTATTGCTAGATAGTATGCAAAACACTTCGATAGAGCAAAGCATCCTCTACAAGATGGCAATCTTACTTTAGCGACAGCTTTGATCCATCTCGAGTTTCAAATCAAAAACTAAAAAGATTCAAATGCCCGAAAAATCTAGAAAAATCGTAACTTTGCTAATAAAAATCCTAAAAAAATTCTAACATGCCCACGTAAACACTGTCTACACAAGACATCTATATACGCCTTTGCCGTATTTTTTCCTCTGCTAGAAATCAAGAAAATGCATTTTCTCGTGCATTTGCCAAAGTGATGCTGTGCTATCCCCACATAGGTAGTTGTATACTACAAGCCTGTAGAAGTACAAATGTAAATTTTCAGCTCTCTATAAGCTATAGTTCTCGAGAAATCTAATTTTCAGTCTGGATTCCTTGACTTGGGAAAGCTATATTCGATGTTTCTCGAAAACTAAAGCTTGCACAGAGCTGAAAATTTATGTTTGTACTTCTACAGGTTTGTAGTGTACAACTACGTATGTGAGGATAGCACAGCATCACTTCGGCAAATACACGAGAATTTGCATTTTCTTGATTTCTAACAGAGAAAAAAATACGGCAACGGCGTGTATAGATGTGTTGTGTAGACAGTATTTACGTGGACAAGTTAGAAGTTTGTAGGATTTTTATGAACGGAGTTACGATTTTTATCGATTTTTCGGGCAGTTGAATCGTTTTAGTTTTTGGCTTGAAACTCGAGATAGATCAGAGCTGTCGCTAAAGTAAAATTACCATCTTGTAGAGCCTGCTGTCAGGGCTCGGCACAGCTGGCACCGGGTCAAGCTGGATATCGTTTTTGGGGCCGAAAGCAAAGGGGATATCGTTTTTCCGGGGTCCGGGGAGGAGCCGCTGGCATGCCACTGACATGCCGGCGGCGGCATACCGGCTGCATGCCAGCGGCGGGAATTCAAATTGTGCCGGAAACAAACAAAGGCCTTATTTACAAACAAAATGCAATCATATGACACCAAATTTGGTGTGTACATGCGCGTTGGGAGACTCGAACTACAGCCTAATCTATGAAAACTTATGTGAATGGAAGCTGTGCCCAACTTTTTTCTGAATTAGCTGGCACCGTGCCAGCTGTTTGCCAGCTGAGCTGGCACCGGCCCTTTGCCCACATAAGTTTCATACTTTTCTGCATAAAATTTATCTACAGTGTAAAATTTTACATACGGTGAAAAAACCAATCCATAATGTTAACTTTTCGGCGTTTTATAGCCATCTGAAACTTCTCGATCTTCTTCGTAGTCGAGAAATCTGCTCCAATCACAAAGCGCGCCCTAAGCAAATGCAGCGCGAAGTTTGCCGATTTCATTTCGTCACTTCCTCAACTCAGTATTTGAGTCTTGGATGAGGATGAGCTTTATTTCAACAAAAATTTGTGGTTTCTAGTATTAAGCGTGGCTCTGTTTCTGTGCAGTTACAAAGCAAGTACTATTTTGTTGTTTGTTACTCGCGCAAATCTTTTGTTTTACTGTTTCCGTTGCTCGTACATTTTACATATATTTTTTTCCTTTGATTCTCCTAATTATATTCACTGCAGCAAAATGTCAACAAGCTGGGGAGCTCAGTATCCGAAGTTGAAGGGAAATCTTCAACTTGCAATCAACCGTTTGAAAGTGATGGGCAAGAAGAAGACGGAAATGGCAATGAAGGCACGTACGGAGATTGCTGAATACATAGCACGTAAGGCTTACACGTTCTTGTTATGCGGTGCTCATAAGTTGTAAATTATTTTTCTACTCTGAAAAACATTTTGTTATTGATCGCCCGAGGCTTTGTGACATTATTGGAAGAAGAAATTGTCTGTTACCTCATATCGTTTTGTTTAATATATCGCGTAGTATGCCAAACTAATCTGCAGGACCCGTCATACTTCGCCGAAAGAAAACCAAAAGCGCTCAAGAAGTCTAAAAGTGCCCAAAAAGCCCAAAAGCGCCGAAAAAGTCCAAAAGCGTCAGGGAGAGCCGGAATGCTCCTGGAACCTCTTGCTTTTTTTTGATGTGCAGAGATAGAAAATGAAGCAAAACAACTCGGTTGCAAAATCAGCATACATGTCTTAGCGGCAAAACTTGCGCGCAAAAGGGAGCCTTCCTGCTCTTTCTGGCGCTTTTGGTCTTTGGACTTCTTCGGGCGCTTCTGGGCTTTTTTGAGTTTTTTGGCGAAGTATGACGGGTCCTTGAGCTAAATGCTGGTAATTGGTTCTTTCCAGTTGAACATAAATTCTTTCGTAAGAATGATTAATGTGACTGTCGAAATTACTCTGATTTCCAAACCTTCAAAACAGGTCAAAGTTTTCAAAATCTCCTGGCGCCAGCTCGTGCCGAGCCCTGCTTGCTGTGCTCTATCGAATGGTTTTTTGCATACTATCTAGTAATGAGAAGTGCATGACTTATTGCGATGGAAATTCAAAACAGACATTAATTTCCGGACAACCTAATATCTTTTAGAACTAATAAAATAAAATACTTGTATATTTGAATTTTCTTAGATATTGCTATCATCACATGAAGCAAATATTTTGCGATCACTTCATCAGTCTTGTAAGGTTGCTTTGCTCTATAATGACATGCTTTTACATCTATATATTCCCAGTGTGACCGAATACGGAGTCTGAAATTCCGGGCAACCTAATACTATGCGCTAAGCGCGGCGGGGCACACTTAGCACCAATTAATGTAGATATTTACCGCTAACTTTTAGCGCCAAAAGAAATCCTTTATTGGTGAAATCTTTGTCTCCCATTTAGTATGGATATCCTCGCGTTTTATAAGCTGCTCCGCAGCCGAATTCGCTACCAATTGCTCGAGAGTGTTGCTTTTATGCCTCCTAGGAACTTTGGCTAATCAAGCCCTTCAGAACCGATTAGCGTACACTGGATTTCGATGGCACTGAAAATTCAAACAACTATCAATTTCCTGGCGTCAAAGAAAACATATCTTTTTTTCTTCCGGCGTATGGTAACAAATTTTTTCTTTTGGGTTCCATGGTATATTTCTTTTCGGATCTCGATTATATTTTTTTCTTGTAGGAAGAAGCGATGATTCTGCTTATTCAGACGTCTGTTGCACTTACTTGGAGCTAAGTAAAGGCAAAGTTTACCTTCTGTTGCAGAACTTCCTGGGAGTGCTACCGACCAAGAATTGAATCCTGCTTGAATGAGGGTTTCCTACAGCAACTGCCACAGGGATGGAGGCAGACGTGGAAGCAGGTGGTAAGAGTGCTAACATTCAGAACAACATTGTGAAATTGGGATTCAATTGTACCCAGTTGTACCACAATTAGTACACTTCTTCGACCTACTCAGACAACTGCATCGGGAAGTTCGCGGGTGCTTGCTCGGCCACCAATCATCCATGCCGCGAGCTGTCCGGTATAAACCGATACTGGAGATAAGTGACCGCGGCGCATCCTGTAAGCGCCCGATAGTTGACCCGATTAGCATGCTTGTGAGGCCTAGGAAGAGTGAAAAGTCTTTTGCATTGTCTGTCATGAGAATAATTTTAGTGCAAATTGAGCAACTTGTTAGCTCATCTGTCGACGACTTCTAATGTCGACGATAACACCCATCCGACTGCCGAAGTTTGTTCCTTAAGCATAAAAACTTGACTGTCAGACAGGAACAAACACGAGAAACGATTACACAGACTCACAAACACTTAGAGTAGCCCATTGCTGCGGCGTACCTCACGCGGATTACGCCTTAACCTACAGTGTGTAAGAAATCCGGCCTTTGATAAGACCCGCGGCCCGCCGAGTGAGGTGATTGGGCCGCGACTCTCCCGATAACCTCTTCCCATTTTCAGCTTTGGCCGCGGCGTTCCCGGTGAAATTTACATGGGCCGTGGCGTGCGCGGCTGGAATTTTAAGGGCCGCGGCGCGCCATGTAACACGCTTTGAGGCCGCGAACTTTCCGATGCAATTGTCTGAGTAGTAGCATGATATTTGCTTTGCCATTACTCGACAAACATGATGATTTCGTGAGTGATGAGCAGTTGAACATACTGAGATTTACTAACTTATGTTATTGATATACATGTAATAGTGCTCCACTTCATGACATTCAGTAGACGTAAAGAGTCTAGTTCATAATGAACCTGTGCAAACTTACTGAGTATATAAGCTCATAACGAAGCAACGGACAAGCACAGCCAAGTCATCAATTTTATGAGTATATTGTACAGCCTTTACAAAATTCTTCTTCGTCTTTCTCTTTTCCTTCTACCTCTTCTTGTGCGAGTGACATTTTTGGCTTACTACTTTGAACTCAAAGCTCCAAAATAATCGGTGCTCTAGCTAGAACGCATGTATCGGTGACTGAATACATTGACGGAAGCAGCAGTAGTTGATCTGAATCCTTTCTTTCATTCAAGAGCATTTCTTCAAAAGAGTTGGCAAGCGAAAAATAAGTTATTGAGATGATGCAGCAGCACCTTTTTGTTCTTCTAACAAGTCACAATTTTGACGTTTTTGAAAAACGATAGGCGGTAGCTTAGAAAAGTCACGATGAATGGCCTGCTTTTGAATTCTCAACTTGCTGCTCTCTTCATTGCTTCAAGCGGGTCTTCATAGTTCGTGACTTTGGATTGCCAAAACGCGAAAACTTTGATAATATGAGAAAATTAGAGCAAATGCATGCCGCTTCTTAATATTATCAGCTAAAAAACCAGAACTTCGTGAAGCTACGCTTTCCCAGCGTTGTAGTCATATACATTCATCCAAAAGCAAAGCAACTTAACGTGAACCCGCCGATAGATAGCTACGAAGGCACAAGTAAAGTGGTGTAAAAATCTCTACTTGTTTCTTACTACTTAGTTGGCTAATAAATAATTTCGGTCGCTTTTGCGGATCTAACAAATGCTAGACAATTTTTGTCCACTTTTCTGTATCTCTGGAAAGAGCACGTCATGGCAATTGCGTTGTTTGAACAGAGTTAATTTTTTGAAGAAAAAGATCCGTAGGAAAGTGAGAGACCCTAGTTTTCTCACTGTCGCAAAGGCAGATCTCGGTTTTTATTGTTATTCGATAAAAATAGAAAAGTTGCCTGTTTTTAAGTATTTAATGACTGTTCTCTACATCCATTACAACGTGAAAATGAAATAAAAAGTCGTACATTTGAGCTTTTTAGTAAATTTAGCCATGTTGAGTCATAAATGTACTTAACAAAAAAAATTGTAGCTGGCATGCAATCGAGAAGGCTTTAAGCTACTTATTTCAAAAAGATTTATGGATTAGAAACATCTAAGTCTTTGAGAACTTTTTCAAGACAAGACGAAATTATTTTCTGGCTAACCTAATATACAAAATTGCATGTTACTTCTATGAAGTGGCAAAAAATGGTGAGATAGATTAGTATCTAATTAAACGAAAATCAAAAGTCTGGCGAAAGAGCAGAATAAGTCCTACAAGATGCTGTTTGAACAATCTTAAAAAGTTCGATAGGCGAACAGTTAGAGAGAAAAATCCAGGAATTTTAAGTGCTCAAAAATCGGTGATTTGTTTACGATATTTTACAAACCTCTAGCTTGCTCTTTACTTGTCGCATCAGCAATGCATATGTACATTTGTGGATTTTTCCAAGACTGAAAATTAAGAATTTAAAATTCGGCATGCTCTAGCGAAGCAAGGCTGATTGTGGCGACGTAGAGTATTTTAATAGCCTCTGGAAGATAACAATAAATTTTCAGCCCCTTCGGACTTTAATATCAAAAAATATCAATAAAATGAAAAACCCGAGAAGAGTTTTTGAACTTTTGAGCAATTTTTATTTTGCGATTTCAAGTCATGAATAACTACGGCAAGTATATATGTGGATATCTGGGCCCGTAGTAATCCACCCGACATGATGGCATAAGACATGACGGCGACCTCGCGAACCTCATGACAAGCTCATGTTTTGGACGTGAGGTTCGCGAGTTCCTATAGCCTCTTGATTTTACAGGTAATCACAGTGCATGAAAGGTCGGCCGCAAAACCATTGCGCCTGATGGGATGGAACTCTCCTCTGGTCAACAAGAGTCAGCACGTTAACCTGTTGAGCTACACGTGCACATTTCCTTTCATTCTAGGAAAGTTAATCAAATTTATCAGTTACTTTCGCATTAACATGTTCATCATACATACATGCGCACTATTGAGCTAGCCAGTCGTGTGAGGGTAATTTTCTCCCAAGCCTTTTTTGTCAAATGACAATGTGCAAACTGGAACTAGCCGGTAACAAGTTCTCGAACTTGTCAATCCGCGCCAGTCGCGTCAGCGAGCAACGACGCGCAAGTCCTTAGTTCAAATTAATGCTCGTCTGCAAGGCTATTAGTTGCAATGCTATACAAAACTGCTATACAGGGCTTATCAAACGCAGTGTCGCTTGCATCAGCATCTCCACTCCCGCGCTGAGCTCTGCATCTCATTCGCAAACATGCTCTCTGCTCACTTTCCCAGGGCGAGCTTGGGAAAGGCGGAGCCTCAATCGACTGGAAGTGATTAGAGAGCATTTTCGCGGAAGAGACGCAGAGTCCAGCGTTGGAGTGGAGATGCTGATGCAAGCGACACTGCGTTTGATAAACCCTGTAGATAGTGAATGAATGATTGCAAGTGTTTGTCTTGGGTCAGGTACAACTGCCCCGTTTGAGGTTGGAACCTTCGGTCGACACATTAGGGTAGAGATAAAACCTCGATCCCACCGAAAGACGGTCCACAGGCGCGATTTCTATGTAGGTCATGAACTCAGAAGCGCAGTTCAGCGTTATAAGACCTGAATAGTACCCAACAAAGTGCTTTGTTGGGTACTATTTAGCTGTCAAAAGTTTCCTTGGACAGATGTTGATGAAAGTGATTAAAATGCTTACGATTTTGATGTTAGTTGCATTTCCAAGGGTTTCTGACCTTGAACATATACGTTCCGATTTTAATTTGTGGTGATATACTGAACAACCCGTGCGGCCATTTGATGTATCTTCTCACAAACTCCAAATGCATCTACAACGTTGTAAAACACAATTATATGCTATTTGATGACCTGCTGGCAATAAAATCGCGCCTCTTAACATACAATCGTAAAACTGTGGAGACGGGATTCTCAACGTAAATCCAAGAAGGGGTTAGAAACAGACTTGCTTTGCTCTTGCTGAAATGCTTACTTGGCCCGAAACGGCACTGCGTCAAGCTGATGGTATGCTACAAACAAATTCGAGATCAGAAAAAGGATGGAAACGACGAATATGCTGGAGCGAAGCTTTATTAACGGTTATGACCCTACTCTTTTCAAAAGAAGCTGCACATGTGTGCAGCTTCTTTTGAAAAGTGCTGCAGGCCTCAGCATGAGATGCAAAAATGCACTTTACTTGCCCATTCGTTCTCGTGAGAGCCCACTGTAGCCATACCGAACAAGAAGAAAGGAGAATAGCTCTTGATAAGCAAAAAGAATAGAGAACATAAAAAGAGATATAACTTTCCCCGTTCAATTTACCATGTGCTACTTACCCTTTGTTGGTGGAACAGTTTGACTAAAGGCGAAAAATTCAGACCTATTCCAACCCAAAACGACAACATACAGTTCAGTAGATTTTCTCGCTTAATTTGATGTGCTTGCGATGCAGACAAAATGTAGTGACCTTTGTGCGTGAACATATAGGCATGCCAGTAGTGCCGCCGTTTTGCGCGCGCAGATGGCAGGCATTACAGGCGTAGCTAATTGTACACGCGCAAATTCCACCGCATTTTTTTGGCACCGCAAGCACACCATGTTGAAAAAATCTAGTCGAGTGTATATCTACTTCAAGTGCACAGATATAGGGGTTGAAATGGTCACTGCTGACGCACATTTGCCAATCAAAACCCCTAGCATGGTAGGGTCGACAAAATAGAGAGACACCAGTTCAAAACTTGCACTCTAAAATGATAAAACTGAGTCGAAACAGAAGTAGTTATAGTTAAGGTGATAAAATGAAGCATTTTTACCTGGCAAGATGAAGTCGTAGGTGTGAAGCGATCCGACTGCTTTTCCACCAAACGTAAACATTCGTTAATTCCATTCTCACCCTAAGACATCACAGAAAGCACCAACAGCGTATGAATCTGAAAGATACGACTGACCTTACAGAAGAAAACATCGAAAGAGCAGATCTGATATTTTAACTGCTTGCTACAAGTAAACGGTTGAGCAATTCCTAAATGTTTTTGGAAGTTGCGAGTTATATGTTATAGTTATGTTATAGTTAACAACCTATATGGAGGTTTGCCTTGAGAAGGACAGTCTCAACCACACTCATCGTAAAAAACATGATATAGAAGCAAATTCTTTTCTCCATGTAAGAATGCTTTTCCTGTGCTCATGGGCTAGCAAAAAAAAACGAAAACTTCCAAAAGTGCCTTTTCAAACGTAGGATTACTCTGAAAACTTTAGAAAAGCAGACTGCTTTTGCAAAAATGAAGAACTGTCTGCGTTGGAAAACCATCATCTTGAAACAATAGGAACATAATAGTGATGTCAAATAGAGTCACCTACAAATGATAACAGTTTAACAACCTAGGAGATATAAAGTTTGATCTAAGCCGAAAGCGGCCATGCGTGCGAGCGAGGCGTGAGCAAGCGTACAGAGGTTTATTCTGAGTGCCACGGTCGACACGGTTCAGGTACTCCTCGCTTGGGTCTTTCACATGATACAATACCGCATCCGATATCGCGAAGACCTTAGCGGATGCGTTATTGTACCACGTGAGACACCGAGCAAGGCGGCTCGCGAGGAATCAAACAACGTCGACTGTGTCACAAAAACTGAAAGCCCCTCTATGAGCATTAACAATGAAAGATACGTAAAGGCCACTTTTGCTTACGATGCGGAGTAAGGCTCTGGCCAGACTTCGCCCAAAAGCGGTCAAAAGCGCCCAAGAGCGCCCAAACTTCTCTAACTTCTCCTCACTCTCTCTCATCTCTCCTCACACAAGAAAGTGAAGAGACACCAGAGAAATTTGGGCGCTTTTGAGCTCTTTTGGGTGCTTTTGGCCGCTTTTAGGCGCTTTTGAGAGCTTTTGAGCGCCTTCGAGCGAAGTCTGGCCAGGGCCTAAAACCTTATACTTGTTCGATAAAATAGCGTTTAGTTAGGGTTTAGGCAAGTGAAGAACAACAGCAACGAAACGCTGAATCTGACAAAAGCAAAAAGATAAAAGTAAAAAGAATCATAAAAGAACCAAAAAAGATAATTAAACAAACCTCCATAGAGAAGATGTGTCAGATACATGGAGATTTCAACGACGCAAAAAACGATGCGAATGCTCCAACAGGGAACCATAATCATTTGAACTTTCGGCTGGTTGAAACCTCCTTGGCAGTTATGCACCGTCAGCATAAGGGAAGTGTAGAAACAAAGCTGAAAGAGGAAAACAATGGAAAAATCGAAATTGGTCAAGCATGCGATAGTTGTGCTATCGGAATTCTCAAAGAGATCAAGGAAAAGCTTATTCAGGCAATGAGGAATCTACAACCGTGTGGCTGTTCGATTAAGACGTAACAAACATAAAATAGACATACACCGACAGTGAATTTTAAGACCAGCAAAAGCTCAGATAAACTCAAAACTTGTTGTATCTTACAAAAAACTTTAAAAAACTTAGAAAAACCCATCATGCCAGCGATTTTTGAACATTTGTGACTGTTACAAGTATACCTCACTAGCAAAAGAGAAACATAGAAAATAAAGAAATTGATCAAAAATCCGCCAGATAGCGAGTGTATGTCATGAACCTGCCGGCATCTCGACATGGTCCGACCACAACGAGATGCTGGCGAGTTGCACTCCTCAATATACATGCTATTTTCCTTTCTTTGCTGACATGAGGGCGAGATGCCGGCAGGTTGAGGGCGAGATCGCGGCAGAAATCTCGACAAAATACCTCACGAAGTTGGCGGCAGGTCAATCTCTTGGGTCCAAAATTCAAAGTTGTCGGGATTTCTCGGATTTTTTTCGATCTCCATCTGGTGCCCACCTTTAAGCTGGACCTTCAGACCTGGAGAGTGCCAGACTTATTGCTTTGGGAAACCTAGAGAGGGCGTTGGCAGTTTTCATGACCTGAGGGTGAGATCGCGGCGAGTTGAGGGCAAGACCTGCCAGCAGGTAGGGTAGATTACTACGGGCCCTGATGTGTATTGTATATGCTTGATCAAGTTGGAACATCGCGGAATCCTTCTAGATGGAAATTCGAGTCCTGGATGTTCAAAGTTTCTGAATCTTTCCGCCGAACCTTATGTGGCTCGAACTTGCGGTGATTGTGCGCAAACTATCTTGCAATGCTTACAATGTTTTATTGAAGGATGCATTTTATACAAAAACAGGGCTCTCTTTCAACGAGCAAAACTGGAAGTTGGCAGAGCGGTAGTTTTCGGTAGTGTGCTCAAAAAAGGATGATATCAAATGTTCTACTATTGCTGCTAGGTTACTATAGAAGCAAAGCTACCACGAATGTCAGACTGCTTATGCGATTTTCGATTAGCATTTTTCAAAAGGCCTAATATTCTGCCATAACTGAAAGATATTCTCTATCGCTTTTTAGGTAAGCCGCTTTTATCTATTAGTGCCATACTACTTTGCAATATTCTTATAAACTTAGTCGAAGTTAATTTGGGAAGAACAGCACAACATTTAGAGAGTTTAAGATGCATTTTTTGATCTGCTTTTACATGCCTTGTATTTGCTAAAAAGTGTGAACGAAAGAGCAAGCCCGATGGATTCTTTGAGGAACGTTTGCTAGTTGAAGAAAGTTCTGTGTATTTCTAACATAAATGAACCTGATCTTTCATTCCAAGAGTTGACAAACGGTAATAGAAAGAAGAGACAAAATTCGTCTCAAGATTGAGCTCATACGACTTTTTTCAAGATTTTGTTTTTTGTGTCTACAACTTTTGAGGCTAGCAAACAGCTTCTTCAACAAACTCGTTATATTTCCCACTCTATCGTAAATGCTAAATGCTATCTCAAATGTCTGGAACACCGCTACTACCAATTACAGTTTATCAACAGTAGATGCTTTTTGATGTTCTCAATTATCTTTCTTTAATGTTAAGAACTGACAAAAATCTCCTAATAATCAATTTGCAATTTTCAGGTAATATATTGTTCCACAAGCTTTTGTTCCTTGCGCTTTTGGCACTTGTGTACTGTTCCTCCAGTTCCTCCAACTCCGGATCCTCCGAATCCTCCGATTCGTCATCGTCCATGAGCTCCTCAGAGTCGAGCTCCTCAGGATCCGAGCCTGTAAGCCCAGTCAGTTCGGGGGAGCAGCATCCTATGGAGGATGAGGCTGCAAATTTTGATCTTCCATATGGCATGAGTGCTTATGAACGCCATCTCCGACTCCAGGATTACCACCAGGTCAGGGTTTCCTACAAGCTCTTTTGATAACTGATGTAAATTCATTACAGTGCATAGACAAATGCATGGACAACTTGAAAGAGCAGAAATTACACCTCAATCTTCTTATGTACCGAGAATGCGAAAGCGGCTGCTACGACATATTGAAGGCTCCATGATTTCGAAAGTTCTTTGCGATTTCCGTGATTGTTGTCTCCATGGAAATAAACCTTTGTTGCAAAATTGTGTCTATCTTGTGCAAATCTGTAAAAGTCAATCTCTCCTCAAGTGCAATCATATTTTTTCGTTGTCACCCATTTCTAAGATGTTCTTATATATATATTCTAGCTCAAACAGTTTTGGTCATGGACCCTATGAAGATGGTCTCCCTGCCTCGAAAGGATAAAAATCAACACGGGCTTAGTTTGATTTTTTCCAAAAAATTACCGGTCAGATATGATAGCATTGAAATGACTCAAATGCGGTTTGCTGTCAAAGCAAAACAACCCAAAGCGTTTATTAGAACGTCACTGTCGCTTTCAGTAATGACTCAAATTTTCCTCTTTGATTCTTTTTGCCATGTGACTTTAGTCAGGAAAGACTAGAAATGATGACTTGAGGCACCTGGCTACCGCTTGTTCCGCCGCTCAGATGATGGAAAATAACCACTTCTTCCTAACAGTGCTTCACCTCTGCTTCGCAAAAATTCGCACCAGTCATCAGGGAATAAGAGTAAACTTACGCTCTAATAGCTTATTTCTCACATCATTCCAAAGTTGCCCGCAGCGAGCAACATCTAGTTGAAAACAAAGACCATCTTTATCAAATCTCAAATGCTTGAAGCATTGTAGATTATTCCTCACTGTAATTTCGTGACTGACAAACTCTACACACCTTCACATTAAGCGGTCATTATAAGTCATAAGCATGTCATTTTTTTCTTTTCAAACTGCTCAGTAAAAAAAGGATCGTTAAAAAAGTTGTTGATTGATTAGAAAATAGATTTAACGTACATTGGTAAGTGAACCAAAAAATCTTTTGTTAAGAGCTGTTAAGATGAATAACAACTCAGATTTTTGACACATGTCAAAAGGTCACTCTTCTTCCTGTGAAGTTATAACCAAACTAGGTACAAGGAAAAAAACATTATCCTTTCTTGAAAAACGGGTTCAACGGAAAAGTACCCATCAACTTTAGATGTGGATGTATGCTAGAAAAAAGCATCGTTTACCCGAAATGACTTTCTGGGATGTATCGATCTCTTCCACTCTATATAACTGAATTCACGCAAGTTTTTTCGCACTTCTTTTCCAGCGTAGCAAATATCTCGTGCATCGCAACTCTAATTTTGAAGAGAAAACTTTCATAAAGGATAATCTGCTTACATCGGTTTTACACCTAGCATGAACACTTGCTGAGCTTGCTATTCTGGGTTTTTTGAAGTTTTCTTACTAGCACTGATGCTGTTGGACATTTCTCAAGATGACGATATAATACGAAATAAACCAGCCGCTATTCCGCTAACTTATGCACGCCCGCCGGAGCGTCAACTTTGAAACAAAGACGAGAGCACAGCAAAGAATCAACACGTTTACGCTCAGTTCAACTTTTTCTTTCAAAAACATTTTCGGTCAGGATGAAAACATTCGAAATGACTCAGAAGCTGCTGGCAATTCGTTGTAAAATCAAATTGCAATAAAATGCGTTTATTAGAGCATCTCTGTCGAGTTAATTATCTTCCGTTTTGAATCATTCTCGGCTTGTATTTAGACAGGGAAAATTAAAGAAAATAACTTGAGTTACCTGGCTACCGCTTCTTTCACGGCTCAGATGACGGAAATTAGCCCACTTCTTGTACTGAGCAAATCTAGTATGTTAAGTAAACACTAATGTTTGTATAATGTCATTTTTTACTTCGAATGTGTTGAATAAACATTAGGACGTTGTTGATTAGAAACAATCTCTTGTTAAAAGCTTCTAAACATGATGACATGTCAATTTTTTGAACATGTGTCAAAAGATGTTGTCCTGGTCAAATTTATCACAAAAAGGTTGATGCTCCTCTCCTGTATGTTACGAGCAGATTTGATACAAGGAAGAAAAAAGTATCTTCATAGAAAATTGGGTCCTGCCAATGGAAAGGTACTCAATTTTAGAATCTAGCGGCTTAGCAAATCTTCGATCTAAAATTGTCTGGGGTAATCTGACGCGCTGATCTTCAAAACCTGAGATGAGCTGAGCTCATAGATCAGCCACTTTGTCGAATAATTTTTTGCTGGTTGATCCTTCGCTGGATCCTTGTCTCCACCTAATTTTTAGTCATGAATTTTTTGTATGGCTCGCTGACTATGCTGAATTTTGGCTTTGTAAAAATGTCTGGTAGTTGAAACTAAACGACAGTAACTTTGTTCACTCTGTATTGAGAGTATGAATATTGATGCGCTACGCACGGAGTCCCAAAAAAATGTGAACACTTTTGATCGTTTAATAACTCTCTTGCTTTCAAGTCTTTCGCCGAATTTGGGGGAGCTTGAGGTATTGATTCTGTAGAGCGAGGTCCAACTTAGATATACAGTATGGACCAAATCATCAATCACTCTTTATTACTGTAGGATTATATGAACTTTGAGAAGGATTTTGGAAAGTGAAAGCGATTTGTGCCTAAGGAAGAAAACCGAAAAGTCAGAAATCTTGTACTGGACGATACAAAGCAGCTAAACCTTAATATGAGCTTTCATGAGTTATTTCAGGTTCAGGGAAATATCTGTTTTTTCAGTGTCCGTCAGAAATGTGATTATACCACTAAAATATTAGGTTGTCCGGAAATTAATGCAGGTTCTGAATTCCAATTGCAATAAGTCATACACTTTTCATTTCTAACGTAAGTAGGTTGCAAGACACCATCCGATAGAACAAAGCAAGCGTTACGAGATGGCTATCTTGCTTTAGCAACAGCTCTGATCCACCACAAGCTTCGAGCCAAAAAACTAAAAAAATTTGATTGCCTAAAAAATTGTGAAAAATCGTAACTCAGTTCATGAAAATCCTACAAAAATTCTAACTTGCTCACTTAAACACGATCCACATAGGGCATCTATTAGGTTGTCTCTAAAGTTTTGTCCGTTTTTTCGAACCACTGTAAAACCAGGCACAATAAAGACCATAATCTTATGCTTTTTTGATAATTGCCAAAATTCTTTACCCGTCAATTTTATCTGCTCAAAGTTCGGCTAATTCTCAAAAATTTTATTTCAAAGTTTCGGGAAAGGTTAAGTATGGATCAAATAGAGCGATTCTCGGACTACAAGCCTACTCTGCTGTTAGTATGATTTAATATAATTTTTTGAAGCTTTAGTTTTCGAAAAATATCGAATACAGTTTTCGCTAATCATGTGTTCCAAGCTAAAATTCAAATTTCTCGAGAACTAAAGCTTGTAGAGAGCAGAAAATTTACGTTTGTACTTCTACAGGCTTGTGGTATACAACTACCTATGTGGGGACGGCACAGCACCACTTCGACAAATGCACGAAAATCTCCGTTTTCTTGATTTTCAACAGAGAAAAAAATACGGCAAGGCGTATATAGATGCTCTATGTGGATTATGTTTACGTGAGCAAGCTAAAATTTCTATAGGATTTTTATGAACTGAGTTACGATTTTTCTCAATTTTTCGGACACTTGAACGTTTTTAGTTTTTGGCGCGAAACTCGTTGTGGATCAGAGCTACTGCTAAAGCAAGAAAGCCATCTGGCAGAGCTTGCTTTGCTCTATCGAACCGTACCTTGCAACCTACTTAGAAATGAGAAGCGTATGACTTATTGCGGTTGGAATTCAAAACCTGCATCAATTTCCGGACAATCTAATAGCTCAGGAAACTGGTGAAAAGTTTTTAGTGAAAGCTGAAGTGCAGTTCATAATTGTATGAACACCCAAAATTTTGTAAGTTTTCGGGCTTTTTGATAGAAACTCAAAATGCCGTTGGTACCACGTGATAGAACACAGCCGAAAACGGTATATGACCCATAAGAATGGAAATCGATGTCAATTTTAGGAATGTTTTTGCTCTTAATGCGAATTTTTAGCGGTTCATAATTAATACGAACACCTCAGACAAAGGTCCAATTTTCGTTTAAGATTTTTTTTTGTAGAGTTACAGTAACAAAGTCTGACATATCTGCTACGCACTGAATCCAGTGCAGTTCAAAAAGAGGACCGTTACTTTTTTTCAGAAGGCTGTAAACGCTTTTGGAGTGATTGCGCTCCAAAAACACCGTTCTTGTGGTTTACGCGCTCTAAATAGCTTCTACCAACTATGAGATAAAATAAGCTCTTTCGATAGGTGTTTTGTTTGACGCCTGGAAAATCTTTGCGTTTTCGTGCCGTTTTTCAATCAAGTTTCAACCTTACCACAGAGTTAGCACGATTTCGAGCCTCAAAACTCAGCTTCTCTGTTGCGCAAACATTTGATATGAAGTATATTTGCTGCATTGTCTGCACGATGATGTTTCTGTGCCAAAATTTTTGGGTTTTTTGTAGAACTGATCTTGAGGCTGTGGAGCTACAACCCAAATAAAGGTTGTGATTGCAATAGTAAAAACAGTGTTCTTGGTGAAATGATGTCTGCGCGGCCAAAACAAACGCTCAACGCTGCTGGTTTTTTCTAGCTAAATATACACTCTTGTGAACTTCTACATACTATATGCTTACTTCATTGTACGGCCTCAGAAGCTGAGTTTTGAGGCTCGAAATCGTGCTATGTCAGACTTTGTTACTGTAACTCCACAAAAAATTTGGACTCACATGATTGCAATCTTGAATGAAAAATGGACTTTTGTTTGAGGTGTTCGTTTAA
Organism: Cylicocyclus nassatus; assembly: GCA_958299035.1. Lineage (NCBI taxonomy): Eukaryota > Metazoa > Nematoda > Chromadorea > Rhabditida > Strongylidae > Cylicocyclus > Cylicocyclus nassatus. The sequence goes on from CATQJL010000316.1 coordinate 77,103,363, forward strand.
TTATGAACCGCTAAAAATTTGCATTAGGCGCAAAAACACTCCTAAGATTCGAAAAGTTCGACTTTCTATAAATCTCGGCATGATGAATACTGTTACTCTTCGACTGTTTAGCCACAACCGAGATTGGTAATCTATTTATTTAGGCTAACCCTTTCGTTCGCCGGTAAAGTTCTGGTGAGTACGAGCGAGTGCTTACTGACTGCTTGAGCAAGGAATTAAACATGTCTTCACTTGATCAAAAGATCTGATTAAGATACGGTGCGTTCTCGTGTGATAGAGAGACACTCTTCTTTGCGGTTCATTCTAGGGTTTCTAAAATGAATCCAAAAGGCTTCTAGAGTTTTGCGAGTGGATGTTTGAGCTTCGCGCGCTAAAATCTCTACTTTCACTTCAAAATCAACTCCTTGATGATCTTGCATTCTGTGGGCGCCCAATGGAGTGGATGTGCGTACTCTCTCTTTACCATTAAATGTTCTTTAATACGTATGCTCAGAGGGCGTGCCGTTTCTCCGATGTATTCGTTTCGGTAGTAGATATACCTCCGAACAATTTGAAACGTATCCTTGTTCGGAATCGCATGTACGACCGCAGTTGCCCTACTCCAAACCATAGGTGCGATAGGGGGAGCCGGGCCCTCTCCAGGTGAAGGGGGTCTCTGCTACTCCCATCCTTGTAAGGTGAAGGGGGTAAGTGAGCCCTGAGAGCAAAATGCCCCAACAAGTTACTTACCATTCGAAAACTGAGGTCATATAGAATCGACATAGACCGTCGGCTTTTTTCTAGGTCTTTTGTGCCGCGAGATATGAGGGATTTTATGTACTTCATGTGTCAACTAATTTTCCTCACTTTCTGTTCTCCAAAAGAATGCTACGAAAAAGTCGACGGTCTACGTCTGCTAATGAAGACTTGCTCTGTAACGCAGATAGATAACCAGCAGATTAGGTCTTCGTTTGGCAGAAATTTGCTGTCGAAAATGAACATGATTTCAGGTAAAATGCAGTGTATCTCTCGGTAAAAGGCGGCTAGAAAGAATTCGACGGTCTACGTCGAGTCCCCTTTTCCTGGGCTTTCGAATGGTTTATAGACTGCTGAGCGAAAAAACTTGACAGTTTTTAAAAATGGTGTGGAGGTATTTACTATTAGCTGGCTCCACCCAGCTCCCCCAATGTATTGGCTTTTATCGGTCACCAGAGCAAGTGCTTTTTAGAGCCGGGAAGCAAAAAAGCCTTAACATGCTTTACACCTTTCGAAAGCTGAGATTATGGAGAATCGACGTAGACCGTCTCTTTTTTCATAGCTTCTTTGTAGAGCGAGATACGAGCGATTTTATACGCCTACTCACCAGCTGATTTTGTGTAATTAATTTGTAATTTATTTTTGAAAGAAAGAACAAAGATTAAAAAAAAAGAGACGGTCTACGTTTACTGGCAAGGTCTTGCTCTGTGATGCAATTAGAAAATCAGGCACTTTTATCCATTCTTCACGCAGAAATTTCTCGACAAAACACACATCTTTTTGGGTTAAATCCCGTGTAACTCTAAGTAGAGGGGAGCTAGAGGAAAAGAGACGGTCTACGTCGAATCCTTTTTTGTGGACTTTCTAATGGTATACAGGTTGTGGGGTAAAAAAACTTGTGCTTTCTCAAAAATGAGGTGGAGATATTCAATAGTAACTTGCTCCGCCCCGCTCCGGCTTTCTATGGTTTGCCGGAGCAAGACTTTTTTGGACTGGGAAAGCTTTGTGCGCCAACACCTTTTATACCATTCGATAGCTAAGAACGCGAGGAATCGACGTAGACCGTCTCTTTTTTGTAGCATCTCTGTGAAGCGAGATGCGAGCAGTTCTAGCTACAATATCAGCTAATTTTGGATAATTATATTTTCGAACCAAGAAGGTCTTTTTCGAACTTTTATATATGAATCGAAAGCATGAAAAACGAGTAATCTGACTGTTGTTTTGTTTGTTATTATTCTCTCTAGTGAAAAGAGATATGGAATGATTTCTTGTCAGTAAACATGCATCCATCGCTAGTCGGTTCAGATTTTTGTACTCTTGCTCAACTCTTTTTTGCAAAGTATGTATTCATTGATACAATGTTAATTATTCAAAAAATCACCTTTTACTTTTTGATTACGTTTCGTTATCAACGCCCTTTGAGCGCGCAGAAGGTCTCAAGCATGCGTTTTTTAACGAAACGTTGTTGATTCGATACTCTCTTGCAGTCTTGATGTCTGAGGAGAAAAGCAACTGGCGTTTCCTTTCCAAACAAAAGTTCCGTTGTAATAGCTGTTTGCCTTGATTAGTCTCAACCTCAGGTGAAAGGGGTCAGCCAGATGCCGGCCGTAAAGTGAAGGGGTCAGAGAAATTTCTCCACCTATCGCATCTATGCTCCAAACTGCCCGATATGTCCAACAGCAAGGGACGGAGACTGCATGACTACGGGTGTTGTATACCTCATATCATGCAAAGATTGCGGAAACGAATACATCGGAGAAACGGCACGCTCTCTGAGCAACGTATTAAAGAACATCTTAATGGTAAAGAGAGATTACGCACATCCACTCCATTGGGCGCCCACAGAGTGCAAGATCATCAAGGAGTTGATTTTGAAGTGAAAGTAGAGATTTTAGCGCGCGAAGCTCAAATATCCACTCGCAAAACTCTAGAAGACTTTTGGATTCATTTTAGAAACCCTAAAATGAACCGCAAAGAAGAGTGTCTCTCTATCACACGAGAACTCGCACCGTATCTTAATCAGATCTTTTGATCAAGTGAAGACATGTTTGATTCCTTGCTCAAGCGATCAGTAAGCACTCGGTCGTACTCACCAGAACTTTACCGGCGAACGAAAGGTGAGTACTGCGTATGGCAGCCTACTCGTGGTCGAAAGAAAGCTTAGAATTTCCTGTAGGGTTGAGGAGAGTTTGATCGGGTAATCTGTAAATTGTTTTCGCCCATTTCAGGCTCTGAAGAAGGCGAATTATTGCCGAAACGTTAACCTAAATAAATAAATTACCAATCTCGGTTGTCGCTAAACAGTCGAAGAGTAACAGTACTCTTAAGATTGACATCAGTTTCCATTCTCATGGATCATCTACCGTTTCCGGCTGTGTTCCATCGTGTGGTACCAACGGCTTTTTGAGATTCTCCCAAAAATTCAGAAAACTTACAAAATTTTGGGTGTTCGTATAATTATGAACCGCACTTTACACGCCAGAAAGCCTTGCTACACAAACCAGATTTCTTTTGGAATTTATTCCATCAAATGGCCTATTTCATAGGCCATTTGATGGAAAAATTCGCTTTATGCTGATTTCATACCGTAATTCTATATTATTAGGTCGTTCCGAAAGTTCTTTCCGTTTTTTCAACCTATCATAAAAACACGAGGAATGAAGGTAGGGAAACACTTGGGCACTATCCGACGCAGCTTTTCTTCCTCTTTTCAAATGTCAAATACATATGCCGCTTGCTCTTGTGATCAGTGAGATAATGTCTGAAATTTCGAACCCATGGTTTTCGTGGTGTCCAACTTTGGCAATTTTTCACATCCTTCTTTTTTGAATTTTGGAAAAGCTTCAATAGCACTCAGATAGAGTAAACAAAGTGCAATCTAATAGAATTTGGCAACTTTGACTGGCTTCTTAGTATTTTTTGAGATAATTTTTCCAGAAGTTTTCATTTTTTCGAAATCACAAAAAACAAAAACGCTCCGAACATTAACAAAGCTTCGGATTTCGATACTTTCAAAAGTCGTTTATGATTGTCCACTATTTTTACAAAGTAACTGAGTGTTTACCGCTTCAAAATGTAAGATTTCGCTGTTCAAGTGTATACCCTTAGGCGGATTCAAATCAAGAATTATGGAAATTTTATCGCCAAAAACTCCCACAAATTGGGAAGAAAGATACTCAATAGAAAGAGGAGAAAAAGCTGCATCGAATGACACTTTAGTTGTGCGCCGTTTTATATTCTGTGGTTCTTAGCATCATCAAAAGTAGAATTTGATAGCATCAGAAAAATAATTCTAGAAAAAATTTTAAGGTTAGCAATAGATGCCAAAAAATTCCATTAAATTGCACTTTTTTTACTCTATCCGACTGCTATTAAAGCTTCTCCAAAAGTCAAAAAAGAAGATCGTGAAAAATTGCCAAATTTGGGTATCGTGAAAACCATGGGTTCGAAAATTCGAACATTATCTCACTGATCGCAAGAGCAAGCGACACAGGGATATGACAGTTGAAAAGAGGAAGAAAAGCTGCGCCGAACAGTGCTTAAAGCGTTTCCCTAACTTCATTCCACGTATTTTTATGATGGGTTGAAAAAACGGAAAAAACTTTCGGAACGACCTAATAGTAAGTGACTGGTAATCTGGTCCATACTGCGTATCTATGTAAGCTGAACCTCTTCCTACAGAGTGATACCTGATGTTCGCCGAAAGACATGAAAGCAAGGGGGTCACTAATGATCAAACAGCGGTTCATATTTTTCCTTTGGGACACCCTGTATAATTACGTGATTCTCAAAAGAGACGAGATTAGTTCAAAAGCTACAATTTGTTTCGGAAATAACATCAAAAATGAAATTGAGCAAAACCTCTTATCAAGTCAGCTTCGAATTTTTAATGCCATCTCTATTTTTCTACATATGACATTGCAGAATCGACATGCCACAGGGTTAAAAGTCCTAGTCAGCGCCAAACATGTGACATCGCCTGTACCTTAGTAAGCACAAAGCATCTAATATCAGCGATTTCGAGCGCTTAACATCATTATATTGATGAAAAGGTGGTACGATAGCACTGACAGTTTCTATTCGCTCATGCATTGGCAAAGATAATGGTTTTAGTAGAGGGCGTACCAATTCAATAACGAAACTTCCGTACTAATAAATGATGCGAATTGCTATTGGCGGAGTCATTTTGAATCTTCGTGCACTTCTTTACGCTCTCGAGTTATTCCTCTTACCGTACATTCTCAGCTGCATTTTTCAAACCAACCCAAAATGCAATAACGCTGCATTGGTATGGATTTTCTGGCAACAGAAACGCAAGCAAAGTTTGAGAACAAAATAAAAAAGCAACATCTATATGGAAGAAATAATAGTACGTCAACTAGACATTCGCAAAAGATCTCTCTATGCTTCGCGATCTCCAAACTCTGGCTCGTACTTGCATTTAGCCTTAAAAGGTAGAAGCAGAATTTTACAAAAGTAAGCTGTGCATTTACTTGTTTATTTAAGTAAGTAGTTTATAAGTATTGAAGTGATACTTGAACTCTTTGCAAATTCAAATTAGTCTTGTAAATGAATTTTCTTGGGCTTTAATTTTCTTGGGCCCTGATTGTGATCAATAACTGCGATAGATAGTTTTCCTGGTAGTGAGTCTTTCAAGAAAAGTCAGAACAGGTTGGCTGATGCAGAACCACGCAATCTGAACATTTTTAGTGCCTAAAAACTGGTGTGGAAGCTGGCCTAACACACAAACATCATACAATACCGTATTTTTTGAAAAAATGACGCACGGTCGCCCGAATTAAGTGACGTCACCGTCGCATGTCTATATCTCGCTTTAGTGTGGACAAATTCTTGATTCAAGGACAGCATTCGATTCGGCTCGGCGCGGCGCATCTTCCAATGCTCAGAAGTGTCCGCTTGGACACAGTGGGAGCCAGGTAGGAATCGTTTTAGATTTTTGCTTACGGTAGGTTACCCGGTGCGCTTATTCATTGCACTCACTGGGCAACCCACCGTGAGCAAAAAATTGGAACGAATCGTGAAATCTGGCCTCCTACTATGTTCAAGCAGGCACTTCAATACATCAGAATATGCGCGCGCCGAGTTGAGTTGAATGGTGCCCTTGGATCAAGAATTTCCACTCTGAAGAGAGATATGGTCACGCTACGGCGATGTCACGTGAATCGGGCGACTCTGCATCGTTTGCTCCAGGACATGCGAGCGGTATTGTATGTTGAAATGAGCTATAATAATACCTAGCCAAACAAAACAGGTAAAGTTTTGAATCTTTCCTATTATATTGCACTATATCAATATCAAATGAAATTCGAAAATAATCATTCTTCTTTTTTTAGGAAATGTTGCGTCATTTTGTTGCATTTTCACTGCTGTTATTCGTTTTGGAAATCTCAGACGAGGCGACTGTGTATGTGCCGAGCATTTGCTCCAGTGTTACCGTCCAAGATTCTAAGTGCATAGCACATTGCTTGGAGCAATTAGTATGCCTATTTACTCATCTAATCGAATCATTTAAGAATTGATTCATTGAATTGAAATTCAGAATTGCCAAAACGCACACTGCGAAAAAGTAGGAAGATTTTGGAGATGGAGATGTGTCTGTGAGGACTGTCCCGATGATCAACAGAAGAACCTGCGTGGAGAGATTCCTGGTCCTGTACCTAACTGAGCTTTTTGCGCAACATACCAGTATGAAGTTATTATGATGCGAGTTAGTCAATGTTTTCACCACACAGCAACAGCAATATTATTCAGTTATCAGCAATTTTCACATTTTAACAATGTACTAGGGAATAGCTGGTATGCTTATCTTACCATGCTAACACAATTCTGTTCTTTGTCCCACGGTCGAAAGTTCAAAATTAGTAGATTATGGAAGTGCACGATGAGTCATATAGAGTCATCGCGGTAGCTCTACAAAAGTTAGAACGCAAGTTTAGCTGTTGAAATGTGTCAGTTGTGTTTTATTGACAAGGGAAACATACTTGGCCGAAGTGGAGTTTCCATATGAAATGTACAATGTCTTATAGCTCATGGAACGCTGATTCCGAATCTGCTTTTATTATCTGCACAGCTTTTCTGGGAATAATGGGAATGTTTTTAAACAAAATTCAAGAGCTTGGCTGAGGTAAAAACAGGCGTTGAGTCTTCCAATGCTTGAAGGAAGTAATGACGGCATAAATTATTGGACTGAAGCTAATAATTAATTACACTAAGCACCCTGGCAGTAATCATAGCCCCATTTAACTCACTGCAACACAGTGATTTTATTGTAGCCTCGGATGCAAATTTCTGCTTAAAGAAAGTCCCATAATTCTTTTCTCAAAAGAGCTTTGCAGATAACGAGAGCAGATTTGAAATCAGTACGGTATAGGTTCGGCTTTCCTTGAATCTTGGCATTGTTGTATGTTCTTGGCCCTTGACGTCTGAGTGAATAGACACTTATGACTTCTCTTTCCAAGCTCAGAAGAAGGCGTAGATCGCCGAAACGTCGACGTCAGCCAATAAAAGTAATCATACCAATCTTGGTTAAGCTCAGCAATCCCACCGAAAAGTGCCTTTAAAATCAGTGTTCCATGCTCTTTAACACAATATACATTTCATATGGGAACGCTATCTCGATCAACAATCTTTCCCTTGTGAGAAGGTTGGGACTTGTACAACTGTTCTGAGAGGAATCAAAGATGAACTTGGGCAAAAACAACACAACATTATAACGCTTTCTCCAGAAAGAGATTCTCACACATAGCCATTGCATAGTTTATTGAAGGAGCAAATGATGCAGAAATCTTCGTGCATGTAATTCCTGATAAGACTCTGTAAGGTACAAGTAATTTTAAAAATAATGGTTTGCATGTTTCATGAACAAGCGTCAGAAAGACTTCAATATAGTGAATTTGTGCATACGCACGTATGCTCGAAATCACTATATGGAAGTCTTTTTGACAATGCAAAAAACACGCACGGTTTTTTTTTCAGAATTACTTGAATCAACACGTCAGTGGGAGGGATGTCAACAATTTGTTAAGTAGATCGGGCCAAATTGCAATTACGCACTTCTTCAGAAATCTGCTTACAAGTAGAAAGAAACACTTGAAACGCAGATAACTCGCAATCAAATTATTTAGTGGAAAGTTTACAGTCAAACCTGTGATTGGTTTCGGAATTGCTTTATCTTCAATTGTCCACAAAAATTGAATGTGTGCATGGACAGAACTTGCCAAAGTAACGCATCACGAGTAGTACCAACGTTGACTTTGTTCATGTAAATGTTGGCCAAGCTTTTACCAAAAGTCGCCGTTGTGAGTTGATATGCAAAAGCTATCTACATAAAATTGTTCAGTTTATTTTAGTTCTCGTTAATGGTCCGATCAAAAATGCAATAATTTATGCTATTTGAGAAACAAAATATTGTTACTCGCTAACGAACATTGGCTGAAATAAAGCTTAAGAGATGTTTTCGCAATTACTATCTATGGAAGCTTTCTAAAACAACACTAGGACAAGTATCACCGCCATAGCGCGCCATTTTGGATTATGACCAAGAGATGCTAGAAGATTCTTGCGTTATCCTAGGTAATGAAATTGAATTGCGTGGAGCCAAATCTTTTTAGGCTAGTGTGGCTAATCTATGGATCGTCATGGTTTGCCTACAAAATAATACATTCTCTAAGGTCGTTCCATTGCGGAGGTCAAGTTTATGTCTTCGCCCTCACTTCGAGAAACACATGATTTTGTGTCATTTAGAGTTTACGCATAGCAATTACGTTTAAAAAAACGATTTACGTTTAAAAAAAGTTTATTTCATGAGCTCTTTGAGGCAGTGTTTTCCTGCATTTTTGGCACATTTAGAAAATTTACTTGCAAGAAAACCGTGTCGAGTCGAAGTGGCCTTTCCAGATGAGACCCTAACTGCTTTGAGGAGTATTAGACGGTGATTCCAAATCTGCCTTCCAAATCTGCCAAGCGCCTCTGAACGCCGAGTTATGACCGTTCCTCAGAACGAATAATGAGCAGAATTTAGGTATAATTGATTGTTGCAATCTTTCCAGCGCTCAGATAAAGCAATATTAAGTATTAGCATATTAAATAAAATGTCATTGCCAAACAGTTCGATCCTAACACTGAACCATTTCAGCACAAATTTGGGCGATTTTGTTTCAGTTTTGCGTTCGCTTTTTTGACCTGAAAAACGAGAATAACGGCGTCCACTGGCGCTTGGCAGATTTGAAAAGCAGATTTGGAATCACCGATTAATGCTCTTCAAAGCGGTATGGGTCTCATCTGGCAAGGCCACCTTTGACTCGGCACGTTCCCTTGTTAGCTGTATTACGTTTCAGGTACCAAAAGTGCTACATTTTTATGACTTTCTCCTCTTTTTACTGGGAAAACAGTGCTGGAAATGCCTCTATTTTTCTGAATATATTAGGTAATCTCATAAATGGTTTCCGCGGCTTCGGCACGAAACAAATATGTGAAAGAACTCAGAGACTGGTCTTTCTTCAGAATTTGCCTGATTGATATTCTTTGTAGATTTTTGTGCCATAGAAAAACGGACTAATCGTCAGGTGATAATAGCTCTCAAAATGTACTTGAATTTAGTTCCCTCAAACTTCATAACCTCGATTACCTAGCCAAACCAGAACGCAAATTTTTCACGTCTGCCGCTGTTCAGACGACAGAAGAATGCGAGCGTCTGGGTCGATGGTTTCGGCTCGCTTCTAAGGAACGGGTGGAGTAGAGCCGAAATTTTTTGCTTTGCGTAAGTCACAAAAACAAAAAAGTCTATTTCCGCATTGCTATAGGCAGCAGAATGGTTCGGATCCCTCCCGCGTTGCCATTTTGGAAAAGACGTGAAGTCAAAAATTCAGGCTTTGGTCTAAGCAGAAGATGAAAAGATGAGAATTTTTTGGTTGTTTCTACTGGTTTTATTTCTGTGTGGCTACTAATTTTTTACTTCAGAAAACTCGAAACGTTTGTTATTTACAACTTCTTTGACAAGCTGCATGTGAGTAGTTCATGACATAACCTTATAAGGCAATCCACTAGAATAACAGAAAGGAAAGAACCTTGTGTTTGAGCACTTGTATGTTGACCACTTAATTTTCCCTTCTCAACTAACTTAGGACTATCGAATCAACAAAAAATTATTATTTTCGTTCCGCTTTACTTATGTAAGACGGACGAGAAGAATGAGAAGAGCTGCTCCGTGTTTCCGCTCTTACATGCATGGTTTGGTTAGCAATAAAAGTGCTGGCTGAGACATTTATTCTCAGGGGATGCACGGGTGAGAGAAGTTTTCCATGCTAATCACCGTGATTTATATCATACAGCCTCAACTACTCCACAAAGATAAACATTTTCTTGGAATTCCAGGTGTGTTATAACAGAGCAGTAACATGAAAAGGCTCTTTGCGATGTAGGGTAGAATTACGCAGACATCAAACTGCATGTATCGTTTAATTGTGAATGGTTGTAGTTTATGTCTGATAGCCTGTCAAATTGATGTGGAATGGCACTCAGATCAAAAAGAAAACTTGCAACCTTTCAAGTTTTGCGCAACGCTGCCATTGAACAGAAAGAACTATGGTTTTAGAAAATTTCACTTTGAAGGATTGAAAGTTAAAGGAAATTCAAAGGCTTATATCAAAGACATCTAAAGCACGTAGCAGCGCTAAATTCTTACGGGGTTTAAAGAACTATGCTAGAAGCAAAAGTAATGACAGTGTCTTCAGACTGAACATTTTAAACCGTTCTTTTCCAGTTATGTGTTCTTCGAAACTCGCATTTCGAAAAACAATAGTGTATAAACTCTTTCACTGACAATCAATAACTGTTAGAACGACTTCACAACAGTTTTCTGTTGACTAAATGGACCCTCGTGATATACCTTGCACTAAATAGCAGGCTTCTGTTTCAACGCTTGCATAATTATAAATTGAGAATAAAACCGTCGGCTCTTATCGCGCAGCATTTGTTGCTGTTTTTTTTTTTGCGAGCAAAGTGCCTTGTTTTAAAATGGAAAAAACAGGTTTAACGTTCCGTTTTTATTGAAAGTCAAACTCGTCATTCTTTTCTTTTGCAACGTGAGTTTTTTGTGACAAAGCAGACAATGATTCCTAATCCTTACTTTTCTTGCACAGGTAGTGTTACTCTTGTTGCTGTAGAAGAACCGATAGCTGCGGATCATGGAGGACACAATTTTTGCCTTTGAGCGGTGTAATCAGCTTTAAATAAGAAATAGTCACTGATATGAATTTTGAGACGCTTTCGAAATTTTCTGGTGTTTGCTGCATTTATTCGATAGCAATTTTTTTAAAGTTCAAGACTTTCAGAAAGATTATCGAAGCTTTCAAAGCCGGTTAAGGAAATGAGAAACAATCACGGTACCGTCGAGCACGAGGCAAAGTGCTGATTTTTAAGGACTTGTGACTCATAAATGAGATATAATATGTAACTCACACTTTGTTATACGTGTCTTCGTGCCGGCACAGAAGTTTTATTTTATGAGGGGGAGGAGATTGAAATTCTTGCGGAACCCAGCTCCGAGTTTTCAGGAAGAGGAAGCTTAGCGGCACCAAAAAAACCTTCAATAGTTTTACAAGGCTAACTTGGATTTTTAAGATATCCTGGAACTTATACAGGGTGTCCGTAAAGTACAGGGTGTCCCAAAAAAATGCTAACACTGTTTGATCGTTAATAACTCCCTTTCATGTCTTTCGCCGAGCTTGAGGCACCATACTGTAGAGCGAGGATAGACTTAGATTTACAGTATGGAGCGAATCACCGTTTGCTCTTCATTACTGTGTAGGATTACGGTAGGAAATTCGACAAGGATTTTAGGACATTAAAGGCCATTTTCTGCCCCGAAACGGAGCCAAACAAGCAAAAATCTCTTGTACTATGGCAATGGAAGCCGCTGATTTCGAATATGAACTTTCCACTCAACTATGATGCTTCTCCAAGTTGTCCTAGGTAAACTGTAATAACTGACTTTCTTGCATGTGTCAAAAATGTGATTACACCGTCAAAAAAGCTGAACACACTCGTAGAAAGTTGTGTAGTGAAATCAGCGTGTGCGAAAACCCTAAAGCACGACTTTTTAGATTTTTTTGAAAAAAATTTTGTAAGATGGCATATTTCACAACGGTTCCACATGCTGGAAGTTCTTACCGTAATCCTACAGTAACGAAGAGCGATCGATGATTCGCTCCATGCTGTAAATCTAAGTCTATCCTCGCTTTACAGAATAGTGCCTTAAGCTCGGAGAAAGACATGAAAGCAAAGGAGTTATTAACGATCAAACAGTGTTAACATTTTGGGACATCCTGTATGTATACACTGTTTGATCATTAATATCTCTTTTCCCAAGAAGTCTTTTGCCTTGCCTCAGGTACCATTTTGTAGAGCTGGCTTCAACTTAGATTCACAGTATAGAGAGAATCATCCATCTTTCCCCATTACTGTAGGGTTACGGTAGTGAAAGAGGGTTTTGGGTTATAAAAGACCATATTTTGCCTCAGAAAGGAGACAAAACAGCCTGAAAACTTTTACACTAGGCTAGTTGGAGCTGCTGATTCTAATTATAAAGTTTCCAACTTATTGTGATCCTTCATTGAAGAGTTATACCAGGTAAGATGTAGTGGCCATTTTTTCAAAGTTCCTAAAAAGTGCGGTTACACCGTTTAGAAAGCTTCGCAATCTTGTGAAGAGTTGAGTATTGAACTCAGCGCCCATAGAAACCTTATTACACAAGTTTTCACATCTTTAAAAAAATTTTAAACCGGCAGCTTTTTCCACATTGACACCATATGTTTCAAGTTTCTACCGTAATCTTACAGTAATGAAGAAAGGTGGGTAGTTCGTTCTATACCGCAAATCTAAGTTGAAGCCAGCTCTACAAAATGGTACCTGAAGCAAGGCAAAAGACTTCTTGGGAAAAGAGATATTAACGATCAAACAGTGTATACATACTTTACGGACACCCTGTATAAAAGCAAGGCAGGCACTTAAATTTATAACTCGCTTAAACTTTTCCAAAAATTTACTTCTGAAGAAGGCTTCCTTCTCTGTCCGCTCTGTTATCTTTTTCCTCAGTAAAACTCAAGGCGACCTTATTTTGTAGGCAAAGTTGTTTGATTATATGTGCGTATACAAATATTTGAAATATTTGAGATATTTGCGATAAGTTACGTTGAAAAGGAGGAGCGGAGTTGATTACTGTCTTACTAGGTCCACGTAGATCATCGTATTTCGCAATGCATGGCACTGTTCTGAATATTTGTAATTCAAGTCGTGAGAAAAAAATAATAGGTCGAAGTAAAAATTTTGTCAGTTTTTTCAATCCATCGGCAACACGCTAGAATGAAGATAAACAAACATTTCGAAATGCATCCGATGCAGAATTTTTTCCTCTTTCCAGCTGCAAAAATCCTATTGCGTCGTTACGAAGTGACGAGATATTAGCAGGAAATTAAACCACTCGTTTTTACCATGTACAATTTTCGCTAATTTTCAAAATTCTTGTGCGAGACTTTCGGGAAAGCCATAATAACCAGCAGATAGGGCAAACCTTTTGTCAACAGGAGCAATTTTTTATAGCCCTACGGCTTGTCTTTCAGAATTTCTACGATTTATTTTTTGAAGTGGCCAGATTTTACATTCATCCTATTTTAACCTCGTAGAACATAAAATGTTAAACAGTTCAGTCACCATGTGATGCAAATTGTCCTCCTCTTTTTAACACTTGTAATTCTTGCCGAAACAGGCGAAATTTGTGGGGAAAATTGCAGCATTTCTCATTTTCAGAAGTGTGCACTACGTAACCTATGTTTCAAAATCTTCATAATTTGAAGCGAAAATTGCTCATTTACTTTGTAATGGTAGCGGTAGTAATAATCGTATGTTGAAACCTCAATTTTCCGTAGGTTTTGCAGTGTTTCGTACAATAAAACAGGTTATGCGATTTTTCCAAAACACAAGACTTTTAGAAAATTATTTAGCAAAATCTGAAAAAGCAGCTAAAAAAAGAAAAAAACTGCTTTTGTTGGCAAAAGGTTTGCCCTATCTGATGATTATTAGGGCTACTCGGAAGGTTTCATACAAAAATTTTGAAAACTAGCGAAAGTTGGAGATGGTAAAAACGAGTAGCTGAATTTCTAGCATATATCTCGTCACTCTCGCAGCGAAACACTGAAATGTGGAAGGAATTCTGCATCGGACGCATTTCGAAATGTTTGTTTATCTTCATTCTAGCGTGTTTGCCGATGGATTGAAAAAAACTGACAAAACTTTTGCACCGACCTAATAGTATTGCGCGAAACTCTAAATGGTCAATAAACAGGATATGAAAGGCAGCAAATTGACAACGACACATAATGACTTGGGTTATATTCTCAGAAGGAGACCTTCATGACGGTAAAAGTTGGCAAATTTCTTTTCATCTTCTTTGCTAAAACTTATGACATTCATTGTCCTTGTCCTTCTGCTATACACTATAAAAAGCAAAGCTTAAATTTAATCAGCACCACGCTTATTCAGCGAGTGGATATACCAAAAACTAAGAGATGTTATAGTGTTTGAATACTATTGATCGTGATTTTTTTTTGAAAGCTAACTGGCACAAAAAGCTCATCGCATCCCATCCAAGTCTAATGAACAAAATACGAGGCAACCATAAGTCTAGTATTCTATCTTGTTATAAATAAGAAAGTTTTTTAGGTAGATTCAGTTTTGTACATATTTTGCTCAATATCGTAACTTTTTTAATTAAAGTGTAATATAATTCAGCAACAAATTTTTTTCCTAATAATGCAATGCCGATGCTCTTTTATCAAGAATATCTATCCCAACTTATAATTCTGTAGCATGCAGGAGCGACACTACAGATGTCTTTTCGTGGAATTCTCAAGGCTCTATTCTGAGTGCAAAATAATGTTCAAGCACATACGGAGACAATGGCCCAATCCGATTAGGCGAAAAGTATAAAATGCCGGATTACAGTTCGATCATCCTTATCTTCAAGTATACTAGCTTACGTTGCTTTGCAATGCTTGAAAACCTATGCTAAACCTCTTCTTCTTCCAACCCTGGGTTTGCACATTGCTAATCCCAAATGAAATCGCAAGACTTGCTCTGCGCCTAAACTTTTTTAAAGCAGCATAGCTCAAAATCGAAGACTAGATTAGTGCCTAGCATAAAAGTTTTGACTTGTATGGAGCGAGCTACAGTAATGCGACCTCCCCCTCTTTTTTCAAATTACGGTAGGAAATTTCGGTGCTTCAGAATGAGCCATCAAGCCAGAGTCCAAAGAGCCTGAAACCTTGAATTTTCACGCACATGAAGTTTTCACCCCATGATTTGTTCCAGATTTTTGCTTACTACTTACACAGTAAGTTACTCATTGTGCTTATTCACTGCACTCACCCGGCAACAGTGGGATACCCAGGATTTCGGCCCGGGGGGGGGAGACAATGGCGTCAGCCACGCATCCGAAAAAATTTTTGGGATGTTTCCCAAAATTTTTCAAGGCCCCTGACCCCAAAATTTCAGAAAAACGGGGCGTGGCAGCAGCCATCTGGTTACTTGCTTTTCCACTCACTTGTATGGCTACACTATGTGATATACTTTACAAATTTATTATACAGTATATTACAGTATATATTGTACAGTTTGATTGTCTAACTAAGAAAGACCTTTCTTTGCTGGTATTTCAAAATTTCCTCGTTACGTAGCACATACATAATCGGCAAGTAGTAAGAATTCGAACCGCAGCGCTTCAGATTATTCTGCAAGAAACTCTGTTTGATCTGGAAGATGGTGAATACGCTGTTGTGCTCCCTGCAATAATTGTTTACATTATTCTGACAGTTTTCGGTTTGATTATTGTATCTATCTTTATTGCAACGCTGGTCGTGGCTAAAGCCGTTGTCAGAGAGGTGATACTGCTATCACTGTGTTGAAAAATGATTAGAACGAGACAAGTTTCGAAGAAGCTATAAACTTTAAAATACCGGATGGTTTGCAGGAAAGAAAAAGGAAAGAAGACAATCAATTGAGCTCTCAAATTTTGCCCCTCGTTTCCACCCTCAAAAGTCAAGTGGGCGATTGAATATCGGGGCTCATTTATGTTAGTTTAGTTATCACTTGTTTGTCTATTTTCTTGTGTCCATCGTAGGGAGCAAAGCTTAAGGAGCTCCGAGTGGGAAGGGTCAACAATTGTCATGGCTTGGGAGTGTATGCACCTTCATTTTCACTGAGGAGGGGAAGAGAGCTGTGAGAGGACGCCTTATATCGCAGTGTTATAAGCATGTGTATCCCTCTTTTTTACTCATCTTCTATAGTAATCGTACTATTCGTCTCTTTACTCTAATTTCAAAGGTTTTACTATCTTAACTCAGATAGAGACAGAGTATTGTCATAAGCTGACAAGGAAACCGTGTCGAGTCGAAGTGGCCTTTCCAGATGAGACCCACACTGCTTTAAAGGGTATTAAACAGTGATTCCAAATCTGCCTTCCAAATCTGCCAAGCGCCTCTGGAGCCGAGTTATGACCATTCTTCGGAACGAAAAATGAATGCAGAATTTAGGTAAAATTGATTGTTACAATCTTTCCAGCGCTCAGATAAAACAATGTTAAGTATTAGCATATTGAATAAAATGTATCCATTGCATAAACAGCTCTGATACTTGACACTGGAGCATTTAAGCAAATTCGGGCGATTTTGCTTTAGTTTTGCGTTTAATTTTTTGACCTGAAAAACGAGCATAACTCGGCGTCCTGAGGCGCTTGGCAGATTTGGAAAACAGATTTGGAATCACCGATTAATGCTCTTCAGAGCAGTATGGGTCTCATCTGGAAAGGCCACTTCGAGTCGACACGGTTCCCTTGTGAGTTTTTCGCGATTTTGCAACATCCTTGTGGATCCTTAGATAAAGGGACTGGCCCCGTTTTACCTCACCCCATACTCAATGCCAAATTGGCAAAGTTGAGCCGAGGATTTACTAAGGAAGTAGTAATTTGATGGGACAGATGGAATATAGAAGTTATGGGTTTGATAAACCCGACTTGCAAGCAGTGATTCGTGAAGCGTTCTACAGAAAAATCGCTTTTTCTTGAACACTGCATGAGCATCCTCAGTATTCTCTACGAGTTGAGTGTTTGGAAAAACGAACGATTCTGAAGCTGATGAGAAGGAACGCATAATTTCTGGATCGGCTTTAAACGCTGATGTCAGATATGCTCGTTGCTGCCGTGCGCCATTCCGAAACGAGTTAAAGGCTTTTTTATGCGCACAATTGGGTACTGCTCAACATGGGAAGGCTGCCTGTAGATGAAATTCTGCAAGAAGATACTACTGAGATATCGAAATAACATAAATTATGTCTTTTCTCACTGGAAAGAAGTCTGACTCAAGTGTGTTAGCACTCAGATGATGATGCCGTGATGCCAGTAAGTAATGAGTATGCCGATTTTGCGCAGGAAAAAGCCCATAACTCGCTTCGGAATGGCGCTCGGCAGCTAGGAGTAGCATATTTGAAATCAGCGTTCGAGGCTAATTCAGAATATATATGTTTCTTGCCAAAAGGTCGAGCTAAGTTAGGTAGCTTTCCTCATCAGATGTATGCATGCTCAACATGTTTTATGAAATTTTTTGTAAATTGCATCACAAGGGAACGAATAGACTGGGTCGGTGCGAGAATTCTGTCGTTTCATTT
This sequence comes from Cylicocyclus nassatus, assembly GCA_958299035.1. Classification (NCBI taxonomy): domain Eukaryota; kingdom Metazoa; phylum Nematoda; class Chromadorea; order Rhabditida; family Strongylidae; genus Cylicocyclus; species Cylicocyclus nassatus. The sequence continues at coordinate 77,120,832 of CATQJL010000316.1, forward strand.
CAAAATTCATGACTTCTCCCTGTTTGGACAGGTTTGCTTTGCTATAATTTTAAAAAAAGCAAGTCTTTTGCTTCTCAATACCACCTTAGCGATTCTTTCCAAACGTTGGTTCCGGAGATGAAGTTAGATATATAAAAACAATTCAAAAATAATTCCAAGCTTTGATCATTTTTAGGTCGCCAAAAATCAGAAAGTTGCAGAAAATCTCGGAAATGTCAATGCAACTTCTTTAACCTACTCTTTACAAATTTGAAAGTTTGTGCGGATCGCATGAGTTGGTTTGATACGAGCGGTATTGTAAGTTATTATCTCTGACTGCTACATCATTTGCTTCGTCTGAAATGATTGTATAGGCTCAAAACTTCTTTCGCATGTGATACTGAACATTAAAAAACGGTCACTCTTGCACTCTTGTCTATATTTGTAATTAAACGTTTCAGAAATAGGTGATTATTGATGGAACATTCCTGATCATCGGAATCTCACACAATTTCTTACATTCCATGTCATACAGTCCATTCCTCAGTAACTGTTTTTTTGGTATTGTTATTGGGGATGTGATTTCGATGCTGCAACCTAAGGTAGATTAATTTGCAGAGCTTTGCTCTCTGAAGTCACGATCAGAGGTGCGATAGTCGGAGCCGAGTCTCCGCCTACCTTCACTTTTGAGCTGGTACGGGGTGACCACCTTCACTTTTGGGTTTGAAAAATTTTTTTGCTAAAGCTCAAAAGAAGGAAAATAAGAAAGTGGAACGCAAAAAAAGTATTGAGAGCATATATCTATGTAGTAAGTCAATCTAAACAGTAACCGCCAGGAACCAGAATTTCGAATGATAAAATAGCGAAAAAATCATGCGAAATTTCCACTGTTATAAATCTGGTGGTTGAAGATGTCAGCAATTGCGACTTCATAGGTTTTGAAGGGTAAGTGTTGTTCTACCAAACAGTGAAAGAATCAGGTCAGCCTGAGCAGTGACCGCCGAGAACGAGGAATTTAAAAAATTAAGCGATTTTAGGTTACTTAGTGAAGGCTGACGTTCAGACTCCTATAAATCTGGAATGTGAGTTTGTGCAATGTTGGGTCGCAACATGATTCATGCAATGCTGAAGTATGAGCTGTTGAAATTCAAAAAGAGGTTTTTTACCTGTTTTTTTTAAGAGCCTGACTCTCGGCGTTATCTCAGTGGATCGGTACGGCTAAGGCAGAGTCCGATGGAGCAATTCTTACTCTACAAAACCTATGAAGTCGCAACATTGCACATATTCACATTCCAGACTTATAGGAGACTGAACGTCAGCTGTCACTAAGTAACCTAAAATCGCTTAATTTTTTAAAATCCTCGTTCTCGGCGGTCACAGCTGAAATCGAACTGATTGTTTCACTATCTCGTAGAACAACACTTGCCCTTTAAAATCTATGAAGTCGCAATTGTTGACATCTTCAACCGCAATATTTATGAAAGTGGAAATTTCGCATAATTTATCGTTATTTTATTATTCAAAATTCTGGTTCTCGGCGGTTACTGCCTGGATCGACCTACTTCCTTCGCAGTGCGTTATAACAAAATTTACTTGATAAAATCTGTGAAGTCTCGCTGACTCTCACTTCAAAACACACCATTTATTAAACACGTTTGTTTTAAATATACATATATGGCGCCGTATACATAAAAATATGCTTTCAATAATCTTTTTTTGCGTTTGTTTTGCTTATTTTCCGAGCACTGTCGGCAACGAGCTGGAAGGATAGGCTCAGTCGACGTTAACCCCCCCCCCCCCCGGTCGACGTTTTTGGGAGGTGAGTGTCCGGCACTACCACCTTCACTTTTGGCCGGCCAGTGGTAGCTGGAACCACCTTCACTTTTGGGGAGCCCGGCTCCACCTATCGCACCTCTGGTCACGACATAGCGCGGCGCTACACCAATAAAGACTATCAGATGCAATGTAAAAGACTGAACGAAGTAGATTGACGTAGCAAGATTTGTAATCAGACGAGAAACTTTATTAGGCTAGGTTAGATAATCCAGTTTGCCCACTTTTCTACCATCCCGTGAAGACGCATAAGGCCCCGGACAGACTTCACGCGACTTAATCGTCGCGACTCAATCGCCGACATTTCCATTCATTTTCATTTCACATTCAAAAATTTCGGGCTGGAAAAGTATCACAACCGAATGCAAGTTGATCGGCATGGAATGATGTTGTAACAGTTGTCTCGTGGCGATTCAGTCGCGACGATCAAATCGCGTGAAGTCTGCCCGGGGCCTAAGATAACATTAAGCGAGCTCAACTCCATTTCTGCGCAACTTTCAAGATACGGCCTATAATAAGATATGTTGGTGGCTCTACAGACAAGATCATGGTTTAATAAAATCATGAGTCAACTACTTACGAAAATCCCTGCGTATTAGTCCAGCATCTACAGTTTGCAGTTGCGAGGCATAAATGTTGGTGAAAATTGTGTTTTTGGGTCTTTTGTTGTCACCTCAGTATAAAATATAGTTAGAACGACCGAAAAATTTCGTCGAACGAATGAATTTCGAATAATCGGCGTTTGAAAAATATTCGAACGAACGAATATTATTCGATCTGTAATTAATAATCTGTAATTTCGAATTCGAATATTCGAATAATACTACATTTCAAAATTCGAATAAACGAATATTCGAATAAATGAGGTCGGTCGAACATTCGACTATTCGAATAATCGAATAATTACATATGGTCGAGTATTCGACTATTCGAATAATTCGAATAATCTAACACCTCAAACAATGCTGGTTTTTCTTTGTTGTGGTTTTCTGCAAAAAAATTAATCGCTAATTTGATCTTTGTAACTGATAATTATATGTGTAGCAAGTGGTAGGAAGACTGAGTTATTGTCGTTGGTTAGGGTTTCACTTAGGAAACAGAAGAACTTCACACAAACATGTAGTTCGAAGTGTTCATGGTCCTTTAAAATGGCTACTTGTAAGACTTACTTAGTAATCGTTTCAAGTCCGCATTTATTTTTCCTCACAGAAGTTTCTCCCGGAGCTACACAGAACTTTTTCCCAAAGCTGAAGTTTTAACATGGAAAACATTTTAGATTAGGTAGTTCTTTGTAATTTAATCGTAATGGTCAGCATTGCGCTAGCTCTAAAACTAGCACTGGAGGAGCACGAGGAAGGCCTACAGTAATAGAATATATGAACCTCTGCTGTTGTACCGAAAGTTTTGTCCGTTTTTTCAAATTAACATTGAACCACGCACAATAAACACCTGAATGAGTTTAAGCATTAGATGCAGTTTTTTCTTCTCTTTTTTAAGAATACATTTTCGAACTACAATCTTGTATGCTTTCTTTAATAATTGCCAAAATTCTCCACCCGTCAGTTTTATCTGCTCAAAGTTAGGCTCTTTTTTTAAATTTCATTTTAAAGTTTCGGAAAGGACTAATATGGATCAAACAGAGCAATTCTCGGAATACAGGGTAATATTAGGTCGTTCCGAAAGTTCTTTCCGTTTTTTCAACCTATCATAAAAACACGTGGAATGAGGGTAGAAAAACACTCCAGGCACTGTTCGATGCATTTTTTCTTCCTCTTTTCAACGGTCGTATCTCTGTGTCGCTTGCTCTTGTGGTCAGTGAGATAATGGCCGAAATTTCCAACCCATGTTTTTTACCATGTCCAACTTTAGCAAAATTTCTCAATCTTCTTTTTTGACTTTTGGAGAAGCTTTAATAGCAGTCGGATAGAGTAAACAAAGTGCAATTTAATGGAATTTTTTGGCATCTATTGCTAACCTTAAAATTTTTTCTAGAATTATTTTTCTGATGCTATCAAATTCTACTTTTGATGATGCTAAGAACCACAGAATATAAAATGGCGCACAACTAAAGTGTCATTCGATGCAGCTTTTCTTCCTCTTTCTACTGAGCATTTTTCTTCCCAATTTGTGCGGGGTTTTGGCGGTAAAATTTCCATAATTCTTGATTTTGAACCTGCCTAAGGGTATACACTTGAACAGCGAAATCTTACATTTTGAAGCGGTAAACACTCAGTTACTTTGTAAAAATAGTGGGCAATCATAAATTACTTTTGAAAGTGTCGAAATCCGAAGATTTGTTAATGTTTGGAGCGTTTGTGTGTTTTGTGACTTCGAAAAAGTGAAGACTTCTGGAAAAGTTATCTCAAAAAATACTGAGAAGCTAATTGGAAGTGCCAAAAAATTATATCAAATTGCACTTTGTTTACTCTATCCGATTGCTATCAAAGCTTTTCCAAAAGTCAAAAAAGAAGATTGTGAAAAACTGCCAAAGTTGGGCATGGTAAAAACCATGGGTTTGAAATTTCGGCCATTATCTCACTGAACACAAGAGCTAGCGACACAGGAATACGACCGTTGAAAAGAGGAAGAAAAGATGCATCGGATAGTGCCTGAAGCATTCTTCTATCCTTATTCCACGTGTTTTTATGATAGGTTGAAAAAACGGAAAGAACTTTCGGAACGACCTAATATTTTAGATTCTCTTAATCTGTTGTTTTTAGCTTCAAAAACATTATATCTTTGGAAGTCTCGATTTCTGGCATCATGAAACACGCAACTGCAGCAAATACACGAAAGCCTTTGAAACTTTTGCGAATTGAAATATGATTCTTATTAAACATTATTTACGCTACATAAGCAAGTTTGACTTGCTTTGAAAAGTAGTCTTTTGGAGTTTTCGGTATTTTACGTGGTAGACGTAATCAAAAAGGCGCAGTTTTTATCAAACAAATAATTATAACGAGCTTGGTAAACATGGCCCATGTAATCTAAAATGGGTAAAATGTAGCTAAAGGCTTGCTTTACTGGCATTCATCAGTTCGAAAACATCAGGATAAAAATTTTTAATATTCAGTAAAAATTTGGCGTTACTTCTGAACTGCCCCTGAAGTCGTGGCGATAACATTGCAAAGACAGAGTAGATCAGAGAGCAAATACAGCTATAAGAAAGAAAAGATGAAAATCTGTACCAAATCGTACCTAAGTTGATCATGGATCGGTGTTCTGTCAGTTCTAGTGAGCGATCAAAAAAACGAACAAAACTTCCAGGATAATCTTATACTTCTGTGCTCATCTAAATCCAAAAAAAGAAAACTCGTGGAAATATCTGTATATTAGCTGATAATCTAATACTTGTCGGGAATTATCAATCCCCGAGTTTCACAGCTTCTGCTGTAGGATTGAATTCACAAATTTGTTTTAGTTGTATTTTTGAGGCTTACTTTTGTTGTAAGGGATCTTCCATATCTTTTACTCAGGTTCGAAATAATTATTGTTCAGCCTACACGCCTACTCGGAGTATTATTCCTCTACGAGCTTTGCAGTGATGCAAAGTTCGTAGGAGAATGATACTTCGAGTAGGCGCCTACACGCGTACTTCATGTAGGCGTGTAATTCTAACATCAGCTTTGTACTCCTCCTGACTATAAGGGCAGCTGATTTGAGTATAATGACTGACATATAGGCTGCCGCCACAAGTCAAGCGGCTCAGGTCCTCACGACCGCCTTGCTCTGGCCTTGCGTTGTAACGTATCTTTAAGGTATTCTGACACGCGAGCGGTGATTAGGCTGGCAAGGCAAATGAAGACCTCGAGATGAAGGAATGAATGTTGCCTATACCTGCTGCCTTAAAGGACTGCTGGTCCTTCACATGTTTGTGCAAGCTGTTTGAGGATCAGTGGTGCGTTGGGCGCCTAATGATGGCTTTGCTTCTTTACCCAATTTAGAGCTTGGAGGTATCTGCGCGTGATTACGCGTTTCAACTTCTCAGACGCGATTTTTAGAAGATAGTTCACCACTCCAAATGAATTATGTAAAGGGCTTGTCATCACTATGCTTTAGCATGATTCGAGACTCATGCCTTGAAAAGGGAAGATTGCTAGCCATTCTGTCATTTGATAATTCATTTGTGTGATTGACCAATCGGGGACATACTTTTACTCAGTGTAGAACAGTTAAAGTTTTCTTTTGACATCAAATGTTCGAATGAATGCTCTTAAATATTCGAATATTCGAATGATGACTGTCTTTCAAGTTGGCTCGAATATTCGAATATTCGAATAACCGTCTTTTAAAATTCCTCGAATAGACGAATATTCGAATATCTCATTTATCCAAATCATCGAATGAACGAATCATTCGAATACAGGCCTTTTTCATTTATTCGACTATTCGAATAATCGAATAATTGGACTGTTTTGAATACTCGACTGTTCGAATATTCGAATAGTCGAATATTTTGAATAAATTATTCGAACACGAATATTCGGTTCTAACTATAGTATACAATAATGCTCAAAATGATTCCACACTGAAAGTAGTATCTGGTAAGGGAATGGTCAGAAATCAATTGGACCCAAATAAGCTGCGTAGTGTTAGATGCAGCATAAGAGCTGAATTCGAATCCGTATTCCGTATCTGCTACGACGTAATGGTGTAAAGTGAGATTAATGTTGATATTTAGCGCTTACGTAGTTTAGCTTTGCATAGTAAACATAATTTTTTTGTGCGCATGTTTTTGGCGTTTTATACAGCGCGTATTGCACACTAAGGCTTTGGTAAGCATCTTTCAAAAGCTGTGTACATACGACATCCTCGACAAAGAATCATCCAGAAACTCTTCTCTATAGCCGAGAGAAAGTTTGGTGAATTTTGCAAATTTACAAGGTCTATAGGCAGTGGTTCGCGCAAATGTGCTTCACTCTCTTGATAGTCTCGCTCTCTCCGTGCGAGAGAAAAGCTGTCCTTTTCCCACGCAAATATACGAGGTTCGAGAGAGTGCTGCACGCAGTCCACGATTCCCGCTCGGTTTTCTGTTCCACTTCCAGGGATCGGCGCAGGAGTGGGGTGGAAAGCTTGGTCGCAAGACCTTGCCGGTTGGCAGCAAGCAAACATAAATGATCCCACTCTCATGCGCCGAAGTGTGAGCCCCGCAGCGCTGGGATTTCCTCGGTTTGCCCATGCTGCCTGGGCCGTCGCCTCCCTGCCAATTTTTGCAAAGGCTCGAAAGAGTCGAGAAAGTTCAATGTAGAACTGTGGATGTCTTCGAATGTATCAATGTATCCTTCTTCCAAAAAAAAAAGCTGATGAGCACCGTTTTTGTATTTGCGAGGTATATTATGATTTGTCGGCATTTTTTGCATTAGTATTGTGACCGCACGCCATATTTCCCACCTAAGCTGAATTTCGCGTTGACATACGAGGTCTTGATTTACGTTCTGAAAATGAATTTTGTAAAGGCGCACCTCAATGGTTCCTGTTTATAGAGGATTTCTGCGGGCATCTCTTGATAGGGCAGCTTCCGAAGTTCCAGTAGCACACAAAGGCGCATAAAGTCCTTTGATGTGAGAGCGTAAATGGCTAGCAATCTTTGGAAAATCCCGTCCATCTAATACTACTACCGTATCCTTATAGTAAGGAACAAATTACAATTTTATAACTATCGGGTCGGATAATTTCTATGAACAAATTTTTTGCGAAAATCGTGCCATACGTTTTTTTTTCGTTTCGCGCTTTTGAGCCCGCCGCAGGTTTTTCAGCTATCAGTCAATAATTTCTCATTTTCTCCACAAGTCGCGCGTTTTGCCCATTCTGGACCTTTTAGTTCCATATACCAAATTTTTGTACCATATCGTTATGTATGCGCTGTGAACGAGGAAATTATTTACTGCTGCAAGCAAAGAAAATTAGTTTCTGAGATGCCGACTCGGGCAGGATTGTATTTGTGCACGTCAATCGCCTAAGAAACATTGAGGGAGTGCATATGTGCATGTCCTTGCTTTTTACCCGTAACGATCAGCTAAACATTTGCCACCCTCTTGCCGCACCCTGCTCATTAAGCAGTGAACATTTTGAAGTAATACGTTTATCGGTGATGTCAAAATGAAAAACGTTGATTGCTCAAACTGTTAATGGAAAGTTTACTTAGCAGTAAATACTGCGTAACTTCAACAACATTTGATTTTCGAAAACGGTTTTAATGTGAAATTTCAGTGATTTAATTTTCAGCATTTTACCTTTGTATACACTAGCGAGTCCATTTTCCAGCAACTTCATCCAATTTTTGAAATTGTTAAAAATTTTGGTAATTTTAGATGCATGACACGACTGGAATTTTCGAAAGTTTCGCTAAGTCCCGATTACAAACTTCTGTAAGGTAACTACAATGACATGTGCCAGCGTGAATTTTCGAAATAAATGGAAAAAGCGTTGAAAGCGACGCAACAGCGTGACTCTCTTAGTCATATTTGAGAAGAGTGAGACAAACAGTGTTTCAAATGCACATCTTGTTTTTATCATTAATATCTTTTCCTACAAAGTCTTTTGTCGAACTTTACGCACTGTTTTTAGAGCTGGCTTCGGCTTAGATTGAAAGTAGCGAATCACCGATTGGGTGCTTTTTACGTAGGATTACGGTAGCAAACTTGGTAGCAACCTTTATGCCATTCTCGATCAAATTTTTCAAAAAAAGAGACAGTCAAAACTTTTACTGTGGCATATACGGAATTGCTGACTCCAATTTTCAATTTCTCCATCATGAACCGAGCGCAGTGCATTCCTCGATGGTAGTTACTATTTCCGAGAGTTACAGTTTGCGGACAAATTTACTGTTTTAACTTCTTTTTCAAACTCTCGTTTCGATTGTACGCTCAAGATTCAGAGCGGACCATCAGTGGGTTGGTCGAAGAGTAAGAATCTCAAGAAAAGAACTTTGTTATGGACGATCGGCCAAAATTTCAAATCCATTTCCTTTTTCATTCACTATCACTTCTCAACTCTTTAACTTTGTGCTCGCAACTTGTACTTTTGATTCATTGCCAAATTACGAAGCTGTATGCGTTCAGTCATGTCAGATCCTTTGGTTAACATAAAGTTTGAAGCCAAACGAAGTATTTCAAATAGTCAAAAACTCAAATCCTAGCCCATAAGATCCCTAAGGACCTCAAAGCCTGCTCAGGCATGTACTCTCCATCTTAGACAGTCAAATGTACGTGTTTGAAATTTTTCCATGTCTTGAACACTCGAACCTATGAATATTAGGTTGTAAAGAAAGATTCCGGGCACTTGCGAAACCGCTGAAAGAGGACTGCTGTAACTTCAAGCAGATCACATTTTGCGAGCTAAGTTTTGCTACACGGCAATATTGTCTGCAACACGCTTATTTTATTGGATATTTAGCATTTATCTTATTGAGCTTTTAGCATTTCATTCAGAGCCACCAGCATGCTCAAAGAGGAAAAGATCGACTTGAAAAATTGTTTGTTTGTGCAGCATTATCTCAATCATGATAAGCGCTATAGAGTTCATAAGTGGTAGTTATACAGAGATCTACCGGTGTTGTAATAAAGGAAATTAGCAACTCTGAAGGGCCACTTGCGAAAAAGGTCTCCCGAGTTTGAAAAATTGTCCCCTTCTTGCCCTAAGAATGCCCATTTTCCGACAAACTGACTTCGAAATCTTATCTTTTCGCAAAGAAGGAGCCAAATTTAAGGTTACTGCAAACAAGGTTACTGCAAACATTAATAGAGTAATGTCCTGCACATTTTTTGGACCTTCCCCAGGCGCGGCAAATTCGCTGAGACCAACGCCGGCTGCGACGAGACCACTATTCAGAAATAAGTTTGACGGCTTTGAACTTTTGTGCGTATAGAGCAAAATCTGCCACATGCTTGTCAGACGCCGACACCCTCCTTATTCAGAATGTCCCATATACAAAAGGTTCTCTTACCTCAACGCAGAAAATTGGCAGCAAAAAAACTGTCAGATTTTCATTGTTGAAAAAGACTTCCTTTTCTGGTGTGTAGATCGAACAAAAAATGACATTCACATAAAACCCAGAAGCGTCATTGGAACGTTTATGCTTCCTTGTCATTTCACATATGGCGGATATCGCGGGACAAAAAGCAACTTTCATACAAAACGGGAATCCTCTGCGATGCTCTCCGCTTAAGTTGAAGTTTTCTTTTGGCAGTGGTAGTCCTAGGTCTCAATTTAATTGCAGAAATGGAAGTTCATTGTATGTGGTGTAGGAGTAGCTACAAAAAGTCCGAGCAAGTCTCGAAATGTGTTAAGGGGATGTTACGAAGAAAAAGAGCAGGAGATCTGTTCTCACTAACAGCTCAGAAGAGTTATTTTCTATAGAATTAAAGTTTTGCCGACGTTGTAAATTTTCAAATCGAACCATGTATTGCCAATATATTGATACTAACAATGTACTTGTGCAAGCATGTTTACTCTCCATTTTATTATATTTCACACCTTCTCTACTACTCTTTAATATCTGTCCGGAATTGGATGTCCACAACGGGCAAATCTTGCTAAAATGATTTCTTCAAGAGGAATTTTACTACCCTTGCAGATGCCCTACGCGCTGTGCAAACTAAAATGGAGGCCAAAAAAGTTTATTCAGAAGAAAAGCACAATCATATGGAAAAAAATAGTGGCAAAATTGCTTATCAAGTATAGACCAATGTTTAACAAGTTTGTTGATGTGAATAGAATTGTTTCGAAACATGAGAAAAAAAGAAGATGAAAAATGATTGGGTGGTCATATTTGTGGAAACCTATTTCTTGCTGAACTGATTCGTCCCAAGAACAGTTGTTTACCCACGTCATTCTAAGAGAAGTGTTTTCCTTACGCAAGAAAGAAAATTCACCTATGTTGGATGTAGTGTTGTGTAATTTCACATGGGATGTAGCTTGCCATCGGAAGCATTCACCAACTTCTAGCCGCTTATACTCAATCGTATATACTTATAATCGTGCTAACAATTGCCACGGCAGTCACCTTTGATCTGTGTAGTCTAGCTGCTCCCCTTCCCCTTTCCCTTCTTTGTATTTTATCTATATAATCAATTTTATAAAAATTTTTGTGTTCAACTTTTGTGTAGGACACCGTTAACCATCAGGCTAGGGCCCGTACACCCTTAATCCCGATATGGAAGTTTTGAAGAGATTTCTGAGCTTAGAAAAAATGGTTTTTTTTCTTTCGAAACTCCATTTTCTCTAATGTTAAATTTCAAAACATTACCCATTCCCTCCCTCCCTCCTCTCTAGCGCAACGATTTCCTTCCTTCTGATCAAACGGAGGTTCGAACGAAAGCGTAAGTTTACATTTCGCCTTGATTTACCTATAGGTATGTAAGTGCGGCTATTTTGAACTTGCACCACCGGATGCTCGTGATCTGTTGTATGCAAATGAAATCATGCAGTGAAAGCGGAAGTGAATAGCCGTTAGTAGCTATAAATAGTATCTAATTCCGATTGACCGGAATTCTAAGTTGACCGTGACTCATTCACTGGGTTCGATATGCTGTGAAACAGTTTTTGTGCCTAAGAGCGGTTTGCCGGTGTAAAACAGAAGCTAGTTATGGTAAAATTTCTATATACAGAGTGTTCCAAAAAAATGTTAACACTTTTGATCGTCAGTGACTTCGTTGCTTTCATGTTCAACTTACAAGGGAAGCGTATTTAGTCGAAGTGGCGTTTTCAGATGAGACCCATCTTTGAAGACCTTGAGCGGTGATTCCAATCTGCCTCCCAAATCTGTCAAGCGCCTCTGGACGCCAAGTCATAGGAGTTTTTCAGGTCAAAAATTGAACGCAAAACTGGAACAAAATCGTCAAAATTTGCTCGAATGGTTCAGTGTCAAGTATCAGAGCCGTTTATGCAATGGGTACATTTTGACTAATATGGTAATACTTGGCATTGCTTTGTGAGCGCTGGAAAGATTGTAACAATCGATTTTACCTAAATTCTGCATTTTTTCGTTCCAAAAAACGGTCATAACTCGACGTCCAGTGGAGCTTGGCAGATCTGGAATCTAGATTTGGAATCACCGTGCAATACTCTTTTAAATAGTATGAGTCTCATCTGAAGAGGCCACTTCTACCAGACACGCTTTTCTTGTTAGATCTGTAGTATGGAGCGAATTATCCATCTCTCTTCGTTGCTGTAGGATTAGGATATGAAAGCTTACTGCATCCACGTCGGTAATAATATTAGGCACTCAGACGTATTTTCGTTGATCTGACCTAATGTCTTCATTAGGAAAATTTGTCATTCACCATCACTTCAATAACTCATGTAGAGGCTGCTTATAGCAGGTAATCCTGATAATAGCAGCAGACTTATTGCTAGTAGCCCATTAGCGGCCCAAAACTACAATTATGAAAACTGAAACAAGCATGCATGCTTGTAGAACTGATACGTAGCTAGTACGCCAGCCAATGACCAAATATGCTTGTGAAAACACATACTTGCATAGATCAAACTCAGTATGAGTTATGAACACCTGATTTGAGATAGATATAAAGCAGTGGCGTACCGAGGGGGGGGGGGGGCGGGGGGGGGGGGCGCGCGCCCCCCCCCGAGAATGGGTCGCGAAATTTTTGAAAGTTACTTATATGGGTTATAAAAATGTGCAAGTGACTTGTTTATTTTTGTAAATAATTAAAATAATTTTTAAAAATTTTTGAAAATTCAAATTAGCCTTGTAAAAAAATTTTTTTCGGGGGCGTGGCTGACGCCACGCCCCCTTTTTCCAGATTTTAGGTTTCGGGGACCCGAAAAAATTTTGAGAAGCACCCCCGAAATTTTTTCGGAGTGCGTGGCTAACGCCACGCACCTTCTTTAGAAAAAAATTTTTGTCGCGCCCCCCCCGAGCCGAAATCCTGGGTACGCCACTGATATAAAGCGATGTGATGGCCGAACTTTTCGTGTGCTGGAAATGTGCTGCATTAGTACCAACATTAAAGAATTTTGAAAAAATTTTTTTCGAGCTTAAATGCTTGACTTTGTTCAGGAACCGCGGTTTTGTAATGGTTAATGCCACATTCGCATTAAAATCATTTGTTCTGAAAATATGTAATGCAATTATTGATGTTCAAACAAGTAGCAAAATTTGCAAAGCAGTGGAATTAGGAGTTTAGGCCAGTTTTCTTTTCCAAAAAGTAGAGCCATTGCGGTTACTACATATAAGGATATTTTTCAATTTTTGTTACCCTTCCAAAGTTCAATCATTGTTAAGTAATGATTATAGCATCTAGTTGGAATTGTAGACGCACAGCACTTAGCATCCTGCTTTAACTTCCAAACCCAAAACGTTTTCAGAAAACTGCTCGAGTACCGCACCACTATCAAATATCACTTTGCCGATGAATTTAATCAAGTTAATCGGCGTTAATTTATATTTGATACCATTTGCGACAGCATAAGTGATCATTTCAAGACTAAAACGTAGTTCATTGCTGCATGTGAAGCGTGACATTACTAAAAAATGCAAAAACGTTTTTTATTCAGCCTTAACCATCACCAGTTTTACTGACATAGCTGACAGTGAAGACAGCTTTTGCAAAGATGGATATAGTGTCAAGAGAAAAATATCGTATTTTTATTTGGCAAAACGATTTGCTCAACTATTTCATAGGAAACTGTCTGTTCTGTTTTTTTTTCTTTGGAGGAATTTTTCTAAAGCGCAAAATTTTAATCCGATTTTGACGAGGAAGAATAAGCCAGAATGGTTTTTGTCAAAAATTTATTGCTCAAAAGTTCCACTTTAAAACAAGTTTTTGGCAAATCTCACTGTCATTTAAGTGTTCATTTGAAGCCAAAAAAACCTTATTATTACATATATCGGCAGCAGCATACCTGGCTTGGGTTTTTACAGTCACACAGTTTTTGTGGAGTCAAACACTCCTCAAAATTATTGTCTTACCAAAAACTGCGTATGAGATCACTTTACCTTATCACTACAAAGCTTGAAGGCACAAGCGAATTTAGTAACACGCAATGATCTGTACTTCTGAGAGCAATTTGCAAAGAAGTAGCCGTCTAATTATTCGAACGAACTTCAACGAACTATACGAGCTTTCGGGACGACCTAATATAGAAAGCAGCCGTTGCTTGTGAACGCTACGGACAAAATGCAAGCATTCATCACAAATCGTTCTGGTTTCATTTAGAAACACTCGGAAGGTAGAGATAAGTTTTCTCAAAATATAGACTATTGTTTTGCAAAACACTCAACAACAGTTATTTGTTATTCCATCAAAGAAATGTACAGCTCGAATCTGGAAAGAAAATACGAAAAAAGGAGGAATTTCATACAGTTCCTACAAAGAAATTATCAACTTTCGAGTATCCTATTGTTACACCCAGTAACCTTTTAGCAAAAATGCAAGCAATGCTAAGTGATCCGAACACCAGTCTGCGGTGAGTTTTTTCACTCATTTTTTTGCCACAAATAAGCTCGAAATCGAAAAATGTCGCTACGATGTGGTGAGTGGCTAATACGATAGCCTCACAAGTTAATGCAGGTTTATGTTCCAGTCCTTTTGTGTTTTTCAATTCTTCATTGCCTCAATCAAGCTTCCCTTTGAAAGTGGAGCAACCTCGACCGTATTTCTCTTGGATGACCATTGACGCGAAAATCCTTCATTCTTTTAGAAGAGTACAGAAACGAAAGTCAGATTTGAAATCAGCGTAAGACGAGTGTGATGGTATACATTTTATCTCAAAAGGCCACACCAAGTATAGTTTCCTTGTCAGTGAACTATGAAGAAGCTCCTTCTTTGAATCTGTCGATTCCTAGCAGATGTTCCTGCACTTGAAGGCAATGTGCGGGTAAAAACTCGATTTTTAGCAAAATCCGCTTGAATTGGGTTTTGCGACGCTGAATCCGAAGTTCTACGTCATACTGCTAAAACGGGGAAAGCAGGCGTTTCCCAAAGCCTTAAGATTCAAATTTTGGACGAACGGAACAGTTCCCGCTGAGGCTCAGACGCTTAGCCGCTGCGGAACCCTAGGACTTTAACTGTGGCCGTATGCGTACTTTGCAGCAGAGCAGAGGTCCACATGAGGGCCAGCTTTTTCACCAGTTTGAATTTTTCAAACCCCTGGCTGTATTTCTTGATTCTGGTCAAACGTTAGGCCTTGCACTCCCGATGGCGTCCACCTTCGTCCACCTTCGTCCACCCTTGTCCACCTTCGCAAGGGGGTGAAATCCCGCAATCCTAGCCTTGCCCGAGCACTGCCTTGAAACAACCTGACCATGTGCTTTTTTTTCTGGCGTTGGCATTCTCAACGCCATTTCAACCTTGTACTATCTTTGTGTGCTCTATTTTCGTCATCTAGCTGCGGTAAAACACAAGATAAAGAAAATGAACTGAGAAGACATGAGTCATACACAAATAGAGATCCCTACGCTGAAACCGCTGGAACGAGAAAAATGGACTTTGCCAATCCGGTGGTGAAGAAAAGGAAACGGTTTGAGATTTTTTCTTAGACGGCCTAGGCTCTTCGGGAAATCTGAACGTAAACAACAGGTGAATTATAAATTGTCTTTGGACGCCTTCACCAATGACTGCTGAATAGCTGAGAAACAATGAGAAACAATTTTCGGTATTAGCTGGCGAAGAGGTGTATCACAAGCAGGCCCAAAAAGATGCTTTACCGGACCATTTTGTCTCATCAAGGTAAAAAATAGATATAGCTGCGAAGTGGGCCAGCCTTGCTCAGTTGCAGGATAGAAACGGCTTCCACCGTTGATCAGTCAGTTCCTCGCTTTGTATAGGCGTTGTTATATGCTTTCTCAAAGTCGCCAGTTGTTCTTTTTGCATTAAAAGGTAAACTTCGCCTCTGCCTTTGCCCCAATGTAACAAACTTCTGAATAGCTAGAATCATTGTCTTCTCCTACAAGAGAACGATATAAGCGACATCTGAAAAGTATACCATAGAGAAAGCAAGAGAGCAACAAGAGAGAAGAGCAAGAGAAAAAACCTGTTAATATGCTGCAAAAAATAAAATGCTTTTTTTGACACAAGGAAATCGATAATTCTTTGAATTTTCGGTATGACATCGAAATCTGGTGCGCCAACGATCGGTTCTAAAGGGCTTGATTCGCCAAAAAGCTACCTGGAGGGATAGACTCAAAGCAAAATCAAAATACACATCTCGAGCGTTTGGTAGCGAATTCAGCTGCGGAACGGCTTGATTCTTGAACGCGAAAATATTCAAACTATCAAGAGGAAGGAGAAAGATTCATCACATAATTCCTGTTGGCGCTGGAAGTTAGCAGTAAACATTTGCATTAATCGCCTCTTTGAGTGCGCTCCGTCGCGCTTAGGGCATAGTATTAGGTTCTCCGGAATTTAATGCACCTTACTCGACCATGGCACTGGGAATATCTAGATGTGGAAGCATGTCATGATAGAGCAAAGCAATCTTTACAAGACTGTTTCGGAAAATAGCAAAATGTTTGGTCTAGGTGAAGTTTGAGGGCAAATTCAAACTTCAAATGCTCAAATATCAGATTTTATTTTGAAATGATCCTGCGAACTTATAACTTGGTTAATATACTGTCAACATCAAAGATTCATAAGTACAGTACCCACACTAATTATTCGACAGAAAACGCAAAAACTGACGATCCGCGTTTTTTTCGTTTTTTCTTCGTAACTTCCTTCAGAATGCATAAAATACGAATCTGAAGAAAGCATGATGTTGAGCTCGTCAAGATGAATCTTCTCATAAACTGCACTCTCATACTATTCCGTTTTCAGTCTTCTCAATTTTCGTATGATAACGGGTTTTCGTAGTGGTGTAACTCAGCGAAGAACACACGTGGAAGATTCAAGTAAACACGACTCGGTAGAGCTGTTCCGGTAGATTATCATGTACTAACGACTAGCAAAGGATCCCCTTTTCATAGAGAAAGATAGGCCAGTAAATTTTGATAGAATCGATGTCTTTCAAATTTTAGCTACCGTAACCATACAGTAAGGCGCTAATTTGCAAAGTAGGTGTGTTTTTCGTAATCAGCAAACTAGATAACCTCTATGGGCAAGTTTTCCAAGAATTTCGGGCCCTTTGATTTTTTCTCGTTCTAGGCTGTAAAGCTCGCCGACGGGTTTTGGCTAAAATATTGATGATCTTGGATTGACGGGAAACTTCGCCCATAGAGGTTTCCGGACTCGCTGATTACGAAAATAGTGCTGTTTGTGCAGCGTAAGCTTTTTCAAAAGCGTTATGCTGAGAGGAATGCTGCGATACTGCGCAAGTTCCTAAATTTGTCTGCTCTTTTCGCGCATCTGTTGGACAACTTACCTGCTCCGTTTTGTAATTTGAAATCATTAGAGACAGTGCTCTTAGAGCATGCTTAAACTAGGCCCTTATCTGTTTTGGTCGCCGAACTGTGAGCATATAAACTCACGTCTTCATGAAAATCGTTCAAAATTTCAAGATCGCATATTTTGGCAAAATATCACCGCGAAGGTCACAGGTCACTCTGATTGCAGATATTATGTTTAGTACATATGTAGATCGATAATCTTGATACAGCATACTTGCTTACCCCCTATGTCAACTCTTGCACCTATAGATCAAAGTTTGCAAAAAAATCGGTAGAGTCGCTAAAGGTAATTGCATTTGAAAACTACATTGTATTCGTAATCAGCACCCTTACTCACCTAGTTATACCAATTCCCAGCCCGGTGGCTCAAGTGTGCAAAAGATCGATAAATCAATGGTGACGAAATGTAGTCTACGAGACCAGCTCTGCCCCTAAGTTGTGTGCAAGGTTTGGTCTGCATTGGCACGTACCATTTGATTCAACTGGCTTGGCTTCGGCAAAGGCGGGGATTCGTGACCTAATTAAGGCTAGGCAATGATCAGAGAGCACTCGCGCGAGAGAGACGCAGGTGCGTCGCGGGCGCGAGCGGCCTCAGTTAGATCACAAAACCCCGCCCTAATCGTGCCAAGCCACTTGAATCACAGGTTACGCACAGACACACAGACACATGCCAAACAGACATTCACTTGAGTTTAAGAAATAAATAATAATAATAACAGTTGGAATTCTAAAGTTTGTCAATCTCATCATAAGATCGTAGGCATCTCTTTGCAACCGTTCATCACTAGGTGGAGATAAAAGCGTGGGTCATTCACTATTTGCAGTTGTAAAGCCGATCAATTTGCTACTCTAAATGCTCTTGAATCTTTGCGTGCGCCATTGCCGCCTGAGTGCATTTTCATTGTGTTTCATACACCATGACAGTATAAAAACATGATTTCCATCAAAGTGCATGGTATAGTTTGGTTACAGATAATATACATTTCAAATTCGCCTCTCGCAAAAGAGTCGAATTCTTCTCAGCTCTGAGGATTGCGCCAGACTGCGCGGCGTACGCCGCTTGCGTCGCTATGATGAAATATACCGAACGTACGCTGCGTACGTCGCGTATGCAGCGTAGTCAACCCTGAGATCCGTGCACTCCAGAGGGGTACAGTCTGTGCCAATCTCAATCAAGCCAAAATTGGCACGGTGGAGGCCCTAATCACGCGGGTTTTGCGCCACTCTACTAGCTTGTCCAATCCTTCAATCTCTTCGCTCTTCGACAGTGCCCATGTGCAACGCTAAACCATACTGCTGCGAGCGCACAAGCTTACGCCGACGGTTCAGCCTGACCTCTGTTGGGACAGATGTTTTGTGAAGACGACTCTGAACTCCTCTTAACGTCGGTGAAAGAAAAAACTTGGTGGATAAGGTGAACACAAGTAAAATAGCAAGATTGACCAGCCTTAGAACTTGGAACAAATAGTGAGTGGCCCACGCTTTTATCTCCACCTAGTGATGAACGGTTACAAGGAGATGCCTACGATCTTATGATGACATTGACAAACTTTAGAATTCCAACTGTTATTGTTATTATTTATTTCTTAAACTCAAGTGAATGTCTGTTTGGCATGTGTCTGTGTGTCTGTGCGTAACATGTGATTCAACTGGCTTGGCACCATTGGGGCGGGGTTTTGTGATCTAACTGAAGCCGCTCGCGCCCGCGACGCACCTGCGTCTCTCTCGCGCGAGTGCTCTCTGATCATTGCCTAGCCTTAATTAGTTCACGAATCCCCGCCTTTGCCGAAGCCAAGCCAGTTGAATCAAATGGTATGTGCCAATGCAGACCAAACCTTGTACACAACTTAGGAGCAGAGCTGGTCTCGTAGACTACATTTCGTCACTATTGATTTATCGATCTTTTGCACACTTGAGCTACCGGGCTGGGAATTGGTATAACTAGGTGAGTAAGGGTGCTGATTACGAATACAATGTAGCTTTCAAATACAATTACCTTCAGCGACTCTACCGATTTTTTTGCAAACTTTGATCTATAGGTGCAAGAGTTGACATAGGGGGTAAGCAAGTATGCTGTATCAAGATTATCGATCTACATATGTACTAAACATAATATCTGCAATCAGAGTGACCTGTGACCTTCGCGGTGATATTTGGCCAAAATATGCGATCTTGAAATTTTGAACGATTTTCATGAAGACGTGAGTTCGTATCAGGGCTCGGCACGAGCTGGACCAGGGGAATTTCAAAACGAAGTCCCGTTTGATATTAAAAATTTCGTACGAAGTCCATTTTGACCTGTTTTGAAACCCCGTCATCATTTTCATATTATGTAAAAAAATGTAGTAGTGTTTTCATGCATTTCTGATTGCACGAAAGAACTTTTCACAGCTTTCTGAGCTTTTTAAGTGGTCGAATCACATCTTGAGAAGCAGAAAAAGCCGATTTTTCGACTGCGGAGAGGACCGAGTGGTTTTCAAGTTGCTATAAAACGCTGAAAAGATAACATTATGAAACTGTTTCTTTTCCGTATGTAATCTTTTACAGTATAGATACATTTTATGTAAAAAAGTATGAAAACTTATGTGAGCAAAGTGTCGGTGCTGCCAGCTAATTCAGAAAAAAGTTCGGCACAGCTTTCATTCACATAAGCTTTCATAAATTTTTGGCCCATAGTTCCGGTCCACCAACGCGCGTGCACACACCAAATTTGGTGTCATACTATTGCGTTTTGGCTGAAAACAACGCCTTTGTTTGTTGATGGACAGCTTGCCAATGGCATGCCGGTGGCATGCCGGCGGCGTTTTTGCGGCAGTTCTCCGCCTCGGCCCCTGTAGAAACGATATCCCCTTTGCTTTCCGCCCTAAAAACGATATCCAGCTTGACCCTGTGCCAGCTGTGCTGAGCCCTGGTTCGTATGCTCATAGTTCGGCGATCAATACAGATAAGGGCCTGGTTTAAGCATGCTCTAAAAGCACTGTCTCTAATGACTTCAAATTACAAAACGGAGCAGGTAAGTTGTTCAATAGATACGCGAAAAGAGCAGACAAATTTAGGAACTTGCGCAGTATCGCAGCATTCCTCTCAGCATAACGCTCCTGAAAAAGCTTACGCTGCACAAACAGCACTATTTTCGTAATCAGCGAGTCCGAAAACCTCTATGGGCGAAGTTTCCTGTCAATCCAAGATCATCATATTTTAGCCAAAACCCGTCGGCGAGCTTTAGCTGATTACGAAAAACACACCTACTTTGCAAATTAGCGCCTTACTATATGGTTATGGTAGCTAAAATTTGAAAGACATCGATTCTATCAAAATTTACTGGCCTATCTTTCTCTATGAAAAGGGGATCCTTTGCTAGTCGTTAGTACATGATAATCTACCGGAACAGCTCTACCGAGTCGTGTTTACTTGAATCTTCCACGTGTGTTCTTCGCTGAGTTACACCACTACGAAAACCCGTTATCATACGAAAATTGAGAAGACTGAAAACGGAATAGTATGAGAGTGCAGTTTATGAGAAGATTCATCTTGACGAGCTCAACATCATGATTTCTTCAGATTCGTATTTTATGCATTCTGAAGGAAGTTACGAAGAAAAAACGAAAAAAACGCGGATCGTCAGTTTTTGCGTTTTCTGTCGAATAATTAGTGTGGGTACTGTACAATTGCGATGTATTTTAGAGCTTTTAGAACTTTAGAACTTTCTAGAACAAAAATTTTACTTTGGCCGAATATGTGGTTCCAAAACTTACTCTGCAGATATACATTCACACCCCTGATTTGTGGAATTTTTTCCGGTGTCAAAACTCCAGAATCTTCCAAGAGTTTCAAGTTCTTCCTGCAAAAATATTTTTCCCCACGTTACTTTTTTCCAAAGGTGAGGCTCACCTATAAGCCAAGCATGTATGACTTTCATGTAGTCCTCTCAGATTTTCGTAAACAGCCTTTCATGTCGCATGTTCCTGCTCTGTGTACTCAACGATGGGTATCGGATCACCACTGTAATTGAAGTTTCTTTTTTTTGTGGAAAAATGTTAGGAATCGGCACTCACTGTTTGTATTGCATGGCATGATCGTTGAGGAAATTTCTTCTAGCTATGTACGTCGCATCGCCATGTCCCTGAACATCATTTCACATACACCTGCGTCAGCCGTGTGGTGTCAGACTACACTACCGTTAAAGACTACGCTATACTGAACCAACTATGTGCGGGCACGTTTTGGAGCTACAGTAATCCCGTGATACCGTCCCCCTTCATCTCCTCCAATCATGAAAGAAATGCATGGGTAGAATAATGCAGCGTATCGCATTGCCCGTTTTGGAAGACTTGAAAAATCGAGATGTTCATATTTCTGCAACTTATGGCAAAACTATCAATATTCTCGCAGTAAATAAGTGATTTTGAGTTAGATTATTGATTCTAAGAGCGGTTCGTGAATTATGGAGGTAAAGTCTTTTTATCTATTGCTAAGCTGAGCTTACAATACGCAAATACAATTAAGCTCTTAGCACTTGGGATTGCCATAAATTTTTTCGCCGCTACATTTTTGTCGTGAAAAAACCGTCGGATTGCCGTAACTTCCTTCGAAGGCGATTTTTGAAGAAACTGAAAACATCACTGGACTGCTACGAATGTGGCGGTTTAGAATTCTGATTTTCAAAAATATTTTTGTTTGACCTGTCCTACGTATTTAACCGCAAAACGCCGCACGGCGCTAATTTCCTTGTCGATAAGTTTCACGGATCCAAAAATATATTTTTGATTCCTGGCAAGTTTCCGATCTGAAAGAATTTGCGGAAAGAATTGTACGGTTTGTTTTTACTCGTTATTCATTTTGACTTTTATGTCATTATTTTTCAGTATTGGGAAGATGGGAAAGGTCTAGAAAATCAAGAAGAGTGACATAAAATATTGGAATGGGTAGAATATAAGCGCTTTTCTTTCTAGCGAAGAAAGTGGGCGAGAAGGAGCGGACAGCGGAAGCTGAAGAAATTCTCTTTTCCTCTCCTTCCTGCCATAGCTTGCATATCGTGCCTGATGTAACAATTATCAAAAAAATTTTCTCATACCGGATGACGCGGATCCGTCATTGGATCGTATTTTGTAATGCAATGAGAGCATTTGTCAAGCTCTGATATGTGTTGTGGAAACCATAGCACTAAAATAAAATAATAATAGATTTTAAGTCATAATACCTTAGTGACGTGTTAGAGCAGTGGCTTTTGATTTGGGCATTAAAAACGATAATCTTTCTAAATCTGGTAGTTGTAGTACCTCTTACATGCCCATATATGAACTTTTTGATCTTATAAAGGGGTATATGTCAAGAATAACGATAGCTGGCAATAGTGGCACCCTGAGTGCCAGGGTGTCAACAAACGGTGCACTGTAGCACCGCCACAGCAGCGGACGAGCTCACACAGGCCCTACATTTTGTAGCAGTAAATGTCCAAAACTTTGTTCTTCTTCAAAAATGCTTTATGTTAAGGCTTCTGCTATTTTTTAAAGATGGAAATAATCAGCAACACAACGCCACAAACACGCGATGAAAATGTTTCGGGCTCAATTTAGCATGTGAAGTACGTAAGCTTCTTTGGTCCTTGGGAGCGCGAGCAGTGGCTTTTGATTTGGAGCGCGCTCAACTGGCTATCAAGTTTTTTTATACCGAGTAACCTTGCTTTATAAGCATAACTCTGGAAAACACTAAAAGGCCAAACTATCCTCATTTTCAAGGCAAAGGTGTTCAGCGCATATATTACTTTTGAGAGGACCTTCGTCTACTGTAGCAATAAGTCCTACATCGGAGATTACTGTGTGAAATCATGTAAAACTGTATGGCACAACATTTAGTGAAGCTTTGATTGTGGTGAAGTAAAGGTAAAGCTTACCCTCCTCTACGGCGTTCTTCTTGTAGAGAGCAAATCCAGTCAGATTTACATGCTCTTTCGTAAGAGTCGCAGCAGCCGCTATTAGCTGGTCCTTCGTTGCATCACAGTCAGCTAGCAGATCCCATCCTATAATCGAAAACATTGGTTCCGGGTTTTACTTATAAAAATTTGACTAAGACATCACGTTAGAAAACTTTCAGACTACATCCAGATTGTAACTCGTTTTTTAATTTGTGTTTGTTGATTTCACTGCGCTGATATCTAAAACTAAAGAAAATCCCTTACCTTTTCCAATTTGTGTTGTCTAGTCTCGACATGGCTTATGCGAATGTCATTTGATGTAAAGGCTTGAATTACTTCTCGTACAAAAGGAGCAAGTTCGCCTAAAAAATGCATTTAAATATTTACTATTCATCTAACAGATTTCACAAATAACGCCATAATTAGGTCTCCAAGTGTTGACCACAAGCAGCTCATTCTTGGACGTCGAATTATTCAGAAGAATCCAAAAGCGGAGACTTACTGGAACTGCTAAGCACTGCAGTGAACCCAATACTACCCTTATCAGCTGCCCAAATCAGTTCGACACCTTCGTCATTGAGTTGTTGGAAAATCTGCAGTGATTTTCTTTGCTTTCTCAGATGAACAGAATTCAAGCTTAGGCTTGTTATTGTCATTTTTGAGGTAAAGTTACTGACCTGTTCGCCTTTGGTGACTTCCACCAGCTGTTCTCGGAATTTCGTAGTGTTCCTTCTTCGCAGTCCTGCATGCATAGCCGTTTCACAGCTGGCCTGATGTACCAGCGAGTATCGGCGAGGGGTTCGTGGACTTCCATTTTCCTAGATCAGAGCATGCAAAAAAGTTGTATCACGGGTGAAGTTAATTGTAGCCGTTTCTAAGTTATCGTAAGAAATTTCGCAATTTTTCTGCTAAAAAAGACGGTATTTCAAAGCTGTTCTGTGTACTCAAAATTACAATAAATTTCCTTGAGAAGAACATTTACTAGACACAGAAAACTTTGTCGCATACTGTACTACTATTATCTATCAGGATACGGTAAGTTTACGCAAAGAGAACTGCTTTAGTGTCTGCGAATTTGCAAATAACATCTAAGAATTTAATCTGTCATAGTTCATGTTATATGAAAAAAAATTATTGTACATGTTTTTAGCTACTTCGCTGTAAATGTAAAAAGAAATGACTTCACCATTTTCTGTAAACTTAAGCAGTGTTAAGGTTAATTTTGCTTTTTTTTGCTTTCTTGCTAAGCTTATAAGCAGCCTTTTCGTCTTTTGCTTATACAAAATTATGTGATTACTATTTCGTTCATTTATGACTAACTAAATTGGTGCAGGGAAGTACTGCAAAATTCCAACTAATTCAAAGAATCGCAGTTTTGAATTGTTACCTGATTCCTGGTATGTCCTAACTATGGTCTGTTTCTTCGAAACGAAAAAAAACGTATTTACTGAACAAGGAGCCTTGGTTGATTGGGACACAAAAATATTGAGCAGGATGCTATTCCCCACTAGATTTAGTTCCCAAAACGTGTGTCAGTGATATGATTTTTGCTGCACAAAATTTGTTTACTCTTTACTGCTTTCTCCTCATGCTCTTAGGAGGTTTGGCGCAGAAATACTCAGTAAAACATTTGCATTCACAATATTGTCGACTTCAGGATCTGTATCTAACAATATTATTTCTGAAATGTTGTGCTTGATCTAGATTCTGTTTCCAATTTTAGAGTTGCTGTTGAATACTTACCGCCTGTGACATATTGTAGGTCTTGAATAAACAGCCTTCGCCGAGGTTACAACGTCTTAGTATCCTGGGTCTGCAATAAATATACTGCTTGATCTACCGGTGCATAAATTTCCATTAAGATGATGGCTCTTTCATTCAGAATAAAATATAACGTGCTTACCTTCGAACTCGCATCGCTGAGGGTATCAATCAAAGCTAGACAACGTTATCAATAAAAACATGCTATGAGACTTTTGTTTTGTCATTACCACGCACTTTTGAGGTAAACAACGAACTTCGTGTCATGATTTATGATGCGATGTTTCTTCGATAGGTGCAAAGGGTCCAAAAAGACAAACCTACCTGGTTAGCTGACAGCTCACCTTAAGATGGTCTGCTGCAAAGCTGAGTATATGTTTTTCGGTGCGTAGCAATGAGCTTTAATAGCTTCCGTACATGTATCAGAGACAAGGTAATTGCATCCGTTCTGCACCTTTGCATCCATGCATTATCTCAGGCATAATATTCGGTCATTAATATGTCTCAGTGGAGAAATTTATATTATTACCTTGTATTCCGTTCCACTCGCCCGAAAATTAACAAAGTTCACTACAGTCGAAGGGAGAGCCCATGACATCCGCGGAGTCAGCAATTCAGTCATTTACATTCAGTAAACGGGTTACATCCTTATGATGTGGTTCATTTTACGTCCAAATCACACCTGCGCATTCTCAATGCAGGCAGGATGATAGCTGAAAAACAACCGTCTCAGCTGTGCTGCGGCGCTTTGATGGCAAGGATAAGATGATTTTAGGTCTCGACAGGAAAATCCTACAGAACCCTTAAGACACAATTTTTGTATTTTTGGTATCGGTTAGTTTTGTTGGTTCGTTGATCACACGAACTGGAAATCACTGCGGAGCACGCGCTGCGAGATGAAACGCTTGCCCCAGTACAAATCCGCCATTGTACAAGTTGTGCTCTCGCGACAATTCAGCCGCGCCGCGCTTGGTCCGCAACGTTTGAGCTGTCCTTGCGGTCAACGAATGGACGATACGGCCACCAATGTCTGCTTTGATAAGATATCATGGAAATACCAATGCCTCTGGTTTGCCCACTGCATAATTTTTCTGCCTCTCAAATATTTCTGCTAATCAACCCAATCACGTGAGAATAATTACTTCCCTCGAAATTCTTTTTTTGCAGTTCCACGTCATAGTATGTGGGATACACTCCTCCCCCTAACTCTCCCACCAGAGCTTCGATATTTTTCATGAGTAAACGTAGGGCTGAGTTGGAAATGCGTAAGCGCAGTTTATGCGAAATCCTTTGGATTGTGGAGTTAAGCCATGCTACTCAAAAGACGAATGTTACTTTCAAAAAGCTAAAAAAGACTTTTGACATAGCACGTCAGAGATATATCTGTAAAAGATCACATTTTTGAGATGTTTTTTTCTTTAAAGTGTGGGGTTCATTCATAAATTTTGTCTCATTGAGGGCTCTTATTGTCGCCATTTTCAGTCCATGCAAACTGAAACCACTTTATTCTTCGACAGCATAGTGCATAAGATATCCGTAGAGGCAAACAAGAAGAATTTATAGAATAAAACGCAATCTTATGGAAACAACACCCGATAGTTAGGAGCTCAGTTTTGACATTGAAGTCTCGTAACGTGGAAAGATAAGGTTAAAAAGAATTCGAGAAATTACTTCTCCTAGCACAGCTGATAAACAAAGCCAAATGTTGAAGGTCATGAAAGTCATTATGAGCAAATAGGATAGAACTAGCTGTACATATACCTAACAAGGGCATGTGATAACTTCTTTGACTGAGAGCACAAAGGACAGTATGAAAACTTTTCATCAGAAGGAATTCCAGAAAGTTCTGTCTAGTGGCACTTGCTAATCAAGAACTCACGGGATAGCACGAATAGTCTAGAGTCTTGGAATAAAAAAAGGTTGAACCTAGAGTTCCTTCGCTTTTTTTGAAAATTTCAACTTCCTGCTGTCTCCACAATTTTGCAACGGTTCCTCTTCAGCGAATGCTCTGACTTGCTAGAAAATGGAGGAAGTAGATTTATTTTCCAGCAAGATATGGCCTTTGGAAAACAAAACGTTAGAGTTGATTCGACTAGACGTCTCCGTAAAATTGGCATGCCAAACTACTTTTGCACCGCTCTCGGAACGTTAGACGAATGACCCATTTCTTTAATGGGAACAGCATGCCCCAAGGATGTAGCCTCAAGACAAAAGAATACGAGGGTCCTTGAGCTGCACATATTTTTGTAATCTACATTTTTTTCTCTATAATTAATACATCAGGTTGGACCGAAAGTTCGTTCGTACAATTTTCAAAAAACCGTAACTTCTTTCTATCACAACGATTCTGCTCGAATCAAATTTTATTGGAAAGCATAAAGCATAAGCATACAGCAGCAATTTCTAAGTGTAGCCTAGTGGCCTTCAACTATATTCAGCCGGCAAAGATTAAAATGGAAGAAGGAAATCTTCTAAAGTCTGGCGATTTGAGACAAGCTCGTTAAAAATTCATCTGCGCCGTAAAATCCAAAAACAGCCATTATCCTTGATTTTCTGGCCTCCTTTTTCTAGCTCAGCAAAATTCTCGCTGATCGAGCCGTTCTTTGAAAAGTTATGATTTTCGGCAAAAACGCTTTTCCTAAGAGATTGACTGTATGGCATTTTCTCTCGAAAGTCATGACTTTTCAAAGAAAAGATCAATCAACCACCTTTACTCGCTTGTAAAGAGGAGGTAAGAAATTGAGATGCTGTTTTGAATTTTACTGCGCATTTTCGAATTTAACGGGCTTGCCTCAAATTGGCGGACTCAAAAAGAATTCTTTCCTCCATTTTTATCTCTGCAACCTAAACATAGCTGGGAGCATCAGACCACAGTTGAAAAGTACATGCGCTACGGTTTCTAATAAAGTTTGATTTGAGCAGATACGGTTTTTGAAAAATATGCAAACGAACTTTCTGTTCAAGGTTAATATATGTTTATATATCACTCTATTTCTTGAAATGTACGAAATGTGAACTTTAACGTATTGGACTTATCTGATTTTTGTAGACTAGAATAATTTTTCTACCCGTCGAATGAGTTCACTTTATTTATGGATTTTTTTATAAACCTGAATATTTCTAAATCGACTCTTAATTTTGTGCTGTAAATTCAGTCATATTCAAAGTTGCCTAGTCCTCCTGATGTCAATCATCTTTTTTCTTTCCATTAGCTCCATTTTGAGCTTTGATGGCCTCTTCTAGCACGTTATGTCGCTGAGCCAGCCATGTCCACAAGTATCACCAGGCTTTCTGGCATTTATTGGTTTTACGCCAAAAAGGTATGATGTGTGGGAGGGGATTGGCTTAGCGCTGTATCCTAAAGAGGCCTGAAATCAGCGAGCTCGCTATGCCTAATTTATACCCCGCAGACCACACCAATGAGGTCGAAAATACCTTGGATAGGTAGATTCTGTTCCCCCCGAAATGGGGATAGATGACTT
Source organism: Cylicocyclus nassatus (assembly GCA_958299035.1). Taxonomy (NCBI): domain Eukaryota; kingdom Metazoa; phylum Nematoda; class Chromadorea; order Rhabditida; family Strongylidae; genus Cylicocyclus; species Cylicocyclus nassatus. The sequence goes on from CATQJL010000316.1 coordinate 77,149,147, forward strand.
TACGGCCTCCCTTTTCGGCGATCTGATGTCCTCTACCCAAAATGTAACATTTTTTTAGGCTGATGTCTAGGCACACCAAATTTTATCGTCGCATAATACATTAAAAGAAACATTTTCTCTTTAACAATCTGATCGTTAATGTATATGTATATTAACCGTCAATGTACGCTGATACCGTTTTCAAAGCATACATAATGGAAACAATCTCTCAGCAGCAATCATGCGCCCATCAAAAAGAGAGCATGACGGTTTTTCTTCTTGTTGAAAGCAGTTAGGGTGCGAAGCTTTTCTACATTTTTTGATTCCATCTTATTTGCTTTGCAGTAAGTTGTGCTGTTGTTAAGTTTTCAAAACTAGAAAAGCACTTTTTCAATAACTTCGTCTTTCGCGAATGGTGAAAGTATACAAGCGGCGAAATCTTTCGAATTTTTAGAAGTCCAAGCTAAAACTTGGTTATAACAAAAGTGGTCGTACAAAATTTGAAAGACTAGCTGGCTTATCCGGCTCCACCCGGCCCTGTCAATGCTATGACAAAGCTCTTACTCCTATTCCTGTAGAATCTTTCATTGTGCCCACTTCTAATACATGCAATTCCGTATTCCCGCTGTGTTAATAATTAGCATGCCCACCTACCTCCCTCAACAACCCCCAGCCCCGTAGCTCAAACTTTGCAAGAAAAAGCAATGAAGCCGGTAAAAGTAAGGATAATTCTGAAAACTGATGGCGCTATTCGGCTATGGCTCCTGATGTTTTTGAATGAATCTTGCTCAAAGTTGGTACATGGGGATTATTAAAGCCGCTGATGACGAATATCGTAGTCATTTCGCGCGATAGCGCCATTTTCTGGGTTTACGTTGGGTACACATAAGAAGCTAAAATCGTGGATTTCGCTGAAACTTTGAGGGGGGCTAATTGACATGCGGATAACGAATATCATACTCCTTCGGCATCTTGAAGCGATTTCACCGAGTTATGGTAGGTATACTGCAAAGGGGCGGAATCTCAGTTTTGGCTGAAACTCGGTCTAGAGATATTCAACCTTCTGACCACGTCTGAAACACTCTCATTGCGTTTTGAGACCTTTTCGCAGAGTTACGGTAGGTACATGGCAGCTGGTAAAAATCATGAACCTGCCTGAAACCTTAGCAGAAAATTACCTAAAGTGCCGTCTCAAAAATCCCCACGATAAAGGTGTGGTATAAAAGTTTCGCACGATCGTAATGCTTTCCCTTATAGGATTACTGTCGCGCGCGAGACACCCTTCGGCGGCTTTTGCCTAAGCAAAAACACGGGAGGGAGATTTGCCACGTACGTTACGCGTTGGGACAAGTTATCAGGAAGGCGCTGTAGACTGCCATGCAAAACGACCGTTTTCCCATCTCTTGAATATCTGGGATTCAAGTTGGCCCGAAAGCGAAAAAAATGTCCATTTAAATAGAAGAATGTTAGCATTGATAATATACAGCATGGCCTGTTTCGCCTCTGCCCCTATACAGGTATCAAGAAGAGTAGACCACTCCCGAGGCTCTTCAGTAGGGAAGAGTGGCTTGAATAGAAGACTAATGGTTTGGCCTTGGTGTTGCTGTATTTATACCTCAAGGTTTATATACCATTCGGGTAGAGCAAAATAATTATGTCTGAGACATAAAAATCAAGTTTTTGAATTATGAACTTCATAAAATGTTTAGAGTTTTTTAAATGAATGAAGTTCCGGATACTTATGGAAAATACATTTATTGAAAGTGAGACATTTTATAAATGCATTTTCAATAATATCAGCACTATAATCAAGTGCATAAATTTTAATCATCAGAAGCAATAATCTTTGTTCAAAGCTATTGAAACTTGTGCAAGTTCTGTAGATTCTTAGGATCTCGCCGTATATAATAGCTATTTTAATTTTAATACCAACATTAGAGTTTCCATGAGTATATTTATTTACAGCAAAATCAAAGTAATCAGTTTTGTTATACTGTTCTGTGTATATTCTGTTATTTTTGATCATAATTTTCATGTCAAGAAAGTTACAATTACTACTGTTTAAGTGTGTGCTTTCCAGCTCCGAAATATTATTATATGTTTTATCTAGTAAATTCAGAATGCGGTTTTCCTTTTGGTTATGAATAATCAGTAGGTCATCCATATATCTGAAAGGTTTAAACAAAATATCAGTGCCAGGATGGTCAGAGCCGTATACGTATTCTGGGTAGGAGAATGTTAAATCTGCCAAGACAGGGCTAGCATTGCCACCTTGTGGCACGCCTATCTTTTGTTTGAAAATGTTTTGTCCTATTTTGCTATAACTATTATCAAGCAAATATTCTAGGAGATAAATGATATTTTCTATTTTATAGCTTCTTTGTCCAGTTTTATCAGTAGCAGTATTGGAATAGTAAACAGTTCTGTCGCTGCATGTTATGTATTTACTATTACTATTTTTGAAGCAAATTTTCATTATTTCACTAAGATTGTGTAGAATGACAGAATGGGGAATATTAGTAGACATGTTAGTAAAATCTGCTGAGAAAAGCTGTAGCTTTTGATCAGTTATAGTTTGCAATTGGTGGGAAATGTTTATATCATTGATAGACCAATATGTTTCAAGACTATTCTTATGAAGTCGAACTATTTTTGCGTAGTTCCTAAAATGTCTTTTAAAAAATGTAAATATATGCATAATTTCTTCAGATAAGGGTTTCATACTACTATTTGAAGCTCCTATTATAAACCTAAATTTAACTGGAGGTTTAGGTAAGCAATAAATATTAGGAACAGTAGGATTGTTTATAGGTTTTAAATTCAAATTGCGTATAAAGTTTAAATGTTTAGTTATTATTTTGTTAAGGTCGGTATCAGGAATATAGTTGTAAATGGTTGACCGAAAATTGCTGGTATCTTCTATTCCCATTTCTCGCATGAGGACGGTTATGTAAAAACGCTTACAAATTATACCGTAATTTGAGCTGGCCTTATCTAATGGGCAGAATATGAAGAATTTTTGGAATTTTTTAATTTCATGGATAGGAAGTTTATAATTATTTGGTTTACGATTGTAATATATAAGTCTGTTATTATTACTAAAGAAATGTCTACATAACGTGCTGTATAAAATGTTTGAGATACTGGAGGAAAGAGAGTGTCTATTTTTATGTTTAACGGCAATTGTTTCGAACAAATTCATCCAAAATTTTTTAATCTGAATAGATGAATGTTGGGACGGAAAACGAAACTTGGTACCTTTGAGAAGAACTCATATATAGGACTATCTCTGAAAAGTTCAATATTACCCGTAACTATATGCTTGTGACTTGGATCTATAAAACGACTGTAACGTGCACAAATGCACGGTAAACTGGTACTGTTCAGACGATCAAGAGACATTAAAAAATTGTTATAACTATATAAATAGCTAGAAGATTGTTTGGGGTACTGGTATATTAATCTAACGGGTAGATATTGCTTGGTGCTTCTGAGGGTTATTATGTTTTTTACTGTCTATTATTATTACTGTCTGTTTATTATTTTTCATTCTATTGACGTTGAATTTATCAAGTATAGAGTTATAAAATGGAAACTTAATGTTCAAATAATTGGTTTAATGGTTGCAGGCTGTGGCTTATCGAAATAGTAGTAACAAAGTATACTACAAAATGCATATTTAAACTCACTTGGGAGCTTAAGTTGTGTATTATTAAGCGTGATAATGTTTATGAGTGTGGAAATGTAATGTTTGTTTTTACTTTTTATAAATTTATATAATTGATAGAAGGAGGGATTGCTAACTATGAAGTTTTGCACTTCGGTGGTTATAAACTGTGAGTTAGTCTTGTATTTTGCGCTAGAATTCTTCTTTATTCCGCGATTGTTTCTCAACTTGGTTATTTTTAGATTGAAAAAAGGATGGTTGGCTTTATGGAAAAGTGGATTACTAATGGTAATTAGATTGCCATAGCCTTTTATGTTATCGTTGAAACCAAAGGGATATGGTGTCATCAATAATTTGATCCAAAATAGTTCCTTATTTCTTAGAATAGTAGTGTCAGCGTTTTCAGGTGCATTATCTAGTATGTTAACTTTTAAATTTTCACTATTACAAGTCCCTGTTTTAAAGTGCTTATACAATAGTTTATTATCGATTTTATTTCTTATACCCCGTAAATGTTCTTTTATTCTAATACTAAGTTTTCTAGTAGTAATGCCAACATATTGAAATCCACAGTCTGAACATGTTATGCAGTATATAACATTTTTAGACGTGCAAGTAGCTGTAGTGGTTTTATATGTTTTAATCCGTAAATTTGTGGTATGGGAGTATATATAGTTATTATTGTCAAGAAATTTTTGGCATATAATGCATTTTGTACTACATTTTGCGCCTGCATTATCATTACCAAAATGCATTAGGTTGTGTTCGCCATTTACCTTACTCCTAGTAAAAGACGCAGCCTGAAAATAAGAATCAGATGAGTAACTTGTGTATGTAATTTTATTTTTAAGCCTATAATCTAAGCTAAAAAATGACCTAATCCTATAGCAGAGGGAAGGTTACTTAAGTTTCGGAAGGACTGCTCCCAGGGGTTGGCGCTCCCTAAAATAAGTAATATACCGGAGGCGCAGATACTTACCCTCCCATGCCAGTAGCCACTTGTGTAAACCCCATCGGTAATATTACTGAAAAAAATTCAAAAGAAAAAAAACTAAACTAACCTCAGGTAAGGTAACAACCTAACCCCTTATGTTTATGTATGTATAAACAATATTTATTAGAAATAAATTAGGCATGTTAAGTTAAGTCTGTTAGTGACAACCCCTTAATGTTAAAAATGCGGCAAGGAAAGATGCTATAAGGTCAATACACGTAAATGTGCTCCACTGATGATAAGGAGATACTGTAGGATAAACCAAATCTTGCAATGACATTGGCCTAAAATTGTTATTTTTGATGCATTTCTCCTCAGCGCTCGTGTTAATTTTTTTTGATGTGATGTTGTTTTTCTTAGAATGATGTTTGCAGATTGTTATATAGTTATTTTAGAAATGGATCAACAGGAAAGGAAGGAGCGATTTAATGAAACATTGGCCGGTCGCGTGATGTCGGAATACATAAGGATTATAAACATACCAATCAGGATGAAAAAGGACTTGGACTTACTAATGGACGATATCAAAAATCTGTTGGGGTACGTTTTTTATTTATTATTGTTATAATTTTCTTTCAAATAAGTAATAATTGCTGTTTCGATTACGACTATTTAGATACGATCGGAGCGAGGATCGTACCCCATTCTCATGGCCTCGCCCTTTTGGTGTGGGATCCACAACAATGGGAATAACAGTCAGTTTTTAATCATTCTTTTTAATTGTATATTGTAATATTATTATACAATTTTAAGAATTATTTGTGTTATATTGCGTTTTAATAAATATGGTTTTTTATATATGTGTATGAATCTTTGTTAATATAGTGTGTATGCATGGTGTATGTGTGGTGTAGTATAGAGTAGTGTGATATGGTGTGGTGTGGTGTGGTGTGGTGTGATGTGGTGAGGTATGGTATGGTATGGTGAGGTGTGGTATGGTATGGTATGGTGTGGGTGGCATGGTGTTGGTGTGGTGTGGTATGGTGTGGCATGGTGTGGTATGGTGTAGTGTGGTGTGGTGTGGTGTGGTGGTGTGGTGTGGTGTAGTGTGGTGTGGTGTGGTGTGGTGTGGTGTGGTGTGGTGTGGTGTGGTATGGTGTGGTGTGGAGTGGAGTGGTGTGGTGTGGTGTGGTGTGGTGTGGTGTGGTGTGGTGTGGTATGGTGTGGTGTGGTGTGGTGTGGTATGGTGTGGAGTGGTGTGGTGTGGTGGTGTGGTGTGGTGTGGTGTGGTGTGGTGTGGTGTGGTGTGGTGTGGTGTGGTATGGTGTGGTGTGGTGTGGTGTGGTATGTAAGTTATAGTAGCGGGTGATTGTGTTGTATGGCGCGAGGTAGAGTGTAGTGGAGAATAATGCAAAGTGTTCCATTATTATTCAGAGTAGTGTAGTATGATGTGAATTAGATTAAGGGGATTAACTAATTGAAGTTTTAAGTGAAAACCTCTTATTTATTCTGGAAATGGTTTCTATCTGTCGGTAAAGAAAACCTTAAGAGGTATAACAATGAAAACGGTACCAAGATTCTCATTATGCAGGAACAAACGACCAGACAAACTGATCTCAACCGCTTGTGGTAAGTGTATTGGATATTGAATAATGGTAATCATGATTATATTATTTTAGCTTGTTACTACGTATTCAAATCAAGGAATGTTACCAGAACGCGAAAAAACGTGCCCCAGAAATTCGCATCAGACACAATAAAGTGGAAATCAATGGAGTAGGGACCGTAAGTAATATAATATTCAAAAATTAAAATATTATGAGCAGTTTTAGTACGATCCTGTAGTACTTTGTCACCGTTTGAAGTGGAAGGTACCTGAGTGGCATGGAACGCCGCTTGAAGAGTTAATGGATCTCCGTTCAAAAAAAGAGCAAGAGGTTGGTGTGAAAAAATCAAGTGAAGGTGATATAAATTTAATGTATTTTAGGCTGGTAGCTTGGTTCTGGGTGACCTCGCGTTACCTGGGCTTACTGCTGAGGAGCAAGCAGAAGAGAGAATGTTGCAAGCTAATAAGGAAACTCTGCAACTCACCATAACTTCACAATAATGCGTTATGACAGCGAGCAAGCATCTTAATCATAAGCGATATACTTGTGAACCGTTACAGGTAAAGTTTTGAGCAAATCTGGAACTTCCACCCATCTACACCCACCGTAACCCAAGAAAATGCACTATACTTGCGAAATCAACATGATATTCATTTTCAGCGCGCTAAATGACCACCCTAGACAAAGTTTAAAGCAAATCAATGTTTTCGACCCCATACCATATAATCACCACAACTCTATGAAAAGGTCCCAATATGCAGAGAGAGAGAGATGATATTTGTACTGCATGTCGAGTAAGCCATATGGACCGAACTCCAGTGCGAATTCATGATTTTGACTTCCTACCGTACACCAGTGGCGTACCCAGGATTTCGGCTCGGGGGGGAGCGACAAAAATTTTTTTCTAATGAAGGTGCGTGGCGTTAGCCACGCATTCCGAAAAAATTTTTGGGTGCTTTTGAAAATTTTTGCGGGTTCCCAACCCCGAAAAAATTTCTTTTACAAGGCTAATTTGTACTTTTAAAAATATTAAAAATTATTTTAATTATTTAAAAGTAAAGACAAGTCCTTTGCACATTTTTATAACACATTTAAGTAACTTTCAAAAATTTCGCAACCCATCCTCGGGGGGAAGGGGCGCCCCCCCCCTCGGTACGCCACTGCCGTACACCTATCGTAACCACACGGGAAGGCGTTCTGCGAAGAAAATGTGATACCTGTAATCAGCATGTAAAGGGCCGGGCATACTTCACGCGGTTTTAGTCGCAACGCGATATGGCAATTCGCCAGAAGTCTTCGGATCCAATATTAGCAAATTGCACATGCATAGTGTGTATAACTTAAGTAAACTGATGAAATGCCCTATCTTCTGTACATTTACAATGTGCTTACAATGAGCTATGGACACCTGGAATATTGCCAAATTGCGTCACGATTGAAATCGCTTGGAGTATGCCCGGCCGTTAAGATAACCCTTATATGTACACGAAGTTTGAGCAAGTTCTACCACAAAAAAGTTTTGAGGCCCGGATAGCCGAATAGCGCTAATCTAATACGAATTCGTAATCAGCATGCTCGATTACCCCCTGTGCCAACTCCTAGCCCCGTAGCCCAAACTTTAAAAAGCCATAAAATCGATAAAAGTAATGGACGATCTTGAAAACTATTATTGTATCCGTAATCAGCATGTTCGATTGCCCCCCTGTGCCAACTCCCAGCCCTGCAGGTCAAACTTTACAAAATAATCGATAAAATCGATAAAGGTAATCGATAATCCTCAAAACTAACATCGTATTCGGAATCCCCATGCTCGATTACCCCCCTGTGGCAACTCCCAGCCCTGCAGGTCCAACTTTACAAAAAATTGATAAAATCGATAAAGGTAATCTATAAATTTGAAAACTAATTTATATTTTTTTATTTATTCAATACGCACAAAGCGTGCCATAATTGGAACAAAGAGCAAAATACGTAGAGCATGAACAGTAGAAATTAACAAAACATCCCCAAAAGCTCAAGTCCAGCTCCGTGAGTAAAAGGAGGTTAAGCCTGTAGACCGTGTATGAATATCAGTGCAGATGCTCGGCGGAGTCTGTCCCATGCCCCCTGCTTGTAGCAAAAGTGCTCTTAGAGTATTCAACTTAAGCAATTATAATGCGGGGAATAGATGTAATAAGAGGAATTTGCCCGACTGATTCGGGGGAGAGAGCAGAACTCCGAGACAAAAGTTTGTGAGGCAAAAAAAATGTCAGGTCAGACAAGCTATTCCCAAATAACAACGAAAATGAGTGAACCGGACCCGAACCACGGTGGATAAAGTAAATATCGGAACAGTGAGTGACTTGAGGGTCCACTGATCACAAGTTTGGTACTTGAGAAAGCTATCATTGGAAGACTTTCTGCGCGATGAATGACAGACTGACAGAGTTGGTCGGTTACAGGGTACTGGAGTAGGCCCGCGACACACGTAGTAGTGGGTGTAGGGAAGGTTCGGCAGGCAAACGGTAACACTGTACGAGCGATGTCAAGAAAGTCTTCTGGAAGAAAATCAGTCAAAATCAACTTCCTGAATAAAATCAGACAAATTTAGCTTCTTAAGTCTTCGTTTGAAAGTGAGACTGTCTGGAGAAGACAAAATTTCTTTGGGTAAACATTGAAGGTATTTTGAAGTGCGTGCGAAAAAACTGTTTTCTGATAAAGAGTTCAATTGTTTACGCCCACCATTTAGTTGTAAATAAACAGAAAACCCGGTGGTCCTTCCATGGGTAGGCCTGAATACCCAATACTTAGAAGGTCTTAGCTTAGTCTCGCCTCTAAAAATCCTGAAAGCAAGTATTACATCATGCAGAATCCTACGATGTGTCAGGCTTACAAGACCTAGGACTTTCATTCGTTCACCATAGCTTGGGAGCGATCGTGGATAACCACGACTGGGATAACATCTGTAGAAAAGCAAGCGAGTAAAAACCTTCTGAACGCTCTCCAGGGCCTGCTTATGCTTCCTCAGGGAGGGGCTCCAAACCTGGCTTGCATACTCTACAATAGGGATGACAAATGCTTTATAGAGTTTCAGTAATATTTATGAATCGGCTACTCTAATATTACGAAAGATGGTGTACAGAATTGAAAATGCACGGGAAGTAACATTTGAAATTTGCAAGTCAGGTTTCAGGGTGCTATCGAACATAACACCTAAGTCTTTGATAGATGTTTTATTTACCAAAGAAACTCCCGCATGCTCATAGTGTTCATCACTTGCAGTGGCACCAACATGGAATACGGAGCTTTTCTTTATATTTACCGAAATGTCCCAATTTGTGCACCATTCAACCATGTTATTGATGGCCTGTTGTAGAGCTTCTTTAATTGTTCTCTGGTTATCTCTATTGTATATACCATAAATTTTGATGTCGTCGGCATACATGAGAACATGTATGTCATGATGAGTTTTTAGAATCTGGGGTAACTCAGCGGTATAGACTAAGAATAGCAAGGGTGAAAGAGCCCCGCCCTGCGGAAGTCCGCTTATACAAGGAAAACGTTCAGAATGATCTCTCCCCACTCTAACCGTCATGTATCTGGAGTGCAGATACGATTTTAGCCACTCAAGCAGGGGTCCTCTAATACCATAATGCTCAAGCTTGTTCAACAATTTACCATGACTTATACGATCAAAAGCTTTCGACAAATCGAAACATATAACGTCTACTTCTTTCTTATCGAGATATGCCTTGATCCAGTCATGACTACAATCTATTAGTTGGGTTGCTGTGGATGCGCCGCTGACAAACCCATGTTGTTCAGCGGGTATGACATTGAACCTTTCCAGCCAAAAGAGAAGTTTGTCACGGATAATTTTTTCAAGAACTTTACATGGTACTGGATTTATGCTTATAGGTCTAAACTCTGTCACAGATTGAGGTTTGGGAACTTTCGGAAGTGCAGTGACAATTGCTTCTTTCCAGATGTTAGGTATTTCACCACAAATGAAACTAATATTGAAGATATTAGTTTCATTTGACAGAGGAAGCGAAAGTTCTCTTGCACAACGTTTGAAGACAATCTGGGGAATGCCGTCAAAAGGTTCAAATGTAGAAGGTTTTAGAGTTTTGAGGAAGTTTTCGACTGTAGAAGGCATGATTATAGGTGTTGAGCAGCTATGGTTCAGAGGTGGCCCCAATGTTTTAGTATCCGTAGTACTTGTGGAAAACGTAGTAGCAAAAAACTCAGCTGATGCTGAACCCTTAGACTGATTTGTTAGGCAGGTATTGCCTAGGGTGTCTTTCAGGGCGCCGTGATGCTGTATATGCTGTATACGATGGATATAAGCAAAGAGATTTTTAGAGTGATTAGACGAAGCCAGGTGTCTTTCGTGATTTGCGAGGAATTTCTTGATATGGAATGTTACGTCAGAGCAGACCTTACTGTATAATGGGCGGTTATACTGAGCAGTTCTAAAAAGTCTTTCTTTCTGGAGCAGAAGCGACTGTATGTGACGCGGGTATCGTAGATAGCCAATTCTGTGCACACCAAAAGGAGTATATTTAGCCAGTGGATTATACATAACACAGCAAAATCTGTAGTATACATCAGAGGGACTAATATAACGATCGAAGATCTCTTCCCAATCAAGAGTGTGAAGGTCGTTTTTCATTGCTTCGAAATCAGTTTTGTTGAAGATAGGAAATGGGATAAGTTCATTTTTGGGATTACGAAATTCGTACAATTCGTTGGTATTGTGATCAGATGTGCCAAACGGTGCATTTACTGATAGATTGTGTACTGAGTTAGTACCTGATAGTACCCAATCTAGAATGGCACCATCACGCGTGGGTATTGTAACGAATTGCTTAAGGTCCAAGTCACGAAAGAACTCGAGAAATCTTTGAACTTGTGGATAGATATGATGTGCTGAGTCTCCAGAGCATCTCATAGGAAGGTTGAAATCACCAGCGATCAGGATATTCGGAGTACAATGGGTAGAAGCTAAGAGGAGATCAATAAGCGTATCATCTGAATCAGAGGCGGAGCTGGGAGGACGATAAATACATATAACTCGGGTTTTGGAGAGAGTGCCGGGTTGGTATAAATCAACAAGATTTATTTCACAACTGCAGTCATTCTCAATTGTAATGCTCTCACATAATAGCGTTGATTTAATCAATATTCAAACTCCTCCCCCTTCTTACGTTTTCTATCAGACCGAAAGACCATGTATGGCAGATCAGAAACTATTTCAGCATCATTTATTTTCGATGATAACCACGATTCCGTGATAAAAAGAATATCAGGGAATTTAGTAGTCAAAAAATGGTGTAGAAGTTGTAACTTGTTTACTAAAGATCTAGCATTGAAAAGAATACATCGCAAGAAATCTCCTTGCCCACAACTCAGTTTCCCTGCATTGCAGAGGAAACGCGGTGTGACACTGTTGCGGACTGTGATGAAGGAGGATTGTTGCTAGCTAGTGAACTGGCAAGCACCAGCTCACCTTTATAGACAACAAATCTCTCTTCAAAGCTCCGACTCTGATTCAGCTGCCTAGCTTGATCTCGCAATTCACGCTCCTTTTCTCTTTCCCGAGCCGTCATGCTTCGCCGGATGTAAACGCCCTTATGACAAGGGGAATCTTTAAGCAGACGGGCTCGGGAAAGAGCGGATGCCCAGTGACCTCTCGATGGCAATTCTACTTTTACCAAACGCGGCATATTAGTCGTTCTTCTGCCCATTCGGAAGATCTTAACTGGCCTACACTCCAAATCAAGAACATCCAACACTTCACGAACTTTCCTTTCTGTGTCCTCTTGGCGCACTGAAGCTGCGGGTTCAGTGCGCCCATCTCCCCTAAGCTCAGGAAGACCTGCGATAACAATGCTTCTCGATCGACAATCTGTCTCGATCGCAGTCTCGCCAAACTCACCAAGCCTCACGAGTATCTCATTTGTAATCTCCCGAACCTCAGGAATATTGAGATCTAAAAGTTTTTTGAATAGCTAAACTATTGATTCGGTACGGGCATTACTTGAGGCGCTCTGAGGCGAAAGCGAGGCAAAGATTTGCGACGCATTAGAATTGCGAAACTGCGACGCACTAGAATCTATGACATGTTGCGGCGGAGGGATAGAATCAGCTGATTTTTGAGTGTTGCGTGACCTTGTAGATTTGGTGGGCACTGTAGATTTAGGAGGCATGTCGATAGAAATAGTGCGACGAGGCGAGATGTACGAGAAAGCAAAGTTATCGATCGATATGCAAATTAGGCGGGACGGAAATCGAGTCTCAAGGCTCAAAAATCAAATTAACACTTGACACGAATAAGCACTCGAGCGAGAGTTCAACAGATAGGAACACAGATAGGAGCAAAAATAAGATTGGAAACAGCGAAAGACTGAAATTTGACTGATATTGAAGAAAAACTGAGAGCTAACCTGAAAACAACCGCTCACGGCCGGCGCAGGATAGGGAATCTAATGTTGTATTCGGAATCCCCATGCTCACTTACCTCCCCTGTGCCAACTCCCATCCCGGTGATCTGCAAAGAAACCGATAAAAATCGATAAAATAGATATCTATCGATGACGAAAAGTAGCTTACGACACACGCAGGGGCCCGAAGTGTACGTCTGCAAGTTTCGGCCGGATCTTTTCAGATATGGAATTTTCTATTCGGTTTTTTATTTGGTTTCTCTATTTTTCTATTTTTAATTTTCTATTATTTTTTCTTTTCTATTCATTTTCTATTCGAATTTTCTATTCGCAAGGGCTACAAACAGCGGAGCATCAAAACTTCAGTCTCCACAATTTCAATGTTCTAGTTCATATGCCTCTTTCTTTTACCAAATCGCCAATACGTACGCTGAATGCATTAAGAAGAGACGTACTGAAAGTTCCAAGTATATATACGATGACCTTGACCGTAGGTAACTCTCTTCTCGCAAAATCGTTTGCTACCAATGGGTATCATTTTGCGAAGCTGGCTTCAACTTGGTTCATAGCTTAGTGCGAATAACCGATCCATCTTCATTATTGCTACGGTATTGAGAAGGCTTGCATTGACATTCTGCCTTTAAAGACAAAACAGTTCAAAAGCTAAAAACTAGACGTGAAATTTGAATTTTAGAATTCTCAGACTCTCAGTCAATAACGAAACTTTCTTTTGCAAACATTCCGGTCTGCTGAATCCAGTTCTTCAATCTGCAAAGCGGAGCAAATGCAGGCCGAGTAGCTTCTATTGTCAAAGCTACCAATACTCGCGTAGGTTTCGCTTCACGGGCACCGTTCTCACATGAACTGAATTTGAACCATGTTTTTCAATACCTAAAATACCGTAATTAGAGGAACCATAGAAACAGAAATCGAGAACCTCGCAACTACATCTACACTAAATACGTGAAAGATAGATCAATTTAAGAAGTTGAGCTCTTTGAGCAAGTCATTCTCCTTCCTGCTAGATCGCACCACCAACCCATATGATATTTTAAGAAATTTCGTAAGATTGTGACAACTTTCCTTCTCACTTTAGCAAAGTGTGGTCTACTCTCACATGTTAATTGTAATTACGGAAGTATTTGATACTCGCGACTTCGACTTTGATTTGCATATTGCCTGGCTGATAATCAATATATTAGGTTGTTACATAAATGTTCTTACACTTTGATTTCTAACGACAATAAGTCGTACTTCACAAATTTAATGTGGCTCCACGGCATCATTTGGTAGAGCAAAGAAAGCTCTATAAAATAGTGTGCAAAATTTCGCACCAGCTTAGAACCATCGTAAGTTTGCATCCAGAATGTGAGTCGCACTGAAGGTTCAAAAAATCAGAAAAAATTCAACGTACCGTTGCTATATTTTTTCCTCATCTAGAAATCGAGAAAAGGAAAATATTCTCGTTTTTACAAAAGTGAATCTATGCTGTTTCTTTTTATGTAATTGTTTACCACCAGCCCTCAGAAGTATAACTGTAAATTTTCAACTTTTCACAAGCCCTAGTTTCTGAACTGACTTTAGCATTGAACACCCGAGTGAAAAAGGCGAAATTTGGTATTTCGAAAACTATGGCTTGTGAAAAGCTGAAATCTTACGGTTGTACTTCTAAGGGCTTGTGGTGAACAATTACAAGATTGGAAACAGCTTTGCGTTTTTGTAAAAACAAGAAAATTTTCGTTTTTTGATTTTTACATGGGGAGAAGATATAGCAACAATACGTTGAATTTTTTCTGATTTTTTTGAGCCTTCAGTGCGTTTCACATCCTGGATGCAAACTTAAGGTGGGTCGAAGCTGGTGCGAAATTTTGCACACCATTTTATAGAGCTTTCTTTGCTCTGATGGTGCTGTGCTTATTGAATTTATGAAGTGGACTTATCGTCGTAAAAGTCAGAGTGTAACGAGACTTATGTAATAATCTAATACTATGATGTATAGTATGCGGAAATATCCCCGCATAATTTTTCTCTGAATAATTTTTAGATGAAACCTTAGAGTCATAGATTCGCATCAAATTTTCTTCATTCCAGCTTGACATTTGCGTTCCAGCTTGACATTTGCGGACCTCAGTTTGACCTTACGACACCATAGCCTAGCATCAGAAGAAGTGTCAGTCTGGATGCGGGTCGCCTTGCAGACATGTTTCCAAAAAAAAGAATGTCGTTACGTCATGAGTTTGGGCAAACTGATAAGATTGCGAATCATTCGGGTCATGTTATAAAACCAGCTAGTGATCAAGCTAGTGATCAATACTATCGTCTGCTCGCTTCTTATAGAGAAGGCAGACTATTGCAGTCAAGTGAACATATCGGAAAACCTCCATTCTAGACTTTTTTCGTACTCTCTTGGTATCAAAACCGTTACGCGTGTACGTGCTTCGCCTACTACATTGCAAGCGAGCATCAGGGCTTAGCACATATGCACTGAAGTAAGTTGAACAATATTTTGTCTTTGAAGCATAAAAGCAATATCGCAGAACATCTTAAAATTCCCAGGCTTGATATCTGAATATGCCCTTTGTTTTCTTTGATGATGCCTCACATAAAGTATTGTAGAGTTTTTTGCCGGAACTTGTGCAATTGACGTTTTTTCTGCTAAACGCAGTTTTCGAATAGAATTACTTTCAAGTTGCTCTAAATCTTGTAGCCAAGTCCCATCTTTAATACTTCAGAGGATACTTTAGAATTCTGTCCGGCGTCACCTGAGACCTTGTTTTTAAAAATACTCGGAACCAACACATGCCAAGGCTAGCACTCTTTACATCTCGCCGGACGATGATAGCGGCTATTATCGAAAAATCGTAATTAATCGCTGTGAACAAGCCTAAAAAACGGGCGGTAAAAAGTAACCAATTATTTAACAACAAGTCAAAAATTTTTTGCGTGAAACTGTTCATGTTGAAAATCATTTAGAAAAGATAAAACCTTCTTTGTTTCTTTAAAATTAAAACATTGCAAAGAAAGCAAAACCTTATCACATACTTCTTGGCTGCGATAGTTGTTCATTGATCATTCCTATCCCCCAGGCCCCCAAAATTATATATTTTGCGCACTCCATGTCATTAATTATCCTGGTTGTCTCGATGTTACTCACAAGCAACTACGGGATTGTCTTCAATTATTCTCCGCTTTCGCAAACTTTTCCGTCCATTCAACTTACGCCTATCTTTGACTACCTAACCTGGCAGTTAATCAGACGGTCGACTGTCAGGTTAGGTAGCATTTTCAAAGCAAGGTCTCTCTATCGACTTCGCTTCTCAACTTCTCAAGCTCATGACAACATTGCAGAAAGAGTTTGAAGGCAAAAATTCGCAGGCCTGCGGTCAGGTCTATGTCGGATGCGCTTTGTATACAAAACCCAATTTTTTTTCTACTACTCACACTACTAAGCATCTATAAGATAGATGGAACACTAACACTTTCAAACCGGTCAAAAAACGCGAAATCCTCCATAAAAACACATTCTCGGGAACGAAATACGCATAAAAGTATTTTTTAAGTAAAAAAAGCAGATAAGCGTTTCTCATAAAGGTGACACGGCTGAACTTAAGCCACTGCTTTGACTTTCGACTATGTATATGCGCAAAAGACTGTGAAAGCCGAGAATCACTTTAGCAGACAGAAATTTTTAGGTGGATCTATAGTTTTGGTCAACCTTCGAGCCTGCTTTTTTCGAAATTTTTGATTTTTTTTCCTGAGTAATCTAACGAAAGCGGGGTCCGCTCCAGTCACTGATGGAAGCCTGTTGAACACCCTGCTGTACCAAATCTCAGATCAATTCCTTGAAAAACAGATAAACGACGGCAGTTATTTACAGTGGATTTATAGTTTTGGCCAGCACTGTAGTAAATGTTGCCTAAGGTCTGATTAATTTTTCTAAATTTTTAAAACAACCCTCCGAAGAAGGCCGAGAATGGATGGATAGAGCAAAATCTACAGGAAACAGCACAACTTTTTTCTACTTTCCATAACTCGTCATGATTTTTGTAAAGATTTTAATGGGATCACTGAATTTTAGCAGGCTTGTCTCAGACACGAATGCATTAAACACCAATAAATTCTCGGATTTTAAAACTTACAAAGATGGGTTATGGTTTGACACTAACTTTACAAAGCAAATGAGCGTTTACCGCTTCAGTTTAGCAACTCTCGGAAGTTTGGTGCAGCCTGGGGCGCTCCGGAAAACTTGAATTATGATGATTTTATCCCGGAAAACTTGATGAATCGGAAACAAAAAACAACTTATAGAAAGAGGAGAAAAAGCTGCGTTGAATGACACCGGAGTTGCTTGCCGGTTGTTGTTCTGTGAGGTTTTAGTCGAACAAATATAAAATTTCATGGGAATGAAAAATTTGGTTCCAAAAACTTTAAGAAGCAAACTAAGGACAAGAAAAAAATCACTCTGTGTCCTATAGGATTTGCTCTAATTACCTGTCACCTGTACTTCTTCGGAGAGTAGATACAAAAGTTTAGAAAATAGCCGAACTTGGCCATGGCAAAAAACATGAGTTGCAGATTTTGTTGATGTTTCAAAAGCTCAATGAAAATTATGCAATGAAATTACAACCATTAGAAAGAGAAAAAAATGCTGCATCGAATGCTCCTAAGATCTCTTGAAATTCTTGATTCCATGAAATGTGGCGTTTATTTGAAAAAAAGCGACATTACTTTCGGAACGACCTAATATATTGAGCAAGAACAAGAACTTGCAAAAGCCGTACTTTCCAGCTATTTGTATGCGATCCTCTGATGATACTCGGGGGCCGACCGTCTTTTCTTCAAAGTCCTAAAGCATAAAGTTTACTGATTATCTAATTCAACAGTGCTAAGCATGTTGCTGATGAGAACAAATCGCTTATTGAGATAACGGAATTTTCGATAAATCCCAACTTTCGTCTAGTATCTCATAGCAATTGTAATCACTTCCATACATCATTTGTTCTTTTCAGAAATATGCACAGCGCTGTTCGATTGAATATTCAGTACAACTTTGGCACGCTCATTATTTGAAAAATAAATGGCTTTGATGAAAAGCTGGTTGGCGGCCGGGAATCTCAGAGGATGATACAAAAAACTGGGAAATGCGTCCTCTACTACTTCTCCTCCTTTCAATATGTTTATAATGAAGGACAATAGGAATACCTAGGCATAGGTAAACAGCCTGAAATCCACCTATCATCTAGAGCTTCAGGATATGAACCTTTTCTTTGAACTGTGATCCCCTCCCCGACGGGGATGATAATGCATGAGGTCCTGAAGTTCAGAGCATAACTCAAGCCATTTCAGTCGCTGCGCAATGGCCGCAGCAACTCTTCATCATTGAGCGCAAGCCTTTTGCTGGTATAACACTTGATAAGTTTGCAACAATATACGAAAGCTACGCTACTTTGCATCTGAGAGCTGCGCACGATAAGGTAGGTGCCAGAGTAAGCGAATATTTTGTTCAGGTTGGGGTCCCGCGCAGAATTGATGTCACCTGGATTGACGCCAGTATGGTGAGAGACGTCAATTCTGCGCGTGATCCCAACCTGAACAAAATATTCGCTTACTCTGGCACCTATCACAAACCTCATGAATTGTGCATGTCTCGATTTCAGTAAGCAACTTAAGCGCTGGTTAGATGACTTTCTTGGGACCCGGCGCACTGCCATTTGAAAAATTGACGTTGAGAAGCTAACAAGAATGTGCCAAAAGGTCGTGCGCTACAACCTGGAATATAATTTTGAGTGATTTTTACTGTAAATTGGTGATTTTGTTTGTATAAAAAACGCTACGAACTTATGGAGCGACCTAGTATTTGGAAGCGCAGAAGGAGCTGCCGGCAACTTTGCGAGGTCAGTTGCCGGCATTCTGCCGGCAGCTCGTCGAAATCCGTGAGATGGCAGCTGCCGGCAGGTCAGAGAGCACGGGAAATAGCGTGCTCTTTTGAGAGAGGGAGCTGCCGGCATCTCGACGTGCCCCTACCACGTCGAAGTGGTGGCACCTTTGCCGACGGCGTCTGTGAGTTTGCGAGTTGCGGCGATATCACACAAATTACGTCAGGCGAAAAAATCAAAAAAACTCTACTTTTTATCAAAAAACTGTCATTTCTCATTAGATGAGTTTTCCTTTTTTAGAGCGGCTATTTTCTTACAGAGAAAAAATCTGGTAATGCCTTAGATCCGTAAAAACACTATTTTTTTGGCAATCCCTTCTAAATTTCGTTTGCACCGATTTCGCCCCTCTCTCGCTCATATCAATCAGCTGTTCTTTCAGGTCAAAGTCTCTTCTTTCAGGTCTCTCACGCAATGTGTCGATCCCTCTTACAGGCGGCCCTTACCGGTGCGTTCCTCCTATTGCTGGTGCGATCGGCAACGGTTGCCGGAATGGTCGAATGGTTAACGACTGGCACTTGAAGTTAACGCAGTTAGGTTCGGCCGCGCGCGAAGTAGCACTTTTGCGGCTGTGTGCGTCATCAAAATTTGATGTGCGAAATGATTGCGCGCTAAAGTTACATAGGATTATGAAAACCTACACTCCACGAGCTGCCGCCGATGATGGCAACTTCGTCGCGATGTATGCCTGCCTGCCGGCATCTT
Source organism: Cylicocyclus nassatus (assembly GCA_958299035.1). Lineage (NCBI taxonomy): Eukaryota > Metazoa > Nematoda > Chromadorea > Rhabditida > Strongylidae > Cylicocyclus > Cylicocyclus nassatus. The sequence goes on from CATQJL010000316.1 coordinate 77,168,397, forward strand.
TGATGCCACCACGTAGGGTAGATTACTACCGGCCCAGAAGTCAAAGATGCACTTATACGCAAAGCATAATTTTTATTCGCATTTCTCATTTTCCATTTTTAGCTGCGGCACTCAATTTCTTCTAGCTACTACTTTCCTAAGTCACGGTAATATCCACTTTCCATAGGGCATAATCTTTTGAAAACCCGGAACTTGTTGGGATACGGTAGGAGGTTTCTGGAAGCTGCCACTCTTTGGCCCAGTTCCTCACTTTGTTCGTGTGAGACGATCCTGCAGCTCCTTCTAGATTTTGTGCAAGCAACTAACTCTGCTGGACTGGGGCAATTGAGCCTATTTGACAACGTGTGTAGAAATGGCGGCCAGACGAGGAGGAATGCGGAATCTACGATTGCTAGACAGCCAGTATGCATCGTCTTCGAGGATTATGTTCCCTTGGTCGAAATTTTGGTATCATTCATGAGCTTGTAACCTCGACATCGGTGAGGACCTTCCACTCTGCATATGTTCACAGCAGCCTTCTTTGCAATTGCACTTTGTTTCTGGTAATGGTGGGGATTCTCTTAATTTTCAAATTTTCTATGTTCTTCTAGAGTCCCTAATTAGTCCTGTATCCTTTCAATGATACAAAACAATCCCAAGCAAAAAGCGATTCACAGGAAAAGACATGCTGATAAACTAGATTTGCAAGTTTACATTACTTTTGTCACACCCTAGTACAAATCAGATTTATGCAAAAATATATGGGGCTAAGCTGAAGAAGGTAATGCCAAGAGTGTAAATGCCAAGAGGAAATGCAAGCCACTCATGCAGCTAACCAACAATCTTATCGCGGCACCTAGTGGTTGATGAATATAGTTCCCAAACTCATGCGCTAGATTTTGCAAATTATTAATTACAACAGTGGAAGTTTATGTCCCAGTGATCTGCAAAAATTGCTCGCTTGACAAGCTTCCAATCTCCCAATTCTTTTTACTCACCGGCATAATGTGATATATGGGAGCTCTTGCCTCTAAAAATTGACCTATTCGAAGCTTCCAAGTTCTGAAGTAGGACCAGCTCCACGTCAGAATCAGGTCACCTCTGATGACAGTCCAGTAATTCCTCCCATCGGCTCTTCTTCAAATCAAGTATGTTTCGATCTCAATCAAAAGACTGTGTGTTGCGCTCGTCAAGTGCTAACCTTTGATGCAACTGGCTTGGCTTTTGGCGGGGCGGGGTTTTGTGACCTAATTAAAGCCACTCGCGCCCACGACGCAGTTGCGTCTCTGTCGCGCGAGTGCTCTCTGATCACCACCTAGCCTTAATCAGGTCACGAGGACCCGCCTTCCCAAAACCAAGCCAGTTAATCAGGTACATTTGAACTGAAAGCACAGGTAGCGTATGAATATAAATATGGTGAGGGAATTATAATCTAGCGAATGAATCTAATTTAAATCAAGCGAATATAATCCATTATAATCTATCTAATCACAATCTAGCGAATGCCAGGATAGAGCAAAAACTGTCAGGTTCATGAGTAGCATTCCGTATGAATGTTGAAGGAGAAGCTTTTCCAAAAAACTATATTTTTCTCTTGCAATGGGAGAGTTACCATTTGGGAGAATAGCATTGACAATTTTTACACATCCAAAAGCAATTTGCAGATTAACAGGAGGCATTGTGCACCTACCTGAATGCAAGTGTAATTCTACCTCTTAAGCTCTTGTTGATAAAGACTTGGCAAAAGTACGGAGCTTCTGCAATGCAAGACAAATTTTGTGTGGAACATTCAAAGAGAAGAACAGATATCTGCGCTGGTCACAAAGCTTTCTTGACTAATGACTGCAAAGGACATATCGCAGCAAAAATTTACAAGCAGTCTCGGACAAAGGCAGATCTTGGCAAGAGACGTATTCACAAATATTTTTTTAACCTCGCATATGTCCCGCTTACGCAGGGTCTGCTTTTCTTGTGAGATGTCTCCATGTGGTCCTTTCTGAGGCAAGGTCTTCATCTAGACCAAGTTCTCGCAGGTCAGTCTTGATTCTGTCCATCCACCTCATCTTGGGTCTACCTCTGGGCCTTTTGCCTGGTGCCTCCACAGCCAGGGCCAACTTGGTGATGTGACTTTCATCTCTTCTGCTCACATGCCCATACCATCGTAACCTCTTTTCCTGCATTTTCTGGGCAATTGGAGCAACTTTCATTCGCGCTCGTGTCATTGCAGATGTGATCCTTCAGTGTGATTCCTAAGGTCCATCGCAGCATCCTTGTTTCCATGACACTGAGCTTGCGCTCCTCGTTCCGCGTACACGGCCAGCACTCACTGCCATACAGTGCAGCTGGGCGGATAACGGTCCGGTACAGTTGGGACTTGTGTTGCACTAGCATTCGTCTATCGCACATAACTCCTGTTAAGGCTCTCCATTTCATCCACGCTGTGTTCATCCTGCCTGCGACCTCCTCATGTAAGCCTCCCTCCGCTGAGATGTGACTGCCTAGGTATCTGTGCGACGTTGTCTTCTTTAGCCCTTCACCATCGATGCTTATGGTACCTGGGGTTTGTTTCCCCACTTCCATATATTCTGTCTTCTTGGTGTTGAGCTTCAGGCCATACAACTCTAGCCTGTTTTTTCAGTTTTGCACCTCGTCTTGTAGCTCCTTTCTGGTACTTGCTATCAAGACCACATCGTCTGCGTAGAGAAATGTCCAAGGGGGTTCACGTCTGAGCGGTTCCATCACGGCATTCATCACCGTGATGAAGAGCAAGGGAGAGAGAACTAAACCTTAATGTACTCCAATCTTGATTTCGAATTCTTTCGATTGCCCTGCAGCTGCTTGCACGTGGCTTGACGCGTTGTGGTAGATCAACTTTATCCACTGAACGTACTCCTCTGGCACCCTGTGTTTCCGTAAGGCCCATTATATGACTTCATAGGGCACCTTATCGAAGGCTTTCTCTAGGTCCAGGAAGGCTGCATGCAATTCCTTCTGCTTCTCTCTGTATTTCTCCATCACTATCCGAGCGGAATGGATTGCGTCAGTTGTACCTACTCCTCTCACGAATCCGCACTGATTCGGTGACAACTCTATGATATCTCGAAGGCGTGTTTCGATTACTCTCTCGAAGATTTTTAGAGTGTGGCTCATCAGTCGGATTGGTCGGTAGGATGCGTAGTCTGCTATGTCTCCTTTGTTTTTCCATATCGGGATGGTCGTGCTGCTGTACCAGTCGCGAGGCATACTCTTGCTTCTTATGATTTGATTGAGGAGACTCGTTAGCCATGTGGTTCTGGATTGTCCACATATTTTCCAGAACTCGCTTGGTATGTCGTCTGGACCAGTCGCTTTGCCGTTCTTTATTCTTCTTATGGCCAGCCATACTTCCTCTTCCATGACTGCTGGTACTGGTCCCTCTATGGGGCTGGCTTCTAGGATGGAGTTGATGGTGCGGCCTGTGGTGGCCATTTCTTCGAAGTAGGTTCTCCATCGTTCGGTAATGTCCTCTGGATTTCTTAGCGTCCTACCAAGCTTGTCTTTAATATGGAGGAAGTGTTCCATATCTTTCGTGGACTCCGCTCTTCTTCTCGCTATCCGGTATATCTCGCGTTCTCCCTCGCGAGACTCTAGTTGATCGTAGAGCTCTTTCAAGTACGCCTGTTTTGCCCTCTTTACGGAAGCCTTCGCAGCACGTTTGGCTTGTTGATACGTCTGGCGATCGTCCTCTGATTTCGTCTTATGCCATCGCTTGTAGGCATTCCTCTTTTCTTTTAAGAGTTTTTGCACTTCATCATTCCACCACCACGTTTCTCGATTGATCCTTCTTTTTCCTGGCTTTGTACTTCCCAGGATCATGCGTGCCACTTCGTGGACTCGATCTTTCAAGCTTTCCCAGGATTAATCTGGGTTATCTTACAAGCGTGGTAGAGCTGTTAGCAATGCTTCTTTTGCCGCGTTGTTCCTTTTAATCTCCACCATTTGATGCGTGTCCTAGTCTCTGTGGCTCTTCTGGTGTGTCTATCCATTGGGATTCTGATGTCGAGAAGCAGTGGTCTGTGCTGAGGTATGCAGCTCTCACCGGGAATCACTTTGCAGTCCTTTACGTTTTTGAGGTCACGTTGTCGGATAACCCAGAAGTCTATCTGTGTTCGCCGATCCCCACTCGCATATGTTATGAGGTGATCATCCTTCTTGATGTAGTATGTATTCGCCAGGACCAGATCATGAGCTGAGGCGAATTCCAGAATGCGCTTACCTTCTTCGTTGCATGTTCCGTATCCGTGGCCTCCGTGACATTTCCCGGCTTCTCCTCGCATTTTTCCCACATGTCCGTTGAGGTCCCTCCTAGCAGGAGTGTCTCATCCAGTGGAACTGAACTGATGTGGTCATTCAACTCCTGCCAGAACGCGTCTTTTTCGTCATCCTTACATCCGACTTCTGGCGCATAGGCGGTAATTACTCGTAGGACCTGTTTCCCAGTATCTATCTTGATGCTCATCAGACGATCGCTTATGCGCTCAACGTCAAGTGTATTGCTCCGTAGAGTCTCCGAGACAGCTATACCAACCCCGTTTCTGGTGCAGGTGGCACCGTTGTACAGGAGCTTATATCCATCTACGATGTCGCGTGACTTTGCCCCGCTCCACTTTGTTTCCTGTATGCAGGCTACATCGACTCGCCGTCTTTTTAGAAGATCTGCTAACTCACGAGAACGAGAGGTGAGTGTGCCCATATTGATGGAAGCTAGACGGACTGCGATGCCTTGGTTCGTTACCTCTGGTGAACTAGCCGCATTAGCCGTCCCCGTTCACCTTGCTGAGACGGTAACCCTCGCCCACTCTTCGCATTCGTCGGGCTCGAATGCGCGTCGCTTCCGGGGGACGCCCTAGCCTTTACTCGAGATTCTATATGAGACATGTCTGCTATCTTGATGCGACGGGGTGTTTCTCAGCCGGCTTGTCGCATGCCCTTCTTTGGAAGGGCAGCCTGACGCTGGAATTGTGAGCAGAATTTTTGCCGCAGAAATTAGGCTCAGTGTGGAATCGAACCCGTGACCTTCAGCACGGTAATGTTACGTAGAGCACTAACCACTAAACTAACTCTGCTCGACGTATTCACAAATATGGTAGCTTGATACCATCTTACAAGGGAAGAGTTTACTTAGATTCGCCTTTAGACGACACACATATATTTGAAATTAGCTTGGAATGCTGATTCCGATTATGCTTTTACTAAATGCTGAGCGTCATTCCGAAGCGAATTATGGTTTCTTATGTACAAAATTTGCGTTTCATCGACTTACTGATGCTACTTGTCGACGTCTAAATGGTTTTGCAATATCATGATGCTTCCCTTCAAAAACGGCAGGCTCAATCTGATGCTATTTCAACATCCCAGCACGTTGTTTGAGCAGATTCCCACCCACAGACCGTGTTACCATATTCAGAAATATGTCAATTATTCATAATAGCAAGCTCATAACTCACTACAGAATGGCGCTATGCAGCTAGGAACAGCATATTTGGAATCAGCGTTCCAAGCCAATTCCATATATACAGTGTGTCCTAAGAGTCTTGTAGCAGTATATTTTCTGATCAAAACAGAACGGAGCAACCTAGAGATAAAATTTGGTGCACTCATTATGCAAACAGCAGCAAATACCTTACAGCATTCGAATTTCGTGGTAGCATCTTTTCTTGATAACGGAAGCCTTCAAACCGTTGGCAAGCCGAGGCATGACGGCAGTCATCAACAATTTTGTCTCATTTTTTCAAGAAGTTAGGTCGTATCGCTCAGAAAATGTGCTGATGGTAGAGTAAGCTTTCAACTACAACATTTGTGGTTGAAATTATGAGATTTTGAATGCAGGCATGTGTAGATCTCATGGTGGAGTCTTGGAGACATTTGAGGAAAATGAAAACAGGAATTCGACTGCAATATGTTTCAAAACCAAGTTCGTCATCGGTTTTGTATTAGATTCCCATCTAGGAGACATGCGAAAAGAATATTACTCCGAATTCAGTGACGTCTGCAATGCTACAGATTTGAAATTATTTTCAAAGACATAGTTGCAGTACGCATTCAAATTTCTCAGATATTTTCTCGCCTGTCTCGATGAAATAGATTTTCAAATGCAGCCATTGTAGTGATAGAAATGCAAAACCTCCTTTATATTGTGGATATGAATGCACCGCGGTGTTCCAAATTCTTGCAGTAGCGGAATAAATTTCGAAACTCTAGGAAATAGCCTTTTGCGTTTTAAGGTAGAAATGATTTGATAATTTTATTATATTTTTTCAGTTATGAAGATCATTTTTGACCCCGAGAATGTGTTTTATAAAGAATGATTGAAGCATGCTGTGGCATAAATTTGAGATCCAAATCACTAGTGATTATTGAGTTAAAGCAGTGCAAACTTAGGCTACAAGACTTTTGAGACAGTATGTTCTAATATCAACACGCGAATCTAAGTTAGTATCCTCCCCTTATTAGTTGAAAAATTCAAAAGCTCAGCTTGAGCGAGCTTTTGAAAGAAATGCAACCATCTTGTCTTAGATGAGGGATTTCGAGAACAACGAGCTGACTTACATAGCCCGAAATATTTCCATCAATAAAGAGAGTAACAAAACGACCATTGTGGCCATTCACATCGCTACCGGTGACACAGTATTCCATTGGTGACCTATCTACTCACATACATTTTCTTGGATTCTGCGTCTTTCTTATCGAACTCAATAAGAACTAAAAGGAACAAAAGCAAACAACCCATAGCAATGAATATTAAGGTAAGTTGCAACTTCGCCTTTCTAGATCAGAGAATTTCACCTTAGTGCTTGAAGTCATAATGCCTCAACAATACTTCTTCTTCTGTCTACTTAACTCGAGGCACAACAAATTTGCCCCGTACTACAAAAGCAACATGGGACCACTTCTTGGCACAAAAATTTTAAGCAGTGTGAACAACAGGCTTCCAAATTTCAAGTACACAACTTGTGAACTATGAAATGTGAACTATCAAATTTTCAACTTCTACCTTTTGAAGCGTATTACAATCAGAGGCGGACTAGCTTTGAAACTTCTCTGAACTCAGCGAGTCTACTCGCAGGCATTTTCGAAAATTGACTCTTGCCAGAGCAAAAAAAATAGACCACAACATCCGCTAAATAGAATATGTGGGTCTTCGAGATAATGTGCATCGTTCAGAAACTGTGCTCACTCATGGGCCTACCTTATCAAAACAAACGCTACAACCATTCAATAATTCAACACCTTCAAGCTTTTGATTTGGGCTAATTTCTTTGTGTAGAAAGAACTTGACTAGTAGCTCTTTTCTAATATTGCTAGAGCAGAACGAAGCAAAAATTACATGCTTCTGGCAACTTTGGTTCGTCTTGTCTCATATTGCAAACAGAGTTGCTCGCTTCTGAGGACGGCGAAAGCCGTGGAAACTTGAAATTGTGCGTTCCCTTCTAAAATAAAAAGCAAGCTAAAAGAGGATAAGGTATTGCATGCGCCACCACGAGTTTATACTAATCCAAGATGATGTTGTATATCTTCTGACATATCTTTTGTCATTTGCTAAACCATAACGCAAAGGAAAATCAAAGCGGCTTTGTTCTGTTTGATCACTGCGTGTACAGTGATTTAACAAGAGTTAGCACATGGAATGCAACATTTTTGGATAAAAGCGTGTAGCAAGTTCCCGCTTAAATATATGTATTGACATCAACAACTTGCACATAATATTTAGAGTAATGCACGAGTCTCGCTAATCTTGAAGATTCTACGGTGTATGTGTGCAAGAAGCTGTTAAAGTCTATTCTGGTCTTGGATGTTTAACATGTTTAACATGTTTTGATATAAACACTAAATAAACCATGGCATCTATCTAGGTGGTATCACACTGGAAACGACAAAATTACTATGTTGGCCATACTTTACCTGCGTTACCCGTGTTACCCGTGTTACCGGTGCTGCCAGTGTTATTTGTGTCACTCGTTTTACCGGTGTTACCAGTGTTACTCGTGTTACCAATGTTACCAGATTACTTGTGTTACTAGTGTTACGGTATTACCAGTGTTAAACACTGCTACATGGCTGTCCCATACTTTGTTGGAAGAAAGATTTTCTTCGGTGAGGCCCTGAATTCGCTTATCCACAAAAGGTAAGTTACGAATAAAACGTCCTTGAATGCAGAGGGAATGTGCCAAAAGCCAATAAGACTTTGCATATGATGACAAATGTAAAACATCGGTGCACGAATGGAAGCTTAGATATAAACATCTCACTGCGCAAAAGCTTTTAATCAGGGCATATGGAGCATTCTTTAAGCATGGTGTTACTTCTGTAATTCGCTGGAGTCACTGTCTGTTTCTGAATAAGAAACAGATTAAAACAATGTGAAAAGCTTGAATGTAGATCAGGGCTCGGCACGAGGTGGCTAGATGAAAATGGAAAAAAACGAAGTCCCCCTTGGCTTTTGAGAATTTCTAGTTCCCTTTGACCCTCAACCAAATTTCCTCTAAAAACCTGAAAATGCCAAAATCCCCCAAAAAACGAAACGTCGACTAGAAAAAAAACGTGGCCAAGTCGCCAATTTTGCGTCTCTTTTCGGTCACAAAAACGCCCTTTTTGCTTTTCGTCCCAAAAACGATATCCACTTGCTTGTAAGCCACCTGTGCCGAGCTCTGATATAGATTAGACATTTGTTATTTACCATATGAGTGAACAGCAGCCTACATTATCCGCATATAAAAGTCCGTGCCGTAATGGCATCTCTGCACTCAAAAATTCCTAAGTATTCTTCAACAAGTATCTCGTTTGTATTGAAGCAAACCGTCCAACGTGCGCTGATTTGCGCACCAAATTAGATCCACTACGAGTGTAATCTGAATACTCTGGTCAGAAGCTTGTTTTTTGCAATGATCTCAATTTATGTGTCTGTGTGTCCCAAAAAGATGGATGAACTTTTGACCGATAACAATTCTCTTGTCATTCTATCTTTGGAGAAGCTTCAAACGATTATGCAGAGCTGGTTTTGGCTTAGATTTACAGTATGGAGAGATTCACCGATCATTCCTCATTACTGAAGAATTACGGTAAGAAATTCTGGTATATGGTGTCACTAGAAAAAGCTGCCGTTGTGAATAATTGGCAAGCTTCTTAAGCCGTGCAAACGCATTTTAGCAACACCAAAAGATGATGCTACTGTTTACCTGGCACAACTTAACGAAGCATTTCATAAGATGCTTCGCATTCGAAATCAGCAACGCTAACCTGGCGTGAAAATTTTTAGGTCGTTTTGTTTCCTATCCGGGGCAAACTAGGCCGTCCATGGCTCAAAATTATCCTGACGCACCTACCGTAATCTAAAATTAATGAGGAGCGTTCAATAATCAGCTTTAAACAGTAAATCTAAGAAGGAAAGAATGGTTAGTAGAGGTGGATTTTTAAGTTGAGATGTATACTGCTTGAAAGGGGATAAAACGCTAATTCCATATTTGCCTTCCTTATCTGCTGGTTTCAAGCGAAGTGTTATGACAGTATTTGAGAGCACAGCATCTGAACCGTTGAAAAGTTAACAACTGATCTTACGCTAATCATGCATTTGAAATTTTGCATACCGAAGACGTCATGACAATTGTTGTTAACAATCAAACGTTCGATACATCTTTTTGGGAACACCCTACGTATAGGCTGATAAAGAAAAACGGAACTCTATGGTCAACCATGTCTTTCAAATCTGCGGGTTCTGCTAGCAGCTTCTATGCTTACTAAAAATTATCTGGTGCAATCCAAGCGTCTCCAAAATCACTGAGCATAAGTTTGAAACCAAGTGTTACTATAAACTGATGGAATCTGTGGCACATAATTGTTTGCATAAACTATAACAGCTTTCAGGCATTATCATCAAGATCTATACAGATGCATGCCACTTTTGCCTGGTGTCCTGGCTCAACATCGGCAAATTTCTCCAATAATAGCTGTAAAATAATATAATTTTATCAAACTTTATCAAAATATCCAGGGCCCCTTCATCCATAGTATTACTAAATCAAAGCAACTTACGTGGAGGTGGTTGTTTTCATCGCATTTTTGCTCTGCAAATTCACGCCATGATATATTGAATACCCCTTCTTTTCTCCTCCCATCACTTTGGGGCCCATGAGAAAAAACAATTAGCTGGTGTGGAAACTCGTACGCGTACTACGTAAAATCTTTTAGGTGTGAAGCCATCGTGTTATTCGCTAGAAATGAGATGTTGATTTTACAGAGGTAAAGAGCTTTTTTGAACTCTGCATCAAAGCCAATATTTGTAATATCCTCTCATTTTTTCTCAAGTTTTTTCTTTTTTTGTTGTTTGGGTGTCCGTAGATTCAAAAACGAATTTAGAAAATAGAAAAAATACAATACCTCTCACATCTTTTGAAAAATAGACGCGAATGCATGGACATGTATGGACATGTACGGACATGTCCATACATGTACGGACAAGTCCATACATGTATAGACATGTCCATACATGTCCATATATTCGCGTCTATTTTTCAAAAAATGTGAGCGGTATTGTAGAAGCAACGCCAGTATTCAACATCCAGTACAACCGACAAAACAGACTTTGTGATTGATTCAGTTTGGAAAATTTTTCATTTGAGCTTAAGAGCATGACTTTGAAATTGAAGTCTCGTACAATAAAATTGAAAGGAGCCCGACAAGCTACGTCTTCGAGCACAACTGATAAACCAAGATAGATGCTGGAAGTTATGAAGGTCATTATAAGCGAATACAATGGAACATTCTGCACGAAATGAGTAGAGCATTGACGAGTTACCGGAACATCTTTGTGCAAACCGAAAACTTTATTATTTTTTCAGAAAATTATTTGCTAAAAAACCTGCCGTGATTTTCCACCTACTGTAATTCTTTTATCATTATAGGCCCTAAAAAACGAGTCGTAAGACAAGACACATCATTAAGATGCCACTACCGCCTCAAATGTTCGCCAGTTGCTCTACTTTTGATCTATAGTTTTGGAAAAGCAGTTACCAAGCAAATAGGGCAAACCTTGCGCTATAGTCACTGCTCTTGAACCTCCTACTCCCTACATGAAGTTTTACAGCCTTACTTTATTACATAGCAGAGTCTATTCTACGTTTAAATACTTATGCCTTTTCAAAAATGCCAGGAATAAATCCGAAATGAGGAAGACTTTGAATTTTCTAAGATTGTTTGAAATACTACTTTATTTGATTGCTTACTCAAAGTCGACAAGATTAAGCGTTGTAGACTTGCTATCTTTTCGCTGCAAAAACAAAAAATTACTCGACCCAGTTCTGTTGCTATAACTCTTGAAGGTAAGTCATGCTTATATCAAAAATTTTTAGTTCAAAATTTTCTGTAAAATATACTATGACAAGCATCTTGTTAGGAGATTTTAGCAAGAAATGTACATGTTTTTGAAAACTCATCTCTCGCGGATGTCATAGAAAAAGAACAACAAGAAAAATTTCTCCTGCTTTTCTCCACTCAAAATACTCATCTACAACTTGACCGAAGATCCATGAAAACTAGAGTTCTAGTTCTGAAAACTACGAGAAAAGGGCTTACAGATGATGTAAGTAATGTCACATATAGCAGTTATTGCGTGGAAACTAGCTCGAAAACAAAGAAATGCGAAAAAGGAAAGGACATGTGAAACAGTAATCAACGCAGGTAGAAGCGTGAGTTCACGTTGTGAACACGTACTTGTGCTCATCCATGTATTCTCGTAACTCGCAGCTTTGAAGCTTACATAAATCTTAAGTACTTTGAATTCTTTGTAGATACTTTGGTAAAAAAATAACATTTTAAGTAGACACTTTTGCTAAAAGTATCTCGGTTTATGTGCCATTAAAAAGTGCTATCTTATGATGAGCCAAGTTTTAAAACGCCCAACATGTTTTGAAACCTCTTTAAAATTACGTTACCAATAAAACAGCTGACCAATAATGACCAATTTGTTGGAGGCCCACCCAGATTCTCGACTTCTAAATTTTTGTCGATTCAGGGCCTTCTCATGACTCTGATGCCGAATATGAAGTCGAGAATCCGCGGAAATACCTACAATTCCCGTTCCGGAGAACATACAGGCGGGCTTTCCGGAACGGTGATGGGATGGGCGCGCACGGATGGGCGGGCGTGAATGGGGAGGGCGGTGCCGTCTGTGGATTCTCGTGCATCTTTATTCCTTAGCAATTTTCTCGATTCTGAAGCGAGATTGCGCCACGACTTGGGCATTTGCTTATAAGAAACCCTACTATCACACGCTGCCAAAAGCTCAAGAACCTCAATTTAGGGTAAACGGTGCCTTCAAACGATTGAGGCATACGGAGACACTACATCAGGTGTGGTACTTTTGATGATTCCATCATCTTGAAAGAATGCCATAGGGTTATTAAGCTACAAGTCCCTAAAAGCCCGCTTTATAATTCACCAGCATGCTGATCAGCGCGCTTTCTATGAGGGTCGTATTCCATGTGTAAACATTCGTAAAGATGAGCACACCTTACACAACAAGTTTATTCCCAGTGAAGTACATGAGACAGACTGGTAATTAGTATGGCCTCACGAAATACTTTCTACCTTATCCGAGAATTCTCTTGGCTAGTGTAAAGCAATCATCGTAACATTTGGTCCTTTTGTTTTACTCGTGACGATCGATTTGATCGCAATGAGTCTTCATGCACTGTAAAGCAAGTCAGAGCTGCTCTCAGTTTCGTGAGAGCCTGCTGCTACTGCTACTGCTACTGCTGCTGCTGCTGCTGCTATACACCAAAACCACAAGAGCGAGTATTATCAGCTTACGAAAGAGCATACTGTTTGGTACAAACTTGCAAATTCATTGATTATAGGGATACAACAACTTACTGACTTTGTAGGAGGCCGAGACTCGACACGAGTTGGAACCAATGAGTTTTTAAAAGTCCCTCTGTAATTTGGCCTTTGATCCCTATCTCTTTTGGCCTTCACTACTCATTTCTTGTTCTTCTTCTCTCCATCAAATTTTGGGTGTCTTCACACTGCGCCGCAGCACGCTGCATCTTGGCGTGCGCCGCCGCAGTCGCAGTAATATACGCTCACGAAAACACAACTTCGCTGGTTATGCATGTATCTCTATAGTGCTGCACGTTGGTGTTCTCTTTCACAGCTAGCGAGCTTACATTTTTACTGCGACTGCTGCGTTCTGCCGCAGGACGCTGCGTGCTGCGGCAGACTGCTGCGTCCTGCCGCAATACGCCGCGCCCTGCAGCGTAGCATGAAGGAGCCCTTTCTTTCCCTCCCCCCCCCCTCCGATCTCCCTATCTTCCCCCTAC